>VZTJ01004170.1:167709-290553 GCA_013397795.1 Orthonyx spaldingii | reverse complement strand
CGGCGGCGGGGCGGCGAGCGGCGGCCGGCGGCGACCCCGAGCAGGGCTCGCTGGCCCTGGGCACCGGCGGCGATCGCGACGGGACGCTGCTGCTGGAGGGCGGCGGGAAGGAGGAGGGCGGCAAGCGGAGCCCGCCGGGACTGGGGCTGCTGGCGAAGACCCCCCTGAGCCGCCCGGTGAAGCGGAACCACGCCAGGTACCGCCGCATCCAAACTTTGATCTACGACGCCCTGGAACGACCCCGCGGCTGGGCGCTGCTCTATCACGCCTTCGTGTGAGTACGGGGAGCGCGGAGCGGGGCTCCCAGGGGCGCGCCCGGGGCTGCCCCGGGGGGCTGCCCCGTTTTGCTTCATCATTCTCGGCGTGAGGCGCTCCGGGGGCTCGCTCGGGCGCCGGCTTGGTGTAGGGTAGGGGTCTGATACGGGGTGTGCTGCTGAGCGGCTTTATTTCTCTTATGTCGTCGGGTTTTCCAAAAGGAGCAGCTGCTTTTAACTCCGTGTTTCTGTCTTGCCCGTACCTCCACGTTGCCTTGGAGCGGCATTCCCGAGCCTGTGTGTCTGAGGCGCTGGGAAAGGGATGCCAGAAACACCGAGCTCCGAGCGATTTTAAGGCTCGAAGTGCTTCAGGGCACGCGGCCAGTTCAGCTCAGGCGGGAGCGTGAGGTTCAGCTCGCTGTTCCACACCGCGAGTGAACCGATTCCTTCCGTAGTTGGAAGTGTGGAATGAAAGCCATCGGGTTTCCGTCCGATAAGCATCACCCCGCAGTGCATGAAACCCGAGCGTTGCAGCGCTGTCAGCCAGAAAGTTACACTGACCACAAGTGAACTGAGAGGAAATAAACTCGTTTTATGGCCCAAAGGTGGCAAGTCAAGAGAATCACAACCGGTTTACATTCCTAAAAATTGTGTTGCCTTAAGTTTTTGTCAGGGATATTGAAAAGATCATTCTGAGAATAGCATAGAGTGGAGTAGGCAGAGTCCTATTAAAATAAATGTGTGTTTTATTGTTGTAAATATATTTGAAAACCCAGGGGTTTATCAGTGATCATGGTGGTACTGTTTTTCTTTGGCACTATAAGGTGTGCAGAGCTCTATGTGACAGAGGATTTAAGCAGTGATTTTTGAAATTGGTTTATTTGCCAAAGACAAATAGAGCTCTCTAGGCTGCATGGGTTGTGAGCCTGGAGCTGGATCTTGGGAAGTCCTGATCATTGGCATAGTCCTTGCACCTGCAAATAAACAACTTGAATGTACGGCTGTGTTTTTACCTTCAGGCACATTTTTATTGGTGTTCGCAGTGATTTACCCCTGAGCAAGAATTAAAAGGCAATGTTCACTACTGGAGTGCTGCTTGTGTACCACTCATTCATTGCTGCTCCCCTCTTTCAGTGTTTATTCATAAAGTACATCTTGGGACACAGGTCCCATTCTCCAGCTTAAAATCTGAAAATGTAGAAACCGGATGCTGTGACACTTCTTCAGTTGCTTCACCTCTTTTTGCCACAGGAAAACTCGTGCTAGCAGGCAGGGAGTGACAGCAGTTGAAGTGTGTTGTGCTGGGAAGGCTCTTTGGTCTGGAGCTTGCTGTTCAGTTGTGTTCAGTATTGCATAATGCTGCTCCTGGCTGGAGAGAGTCACGACTGGACAGAGGGGCACCTCTTTCATCCTGCCTTGGCCAACCCACAGACATCAGTGAGGCTTTAGCACAGCAGAGCATTGCGAACACTTTGCACCCTCTGTGGCAGCTGGGTCCAACCTGTGCCCAGGCTCGTGTCTGGATATAAACAATAGGGCAGTGGATGTGTCTGGAGAGGCTCGGGTGAGCTGAGAGATTCACAGTTTTTTGCAGTGATACAAGAATTTCCAAGTTACAACATTCATTTCAGATAGCTCTCTAGATGTGTGGTTGACCTGAAGATACTTATGCAATGTGGATCACAGAATGGGACAAAAATCATGATGTTTGTAAGGTTTGATGCTTCTTACAAGTGGACCTGACACCGTGTGGTCAACTTCTGTTTGATGACTACTCAGTCCTGCAAAATTGAAATGTCAGTCTGACTCACAGAAGTCAGTAACAGTCTTGTGAAAAACATCAATGCCAAATTCAATATTAATAAAAAGGAAACAAAGCACTTCCAGAAGTCCTGACCCTTAAAGGAAGAGAAACGCACAAGTCTGTCAGCCCAGCACAGACACTGCATCCCTTCCCAGGACATCCAGGGGATCTTGCTGTCCAAGTTGGCCCCACTGTGCTTCTGTTCAGTCTCAGCTCCTTCTGAACTTGGATGAAGCTGTGGGGTCTTACCTCGCTGTAGGATCCAACCCTACAAAAGGAATTTGCTGAGTGATGGAAGAGTGTGCTGAGATCTTTCTGGCAGGCTTCAGAGCTTGTTCCTGCTGCAGGAGAAGGAAGACCTGCTTGAGAGCAGGGGCTATGGGGAAGCACCATCTAAGTTGATACCCAAAGTCTTTATTCTTGCTTTCAAATGAATTGTCTTTTAACCTTTTTCCCACCTTTAAAGGAGTCTCTCTCGTTTGGAGGTGCTGCTGTGACACGGTGTAGTTCCATCCCAGCAGTCCCCCAGTGCTTCTTTTCACACTAGAACAGTTTACACTTTTCCTTGGGAAGGCGAGAGATTGCCACTCTTCCTGTAAAATCTACAAATTTGATCCTGTTTTAATTTTCAAGGAAAGTCCCATTTATCTCATCTTAATGGCATGTTACACTTCAGCTCATCTTACTTTGTAGTAAGTGCCATGCGCCCAAAATTAACCAGAAAGGTTGTTGCTCTCATATACAAATAACCAGGGAATAAGGAGCTGAGGGCCAAAAGGGATTGCAGCATGGCTGGATGCAATGAATTCCTTATAGATCCAAGCATTCAGAGGTGTTTAATGAAGAGGTGGTGCAAAGCACTCCAATACTGTGTGTATTCCAGGGTTTGGGAGGCAGGAAACTGCTGATGGGAGAGGGTTGCAACTTTACAAGACGTGCTGAGGGTGTTGTGTGAGGGGCAGGAAGGGGCTTTGACAAGGTCTTTACAAAAGCTTTGGATGCCACAACTTTTGAAAGGGAGGTGCAGATGGGATCTCGTTAAATCATACAGCGATGCACATATGGCTGCAAAGGGGTCGTGATCCTGTGTGTGTCTCACTGCTGCAATGTGCACATAAATAAGGCTCCAGCGCTGCCTCCTGCAAACGCTCGCTTCAGTTGGTGTTGGGTGTTCTGAAATGATTCAGTCTATTGAAGTAATTCAAGAACTCATAAATGGGATCAGGCCCTGCCAAGCCCTAGGGACAGAGATGCAGGGGAGAAAGGGAGTAATTCCTGATGGTGATTTTAGCATTCAGCTTTCACTGGCAGCGATTAACAGAAAGTGGGATGAGAGACTTTCCTTGTGATCCTTCCTTCTTTGTTCTGCACAAGTGAGTTTGTCCAAGCCTATTCTTGGGGATTTGGTCCCTAAAGAAGCTGACTCTGTTTCCTTCACCATCTGAAAAACATTTATTCGCTGGTATCTCTACTAGACAGGAGATTTATCTATCACCCACAACGTTCCCCTTTGCTGGGTCACCAGGGTTCATTGACTTCTTGGCAATATGGCAATGTCTTAGTGACATAGTTGGTAAGAGAAATTTGTTTTTCCCATGAAAAATTTCACCTTTGTAAAGCTAAACTCTAGCTGAACATTTTAAGTGTAACGTAAAATAAAATAATCTGATTTAACTTTTGAGGTATTTCATTTGGAAATATCTCTTGGGGGTTGCAGGTCAGGCCACAGTCTATCCCTGTTCTTTTCTGAGCTTGTGTTGCTGTAGGTACAGCTGATGTTCCCATGATGTTTTGTATTTCCCTTTGTGTTAGGCAGTGCAATATATTGTAGGAAACCCCTGTTGTGCCTCGTGGGATGTGTGCTGTGGCCAGGGAGACAGACTCGAGACCTGTCCGCCTCCAGAAACCATCCAAATGCTTTATTTATGCACAGAAGCATTAATGAGTAGAATGAAAAATTGAAACAAGTAAGATTTTTAATTTTCCAGTGTATTTTTAGCTGTAAGCACAAAATATTTGGTGGATAAAGGACAGAATCCAGAAAGGTAACATAATACAGATCATTTGGAATTTCAATTTGTGGAAAATTTTCAACCTGAGTTGAAAAAAAGAGAGGATGAAGGAGAAGTAACTAGGAGATATTCTCATTTTCATACCATCTTCTGAGACAATGTTTACTCTTATGGAAAAATAAGACTAGGAAAAGGTTTGGAATTAGATATCTCTTTTTGGGGAAGTGTGCACTATCACCTGCACTCTGCTGGTGTAGATCACCACGAGGCACCTGCTGGTGAGAGGGGAAAGCCATGGGGAACATTAGAGAAGCCTTCTCTATTTGCCATGCAATCTTCTTTCAGTACTGCTTAATACCTGGAATAAAAAGAGGAGGCAGAGTCATGCGATCCATCAAATCAGCAGCATTTCTGGGAAGCACCGGCAAGCACCTCTTGCATGACTGATTGTAGGTGGGTTGTTTGCAGAAAAGAGTGTCATGGGATTTGGGGAACGGGTTGAAGGTCTGGAGGCTTCCCATTATTTTCCTCTTCGCCCTTCAGGAGATGCTCCATAAGATGTGCTCACCGCCCAGCCTCTGTGAGCCATCTGGAGAGAGATGGGAGAAGGCCTGGGGTAAAAAGAAGGACAAATATGAATCCTTTCTTGGCATGGACTTGTATCTAAGTGAGTCCCTAGAGCAGCAGAGTGAGCCTGGTCCATTAGCGAGTGCCCTTTGCTTATGTGTGTGCCAGTATGAGTTCTGCTTTAATTATTTATGCTAATTCATCATAATGCATGGATAAATATTCTGCAGTATACTTTGTAAAAAATAATGAAGTCTTAGTCATTGGAGACCTTACCACACACCTCTGCTCTTGCAGCTTCATCGAGGCTTGCGGAGCTGCCCTGGGATCACGTGTGGTTTGGGGGGATGTACTGTAGCTCAGCTGCTGGGATCAGCTGACATGACAGAAAAAAGCTGGGATTTGCTTGGGGGAATGGGAAGGGGCAGCACAGCCTGGGGAAGCCACTGTCTGGGTAACATGAGTGGCTCTTGATCCCCAGCTGTAGCTCTGGAGTCCCTTCAGCAGCTTGCAGGTGCCCAATGCTAGTCCAAGCACCCAAACTGCCTCTGAAATTATGGATCAGGCCCTTTGGTGGGAACAGGTGTTCACCTGCAGCCTCAAATCCCCGTGCTTGGGCATCAGTGCTGACATCAAGACCCAGTCCACAGCGGGTACCACAGGTTGGGTTGGTTTCCCCCACTTTCCACGTTGCTGTGACTACGCTCCCGACCTGCCAGGTTTTGGTGCTGCTCATGTCCGCTCAGTGGCCTGTGGGAGCTGCAGACACATGGCTGCGTGGTGCACAGGGTGTGCCTCAGTGTCCCCCAAACCCTGGGGCTGAGCACCCTTCTGCAAATTCAGTCCCCAGCTCAGGCCAGCCTCCTCTGCATGGGCATCGGGATGCCCGAGGGAGGGCACAGCCTGCGGGTGGGCAGCAGCACTGCCAGTGCCAGCAAACACTCAGCAGCTGGTCTTTCAGTGCTGCCAGCTCAGCCAAGGAATAACCCCTCAAACAGAAGTCACAGTCCCTGGTGCAGGGTCTATAAAACTGAACAGTCCCAAATTTAATCAGTTTGACGAGCAGTGATATAGCAAAGCCCGTACAGCAGCCAGCAAATCATGATTTTCTTCTCTTTTGAGAGACTTGGTGTGAGGAGCAGCAGCATCTCAGTGCCACCCCAGCAGTTCTGGAGACACTAACAGTGGTAGAGCCCAGGACTAGACTTATCTCCAGCCTGGGCTCTGGGCAGAGGTGTAACTCTTCAGGAAAGATGCCTCAGTCTCTTCACATGCCTCTGTTTGCTCCTCACAGCAAATAGTGGATCTTGATGGGGCACAGCAGGGTCTGGGTACTTCTGGGACAGCTGCTGGGTGAAGAGGACACCAGAGCTTTTCTTCTTGTTTTAATCTGAGAGGGAGATTAGAAAAATGGTACAAAAATGAGCAGGGAGAGATTTTCTATGCACATTTTGCTCATTTTGCTGTAAAATGTAGGAACACTCAAAACAAATTTAATGGAAAAAAATAGTAACTAAAGACTATGTGTCTTAACGACTGGATTAAAAAAATAATACATACCATAATACATACATACATACCAATCATAAATCACTGTGTGCTTGAGTGTGTGCAGGTGAACATGAAGGTGCCCCAGGCATTCCTACTTCTCCCAAAGATCACCCCAGCAGCTACTCACCCAGCATATTTCTGTTCTTTTTTTTTTGGTACTCCTTGTCTTCAAATATAACTTGATTGAATCATTTTTATTTATAGCTTACCCAATATAAAAACCTGTGCATGTATGTAAAACATAATTCTATATTCGTTGACTGTCAAAAAGTCCTTTGTGGCATGGAGATGCATGTGGAAGGTCAGAAAATAGCATGCATATTCAAGGACAAGGTCTGAACTTGAGGTTTTGATTTAATAGCTGGAAGAAACTTTCTGATCAAAATTGATCAAGTGAGTGTTAAGATAATTTATATCTTGTTTACAAACACAGAAGGCTGGTGACCTTAGACATAGCCAGGTGGCTGGGTACTACCATGATCAGCCTTGCATGGTATAAATAAATGATAATGTTTATTCTTATATTTAATAAGATTGTATTCCCTTCTTGTATTTAAGAATGCCATGCTCTCTTGTGCATGGAACTTTACAGAAGGAATGGAGCCATGCATCTGCTATTGCTTCTGGCAGATACTGTATTAAATGGGATAACTTAAATATTAATAGCTTTGCAAGGAATATGGTCCACAAGAGCCTTCTGTCTTAAGATGGTAGCTGGGAAACTTAGCATTTTCTGTGGAGAGAGGGACACGCCCTGGGATATTTAGGTTTTGGTAACCTACTTGGAAGTAGGCACTTTAGGAGAACTTCCAGGCTGGAAATCTGCCTTCCCTACTTCACAACTACGTGAGCAAATTGCATAAACGTGTTTTTAACTTGGAGCAAGTGAAAGGTCCCACTGAAGCCAGGAGCAACCTATCCAAGGTGACACTGAGGTAATCAAAAGCAGAAGAGTGTGACTGGGATTTGGTGGAAGGCAGCACAAGGTATCATCATCATCTTCCTCTGCACAACCAACTCGTTGTTCTACTCAGGCCTGGTGGGATCCTTCTAAGCTCAAGTTCTCCACAGGATACATCACACATCGTCAGCCTTTCCATAGCTTAATAGCCACCTCTGCTTGTAGTCACCAGGATACCACCTTGTCCTCCTTAATGGTGCAAACCATGCTGAAGTGAAGGATTAATATCTCTAACTCTGCTAAATCTCAGTCTGGAGAGATGCTGAGACCCTGGCATGAGAAGTATCTGGTGTCTCTTGAGATGGCATTTCCTCTCAGTCCCCTCTCTCACGTGATTAATCTTGCCAAAGTCTTTCCCACTTTACTTTTTCTCAGTTGCTGGTACATGGTGGTGGAGCTGTAAGGGTCCATTGTGTGGCAGCTGCAGAGGAGGAATCCTCATCCTCTCTGGGTTGCTGTTGTCTTTTACTTCCATTGACTTTACACACTTTATTTCATTCTATAGATACTTGGATCTCACTTGTCCCCCTGTTTTCAGAGCTGTGGCTGAGAGCTATATGAATGTGCTTTGCATTTCTTTGGCAACCCGTGTTAGTTTGTGATTGTCGTGTTGACTCTCCAGTGGTGTTTTTTTTTTAATCTCAACTGTTTTTTATATTTACTTTCTTCTGTCCTCACTAGTGTTTTGATCACCTTCTAGACTAGTATGTCGCAATTTTGCTAACATTTTATTTAGTTCTTTTTCTAGATCATTAAGGAAACAGTAAGGCCAGAACTAACAAACACCATTCAGCATTTCACTAAATAACAACTTCCCTGCTTCCTGGTTAATACAGTACCATTTGTTAGGGCTTTATTTACAGCTCTGAATCCAATTTTTAATGTCATTTAGTTTCTCCCAGTCATCTGAATTAATATTAAACCAAAAATTTTTGAGATATTGCACCTGTGTCAAAACTGCAAACACTTCCTCATGTCTTTTCATTCAAACCTGAGTTTCAGGCTATGTTTCTCTGTTTAGTTCTGTGATGTGCCTTTAATTGTTATCTTTACATCTCAGATTTTTCATGCTTTTGACATGGTTCATATCTCATACAACAAAATAATTAATTGTTCCTGGTGCCATTCAGAATGGAGATAAAGCAATGCTGAAAGCCTGAATGTCCCAATCCATCCAGGTCCTAGTTCTTCTGTGTTTTATAGGTGCTGTTAGAGTTGGGCCATACCTAACTGTAGGTCAGTGACAGAGATGTTAATCCGTAACCAGAAGACTCTTTACAGGACATTCCCCACTGGCTGTAAATTCAGAGTGTAAAATTTTCTGCTTTCAGTGGGGATGGAGGAGAAGCAAGTGCAGCTGTTGAGGGACTGGTAGTGAAATCCCCAAAGCACCCGGTGGGAAGCTGCCCACCAGTTCTCAGCAGTGCAGCATCAGCTCTGCTTATCTTTGCTCCCCTCATGCCTCTCCATGCAGGCTCAGAGTGTTTGTGAGGAGGGATTACACCCTGAGGAGGGAATGTCAAGAGCAGCTGATTGAAATTGCAGGGGAATTAGTTTAGGAAGGTAATTACACGAGCTGGAATTTGCTCTTCTACCTTTGCTAACACTGCAGCTCCTGTGAGATGTGCTGGGAGAATGTCAATGCACACAGCTGAGGCTCCCTGATCACACCTCAGACGAGATGCGCGGGGCCCCAGCCCAGGACCAGCCTTGCTCTGCGGCTGTGACAGCAGCTTTGCTCATGCCCAGAGTAGTCATTAACCGTGTCTTGGCTAATTGTCAGAGCCGTGCCAGGGATGTTCCCGAGCAGTGACATGCACTGGCTGATAGCACAATGCTGCTGGGTGGTGCTTTTGTTCTGGGGTGACTGAGCACAGATCAAGTGCTGCTGCAGACCTGGGAGCACTCCCAGTAGGCGTCTGAGTGGGGCTCCCTGCTCTGGGGGGCAGGTGAGGTCAGTGGTGTGGACACTGGTCAGGCCAGCTGGCCTCACGGACAGAGAGCCAGGAGGAGCGTCTTTGGGTTACCAGAAAAGACATAATTCTTACATGTGAGATCTTACCACTTTGAGGATATCCTCCTGGGCCTATGCAAAAAGCCACTTTTTGGGATAGAATCTTAGAATAATTTGAGTTGGAAGAGACCTTTAAAGGTTTAGTCCAACCCTACTGCTGTGGGCAGTTACACCTTCAGTTTCAGCAGGTTGCTCAGAGCCCCATCCAACCTGGCCTTGAATATTTCTGGAGATGGGGCATCCACCACCTCTCTGGGCAACCTAGGACAGTGTTTTATCACCCTTACTGTAAAAGAAATTCTTCCTTATATTTAATCTAAATTGACACTTTTAGTTTCACACCATCGCCCCTGTGATAAGACCTTTCACTTAGACAAAGGCCCAAGAAATCCTACCCCACTGAAATAATACAGGTTTCACCCTATATGTGTGTTCAATAACACATTTTGCATTCTATATCTTTTCTCCTTCCTGTTTATGGGACTTTGCCATGGCTTTTGCCTTTTCTGTTTCAACACTGCTTGTGCTGATCAAACTCCCATGGAGGTTTCAGCACTTCACCCCCACATCTTGGCATATTAACAAAAAAATACATTTTTGTGATAGAAATCCAGGAGGAAGAGCTCACTGATCATTCATTACCAATCTTCTTGTGTAAAATGTGAAGAAGATATTCCTAGTTATGTGTTGCTGCTGATATTTGGCTGTTTCTCCTGATTGTGTCTCACTCATTGTTGTAGAAGTTGCTCCATTACCTTGTCAGGTCCTGGGTGCAGAGGTGGGATTGGCAGAGGCAGGCTCACGACAGTTCCTGCTCTCAGAATATAGTGCTATCACATAGTACAGTGTCAAATACACTACTGTCTTCAGCGTTAAATTACTTCCACAAACTGCATTTCCTTGCTCTTCCTCAGGGCTTCAGTGGCAGTCTCTCCACGATGGGATCCATCCATCTAGGACATTATCTGAGGTAGCTGTCTGGAATTCTTTCATAGCTGCTGAAGAAAAACAGGAAATGGAACTTTCTGGAGTGCAATTAATCTCATTCTAAAGACAATTTTAAAATGGGTGAGATTAATCACCTCTTGCAGCGCCTGGAACTTTCCGCTGACTACAAAGGAGACCTCATGGAACTAATTTAAATTTTGGTATATGCACTGAAAACACCTGAGGAATGGGAAAATTTCTGCCTGACCTGAGGGGCAAGGATCAAAGCCACATTAGGAGAGCCAAATGTAAATATGTTCATGTACCATCTGTGTGTGCAGTAGGTATTTATCTTCTCTTTGTAGTCAGTGGAGATTTCGTCAATACAATCGATAGATTTTAGGGTGGAATTCGTCCAACCAGATGTGAGGGTTTGCTTCACAGGGAGATAAATCACAGCTGCAGCTCTACTGAGCAAGTCTCCCTTGTCTATAGCAGGAGCTGATCTCTGGTAAATGTCTGCAATAAAAGTCACATTCAGACAGATGAGTTGTACCTCTAAAGGCAACAGAAATGTAATTCTTATTATTACATAGGCTTTTATTAATATTAGACTCAATTCTAATTCTCTTTCTTCAAGACCGTATATATAGTGACTACTTCGTATACCAGGCCATGACAAGCCTAGTCATCCCTGGCATTATGCCAAAGAAAATAACATTTCAGTAGCTTTAAGATCTTTCTCTCGTCAGAATTCTTGAGCGTAGCTTTCCACCTTCCTTTTGTTCTCTGTTTTGCCTTGGGCTTTATCTCCCTGAGCCCTCCCATAAATTTGCTTTTGATTTATGATCGTAATTGCAGTTGATCTTGAGGTCACATTCAAACCCAGACATAACTCTGTTGTACTGGGCTTCAAATCTAAGGCTGTGATTGACTCTGTTTTCCCTTTGTCTTTTTTATTTACCTGGGCACAGAAGGTACTGTGCTGGGAGTTTGCCAGCATCACCTGCTTCTTCCTGCTCCTGAATTTCTGTCCATTTGCATTGCTCCTCTTGACTCCATGACTCAAAATTACCTCTCAAAATCAATGAACAGACAACACGATTTTCTAGGTGTCTTTCAGAGATCAGAAAACACTTTGAGGGTGGCTTGAGCATTGTCCTTTTAAAACCTGTAACAAGTGTAAAAGGTCAATTTGAATGACCAGGTGTGAATGAGGGTGATCATGAGGGTCATTCATAGGCCCAGACAGTTTTTAAAGTGCTACAGTTTTCTGTATAAAATTGGAGACTTTGCAGAGATGTAAGCACCACTCAGTATTTTCAAGGGCATGGTCACTTTCATATACCAGCTGAAGCAGGAAACCAGCGTAATCAAACCTAATGCTGAAAATCATCGGAAAACTGTACAAAATCTGGATGCATGCAAATGCCCAGACATAAAGAAGTGTATTTGGGTGGTGATGTACTCCTTTAACAGCTGCTAGTTTGTGTTTTGCTTGTTTTTGGAGAAATACTGAGCCAGCAACCTCTTTTAGTCATGTCAGTGCAAATGTAGAGTAAATCTATTACAGTCAGAAGAACAATTGGATTTGGCTGCCGCACCACAAGCTTGTTCTGGACCCAATACAAAATCTTTTTATTTTTAAAGATATTCTGCTAGTACCAGAGGCCAGGATCAAGGTTCTGCACCTCTGGTGAGGTACTTGCTGTCACAACACACTTGTCCTCCCAGTAGGGTAAGACAGCTTGAGGAGTGAGGTAAATAGAAGAGATGGAGATCCCCTGGCAAAGTAACAAGAGAGCATCAGCCTATCCCAGAACTGCCACTGTTCACACTGTGGTGGTCACAGCCCTTTCCTTCATGTTGGGAGCTGGTTTATTCAACTTTGAAGGCTTTCCTTTCCTCCCTGCTCCTCAAAGACAATAGAGGACTTTTTTCTCCGTCATAAATCCAGTTAATTGGTAACAAATCCAGTGCAGATAATCTGGGGAAGTTATGCAAGAGAAGGGTTGTCTTCTGCACATTTCTGTAGGTCATGTGTGATATTGGGGCTGTAGAAGGGAGTTGACAACTGTGACCATAAAACCATTTAAGTTGGAAGGTTTTAGGGGTCTCCAGTCCAGTCCACAGAGCAAGGTTAACTTCAAACTCAAATCGGGTTGCTTGGAGCTACATGTATCCAGTTGAATTTTGTGCATCTCCAAGATTTGAACTCCATTATGTTGTGGGGAGCAATAAATTTGGTTGCTCTTCACAGAATATATTGTTTAATGTGTTTCACATAACGGGCAGACTTCTAGGCCCAGGATCATGGAGAGGTTTCTTCCTCCCCGCTCCACTCAATCCTGAGTGTGTGTGAACAGGAGTGAGGGGTAACATCTAGACAGGGATGCTGGGCAGGTCAGCCCACTGCAGAGGAAAAAATATTCACACTTAGCTACAAAGGAAGTTGTGTCTCTAGGCAACTCAAACCAGTGTTGTCTGTGTTTGGAGTACTGGCACTGAGAAATGCTAGGTATGGTTTTCAGTAATCAGTAGAGTTCATTGAAGATAGGAAACCTTTCCCAATGACTTTTCTAACAGATGATGTAATTTGCTATTTCCACCAATTTTTCATCATTCAGAAGAATCATTCAGTCTCAACTCTACAACTTTTCACTTTCCCATCTCTTTCTTCCTGTCCCTCCCTTAATCCCATCTTCCCTCTGGTATGCATCACCTCACTGCTGAAGAACAGTACCAATCACTGGATCACCCAACTCGGCTGTGTGTGTGATCCCTCAGCCTTTCCTGCTTTATGTGACTGCAGAGTTCAGTCTGACTTAAAATCCTTTGACCTAAGTGCTGGTAGCCGGTTGATGGAGCTGACATGACAAGTTGTCTCTTACTCATACATAACTGTATTTACTTTTTTGGTCTTTTTTACCCTTTTAAAAAAAAAAATACTGGATTTTGACATTGAGTTCACCTATGTCAGGGTTAAAACTGTGCCTCTAATTCCCTCAGAGTAGGGACTCATCAAGAATTACTTTGTCCATATGGAGCAAGGTAGTTAAGGTGCAAGAATTATCTCTGAATCACCTTGTGTTCCAACGTCAGTAGTGTTTCTTTTTTGGTTGCACAGCTCCCTGATGCCAGGGAAGATTGCATCCAGGGGTAAGGTGCTTCCACTGGGCCACCTGTGGTTTGGGCAAGGCTTTTTGAGTCCCTACGCAAACAAATCCTTGTAGGAGAAGCTCGTAGAGCTGTTGAGATTCAGGCCCACACACTTGTGAGTCACAGTTCCTGATCACTCTTTGCCCAGGGGTGGCGATGGTGTTAGGGAAAGAGTGATTTATTGATGACCTGTGGAGGTAACGGCTCCTTGTGGTGAATCAGCTGTTCTCTCAAGAAAGAGGGAATATGAAGTGGAGGTGGACACCCATTTCTCTTCCCAGAAGGGGTACAAACAGAACTAATCTCTGTCTCAGGTCTCAGTGGTTTAGGAGCACAGCATAATCCATGATCTTCATGCACAGCCTGAATCACATCTGCAGCTGTTGCTCCCAGAGTGAAGATGATAATACCATGTCGTGGTTTGCAGCTCCATTTGCTGCCAGTGGTGATAACCAAGAAATTAGAGATGGGAGTTCTTGGTGTGACAATAAATGGACATCAGTTTCTCCAGCAATTGAGCACATAGCCAGGACTGAATTCCTGAGTCACCACATTCCCCAGCAAATGGGATGAGAAAGAACATTGCTCCCAGAGACCAAAGAAGGACACAATCACCTCCAGAGCTGCATTTTGTTGGACACTGTAGGGAAAATCTGCTGTTATAGAGTAATAATCTTATAGTTTTCTGGAAACAGTAACACTAAAGAAAACATCATCAGGATGAGTGAAGAAAAGAGATTTTGAGCAGATGGAAATCTGTCTTCATTGGCAATGCTTGTTTTCACTTACTCTACCATGAGTTAATTTCCCAACAACTTGAAGTAGATAATGTGTTTATTAGCATTAATCTGAGATCTCCATCAGTGTTTGTTCCAGGCTATGAAGATGGAGTTTTTGTTTTACTAGAGGGCTTTTTAATTGCATAAATGATGATATAGCACGATTGGAAGATGATGCAAGATAAATTCAGGCTATACATGAGGTCTAATAGGGGATCAGATATCTGCTGGAAGAATTAGCACAAGAAATTATCAATTTTCCACTTGTCATTTTTAAACCAAAGTTGGAGAATTTTCTAGAAGACAGCTGTAGGTTGTAGCTTAGCTGCAAAATATGGGCTGAATCAAGAAATTTGTATATTCTTGTCTGGTGATTAAGCAGGACTTCAGGTTATAGCTAGGAATATGTTGGGTTTGGGGATTATTTTCTTGCTTTTTGGTTTTTCTTTTTTTTTTAATTTAGCAACAGATAAACAAATGAGCAATGAAATAACTCAGGAAAAGGAGATTTACTTGTATCTTAACTGTATTGCTGACATCACAGTGGAACAACAGAAGCAGTAGCAGTTACAGTAATTGTGCTGGGATGCTTAAGACTAAATGTAGATGTCTTCCCTGTAAATGTCTAAATGTGTCATTTCAGTCTCCTCAGATGCTGGTATAAACCACTGCAGCAGGAGCATTGCTGATCTTGAGCTCATCCAGAAGTAAATGAGACAGTGATTTATCACACCCTGATTGATTGATTGATTGTGCCAAATAAATAGATATCCCTTGACTGTAGCAGGAGCTTCAATACATGGCCTAGATGTAGGAATCTACATTACAAACACCGAGGTGAATCTTACCCTAATCACATTGTTGAAGGCCTTGTGGGGATAATAACTTTGTGAAGTACTGTGGACACAAGGATAGAACTGAGCCATCCTTTCTGGCCTTAAGATGATTACTCCAAATGCTAAAATCTCATACAGTCTAAAGTCTGAAACACCCTGCTCAAAGCATGCAAATAAATGAACCAGGATTGCCAAATTTCTCCAGTGCTGAATTCTGATTCAGTCTTATACCTAAATCTTCTTGTGATGCCTTTTAGGCTCACCTCGTGGTGACCTCTGCTGAAGTCCCCAGGCTCCCTGTGCATTCAGAAGGTAAATCTCATTTAACAGGTTTGCAGGACTGGGGTCAGAAATTCTTGCTGGTCTTCCTGGTCAATGTAGTCCCTACATTGATGGCTAAATACTGATTGCAAGATTGTGGTGTTTTGTTTTTGTTTTTTTCTTTCTGAAATGGCTCCAAGCCAACGTTATCCTATTCAGAGCACAAGTACCTAGTTGTTTTTCTTTAGTTATTTAAAAAAGCAATTGCAATATGGTCATTTCTTCAGCTGTCAGCTCTGTTGAAGAGTGGGATGTAATTTTTAGGTGTCCATGCAGTCTCTTTGCCACTGATCCTGCAAGAACAGATGGACCTGTCTGATGTCTGCCTTGTCCAGAGGGAAAAAAAGAATAATTCTCAGCCCACTTAGTTAAAAAAAAAAAAAAAAAAAAAAAAGGGAAAGAAAAAAAAAAAAAACCCCTNNNNAAAAAAAAAAGGGCAAGGAAAAAGCAATAAAGCCCATGTTTTTTAGAGTGAGGTAAGACAGCAATAGTGCGTGGAAGAAGGCAGCATTTGTGGAAGCAGTTTCAGTGATGGTGACAAAACAGCAGCTGAGCTGGAGAAGGTTGCAAGGGAGATGTTGGAAACTTGCAAAACGGAGAGGAAAGAGGAATAGCCCCATTTTGAGACGTGAAAGAGAAGGAGGAGGGCAATAAGATTACTCTTGTAGGTGAACATGTTAGAAGCACTTAATGAAGATGCTGCTTGTACAGAGAAAACGACTTAATTGCCCTCCTGGTGCTTTGGTGGCTGTTTCAGGCAAGTTGCCTATTTTCCTCTAATAGCAAAGTGCCTACAGTGTGAAACCTGATGTTGCTGTGGGTCTGCAGGGAGACCCGTGTGCTCTGGGTGTGCTGAGAATA
This sequence comes from Orthonyx spaldingii, assembly GCA_013397795.1. Classification (NCBI taxonomy): domain Eukaryota; kingdom Metazoa; phylum Chordata; class Aves; order Passeriformes; family Orthonychidae; genus Orthonyx; species Orthonyx spaldingii. The sequence goes on along the minus strand of VZTJ01004170.1, from coordinate 274,507 downwards.
GGCCCAAGACCTGGCCAGTAGGGAGGAGTCTTGCCCAGGTGGTGGTGGAAACCAGCTGCTTGTTGCTTGCACTGTTCCTGCTCTGCAGAGAGCCAGGGGACTGTGATTTCTGAGGTGTAGCCATCGTACATGTCATGGTTGTCATCTTCTCTTGGCAGCACAGAGCTGTGAGTTACATCCTGACACCCAAAGAGCAGGAGATTGAAGTTTTGTTGGTTATTCCAGTGCAGAGCAGAGCCCTCAGAGCTGAAATCCTAGGATAGTGTGCTTTGTGGCAGTTTGGGGCTGTCGTGGAACAGGGAACCTCTCCCTCTCCCCTACATGCTCATGGGTCAGCTGCAAAACCTGAAAAAAATCTAAAGAATAGAAACCAAAGAAGCTGCACCTTCCAGGCGTGTTGAATGTAAGAGAAAAGAAGAATAGCTGAGAATCAGAGCCATTAAGGTTGGAAAAGACCTTCAAGTTCTTGAAGACCAGCCTTTGAGTGAATACAACCATGCCCACTAAACCATATCATGAAGTGCCACCTCTGTGTGTTTTTTGAACATTTTCAGGGATGGCGACTCCACTACTTTGTTCTCAAAACTAAACTTCATTCTCAAACCTGAGAGTTCACAGGACTGGCAGAAGCACATAATGAGATGATGATTTCAGCTGTTCTCTAGTCTCATGGCCTGACAGTGCTTCTCTTCAATAAGTTTCAGTTCCTTTACTTCTACATCTCATAAAATGCTGAACCCTGCATCATGGTATCAAGGTGCAAGACCTTTTGTAATTCTCTGTTATTGGTTTTATGTAATTTACAGAATGCTCCCTACAGGTTGGTGTTTAGGTTTGGTTTTTTGTTTTGGGTTTTTTGTTTTGTTTTGGATTGTTTGTTTGGTTGGTTTTTTTTTTGTTTTATTTTAAGATGAGTCAGAGGAAAGTCACTGGCCTCTCTCTGAGTCAGCAAATCTAGCATAAAATCAGGGTTTTAGTTAGAGATTAATCTTCATGTCATAGTGCCCTTTTTAAGCCCCCAAATAATTTTTGGTGGTGATAAGGACATTATTAGCAGTGTGCAGTCATGTGATAAACCAAAATGAATAGGAGGTGAATGTGATGTCAAAGGTTATGTCTGACATACCTATGAATATATGTTTGAAATAGCAGAGTCACTGCAGACCCTATTCCTGTTTGGATGTAGCAAGTGCTTTTTTTGGGTTTTTTTTAATAACTCAGAAATCATTTGTAGTGTATTTATACATACTATAGAAGCACCTTCAGGGTCAAGTAGAGATTAAAACCCTTTAGGCTGTGTGTCCTTGTACTCCCAGAGTATCCCAAACTTCCTCCAGCACTTCTAGGTCCCACCACAATGCTTCCATAAAACCTCCAGCCTTCTCCTGAGAAGCTGATGAGGTGTGGACACACCTGCCCTCCTCAGAGAGATGCAGTTCACCCTGCCCACCCATCCCTGGGGCTGTGCACTGCCCAGAGAGACCAGAGAGGGTCCTTGTCCTAAGCTGGGTCCAAATTCTTACCAGCAAGACACAGAAAATATCCGTGATTACCAGCTGGGGCAAGTACAGTTTAACAAGGAAGCAGTTGTGCTTACTGTAATAATCAGTAGCCTCAGTGCTGCAGTATTATTTTTTTTTCCATGTATGGCACAGAGACAAACCTCCTGCAGGGGAAGACTGGAAGGAGCATAGTTGCTGGATTTTCTGGTTCCCACAGACTGCTCCTTCCGTGCTTAAGGGACAGAGAGTGAAAAGGAGAGTGTGAGAAAAGTGGGCCAGTAAATAGGAGAAGATGGTATTTCTGGTGGAAGAGAGAGTGGTGGCACTCCAGAACCAGCAATGGTTCAATATTAATAAATGTTCTTTGATAACTGGGGATTAAGCCCTTCACGGTTGTTTTGGGAAGACATTGGGAATTAAAGGTCAGGTTCAACTTGAGAGACTGTCCCTCTAACTGGCCTTTAAATGCTGTTGTAAATGATGTTCAGGAGCTATCTGCAAGGCTGACATCCTCACTGGCAGTGTCTTCACTTATGCCACAGATGAAATGGCTTTCTTGGGGCACCTCTGCTTTGTCACTGTTCCTGAGAGGGTGGACTCCAAGCCCAGGTGGGAGTGCAAGCTGTGGACACACAAACTGTTGTTAAGCGTGCCATTTTCACTCCCAGGGAGAGAATACAAACCCACTAAAGGCTGTCATGTTTCAGGGCTAATGCATCTTCTTTTATATCTTCTTCTATATCAATTCAGCTCTCCAGGCATGAAGGAGCTACAGACTTCGGGACCTGGGGACAGTTCTGCTCATAGTGCTGGAGGAGTAAAAATTTGATGGCATTAATTCAAGAACATGTATTGTTCTATGGCTGGTGTGTCACACATGGTCAGTCCACTGGCTGTACTCATATGCAGCTGGCTGCTCATACACAGCCTGTGATGGGTGGGATATTTGTGTCCAATACTCCTCTTTGCTGGGACTGGCTGGGTTTGTGTTTCTGGAAGTCCCACCCATTCTATTCTCAAACCATGTTTTTCAGCCACATCTCACTCAGATTCATAGACAAGCTCCTGGTAGATCAGGTAGATTTATTTGATTCACTTAACCTGAATTCTGTGGTTCCCTCTTACTTTCCTTGGCCTATTGACACTGGGGGACTGGAGAGTTTGAAAATGCAGCTTATGTGCATCCTGTGCCCCCACCTGTGGTCTGTCTCATCTCTGCCCTTCCTTCAGTGGCCCATCTGATGGAAATTCAGAGGATCTAGGGAGGCAATCAGGAACAGAGAATCGTGTAACACTGAGGTTTTCTTCCTTTTCTGGGCCACCCTGAGCTGTTGAGCAATAGCATTTCATGGCAGCTGCTGCTGCATTGTGGAGATATATGGGCTAAATCTGATGCACAAACCTCGAGGTGGGTTGTGATCCTTCAGCTGGCAAGTGCTCATGTATGTTGTTTTGGTTGTTGATTTATGCAGACAGGCTGGGGTTGGCTTTGTGTCTGGCAGCTCTGGAAAGCAAAGCCTGTTTTTGTGTGCCTGGATCCCTTATGTGCTGCTGCTGCAAGCAGGGAATGGGGGCAGAATTGGCACAGATGCTGGATGCTGCTGGCCTGTCCAGCTCCCCCAGTCTGCATCTTCTCAACAAGTGGGTTTTGTTGCAAGGTATCTTCTCTAACTGGGGAGGACAATGGAGAGAGATGGGCTGGAAAGGCTGGAAAGGGAAATGAGGTTTTGTCATTTGATGCTCAAAAACTTGTTACAGTGAGATGACACTGATAAGTACAACTTGGAGGGTCCATGGCTGAACTTTGCTAATTTTTCAGATATTGGGGAAGTCAGAGCAAGCAAGGAAAATGGAAGGCATGTTTATGGGAAGTAGGACTTTAAATAAAATGATTGTGTGGCAGCAGCAGCAAGAACCTAGTTATGATCTGTGATCTCACTGCAAATGCAGATAAAAAACTGACCTTTCCTCAAAGACCTTACAATTTTAGTGTAATAGGGGAATTCACAGCTGGATCCAGAAGAAGAGGGGTGAAATACAAAGCTTTGGCTGTACTCACCATTTGCCCTCAATATAAGCTGTTAGTAATACTGTATATACTACAGGAACAGCTGATTGGAAGAAGAGCTATTAGAAAAGTCAGCAAGACAGCTTCATGCATCTTTGCCTCTTCCAGCTTATTCTAGAGCAGCTAACAGATTTGGGGTGAGTGCAACAAACACCTGACACACGATCAATAAGGGCTGGCACAGATCTGTGAGAAACTGCTATTCCCAGCAGGAGGCAAGGGAAGGCATAGGGGGAACCATGGCTCAGGGCTACCTTGCTCTGTCGAGGTGGTCTTGTAGTGCTTGGGCTGTGCTCTGGCACCAGGGCTGAAGCCCAGCCCCCAGTGGTGAAGCTTTCCTAAGGACAATGTGCTGTGACTTGAAAAACATGGTGGGTGCTCCTAGTGGAGCTCTTCTGCTCCATGTCAGCTCTTCAGTCTTAGCTGGAAATACCAGGAGACAGATCCTGGATGGAACTTGCAGGGTCCAAAGAGCTTCCTTCAGTAGCGAACACATGGGCACTTTCTGCTGGAAGGTGTTTGTTGTGTCTCAGGGAAAAAAACCCAAAATTATGCGCCCCAGCAGCTCTCTCGATTCAGCTGTAGAAGGATTTTCCAGAAGGATCCTTGTCTCGTCTGTAAATACATTGGAGGTTATCCCTGACAATGGGAAAGGAAAGAAAAATGAGTGAGCAGCTCTGAATAGTGTGCTGGAGGCTCTCAGAGAAACAGTGTGATTTCCATGTGCTGAGCTGGAACTCGGATGAATATTCTGGTGAAGATAAAGTGAACTAAAAGATAAACTGGCTGCAGAGAGGTCTGTGGTACACAAATGCCAAAAATATGTTTCTGGCAAAGCCATAAGGCATCCTGCCTGTCTTTATCGTTCAGTTTTGTGTCCTTTGGCTCTGTAGCCTGAATATTCCAGGGAAGAGCAGAGGTGGGAAATCAGAATGATAAATGTGCAACTAATTTTAGAAATGCCGCTATGGCACACCACTGCTCAGTGATTTATTTAAATCTCTGGCTAGAAAATTGCTGGTTGTGGAGGAATGGGCTTATTCTGGAGACAACAATTGAAAAACATTAAAAATGAGATGGATAAACTGTCTTTCGGATTTCCGTCATTTCTCGTAGTAGTCAGCTATTAAAAAACTCGAAACAGCTTCCTTCAAAAAACCCCAAAAGATTTCCAAGGTACAGACAGCTTCTATGCCACACTTCTGACTTGGAGGACTGAAGGGGTACCAGGAGAAGCTTTGTTCAGTGTCTACATATGGCTTTAACTTGGGAGTGTAATCATTTTAAATGTCACCGCTGATTTCACACATGACTATTGATGTTGAACAATGTGTCTGGATAGCACACATATTATAAACAGGAAAAGTCTGGAGTTTTTTTCTCCATTTTGGTGTGTTAAGACAATGTCATTAAAGCAGCCATTATGTTCCACCACTCTAAAGATGCTGCAGGTAGAAGTTTCCAGGATTACAGTACAATGCTGATATCTCTCAATGGACAGTAATTGTCAGCCTTATCTCCTGGTGTGTAATGTGCTTGCACAGGCACTGGCACTGACAGAAACAGGGATACTCCTGTAAACTCACAGAGCTGCAAGGCACAGACTCAGCCCTTCACAGCTCAAATAGAGAAGTGTTCCCAAGTGCAGCTGTTCAAATTTCTGCGTTACGGTCACCTCCCAGGCGCTGTGATGGCTGAGCCAAAGCAGGGACCTGGTCCCTCTCCGAGATGCCACATCCCTGGAGTCTGTCACTGTGGCTCCTGCGCCTTCAGCCCTGGGCCTCCAGTGGACCCAGGGAAGAGCTTCCTTTATGAGCCTCTGCTGTGTGACAGGACAGTGAATTTAATGGCACTGTTGCCATGGCAGGAAGAGCTGAGTGGGTGGTTGTGGGCGCGGTTAGGGTTTGCTACCTGTTTCCACCTGAGGTAATCCAAGTCTCCAGTGCAAAGAATATTCTACCCAGAAATTTTATTTTCTGCTTAAAGTTGTCAGTGCTTTCATCAAACACAACATTTTCTATAAATTGATTTTTTTTCTGGATGCAATGGGTTTTTAGACATGACGGGTTTTCTTTGGGAGGGAGCTTGCCTTGTTGTTTTAGACAGCACAAATCCTTTGATATATGAGCACCTAAATTCATTGTAAGGTAGTATATTTTTAGCAAAAGAGATTGATACTCCAAATTTTCTGGACTACCTGGGGAACAGTAGTGAGTAAAAAATGTGGTTCCAGAGAAGGAGAGGAGAGCCTGTAATGGAGCACATGTCTTTCACTGTTGTGAGCTGAGTGATAACCAAGGCAGATAGATGCTGCAAACAATCAGCTGTAATTGCTCTGCTGGCATTTTAATAAAACCTTTAAAGCAATAAAAATGCTTTTATGAAAAACAGGTTTGGGCATCTTTTCTAAGGAGTTCTTAACTCTAACTGCTGGTTTAAATGTTAATTATGGTTTTGTGAAGCATCTCTTCACAGCAGGTGATAAGCAGCAGAGAGGAGGCCTGGTGTAGTCAGCCCTGTGCCCGTGAGATCAGGTCCCTTTGGAGCACGTGGTTCCACTGTGGGTTCTCCTTGTTCATGCCCATGTCCTTCATGAAATTTGGACAGCTCAGGGAAGATTTATAGACCCCTCCTGCAGGCTCCTTGGGGTATCTACAGTGTGTAGAGATAAGAGGAATCTATGGGTTTGCTGTGTCATGTGAATGAGGGCTATTTATAGCCAGGGAAGCTGAAAAGGTAGGTATTGAAAACAAGCAGATTATGTAAAGTCAAATATTCATTTTTCTTCAGATTATAAAACAACCTTTGTTAAGACAGAAAAGCACAATCTTTAAGGTATATCTATATTTTTTCTGGCATTGCCTGTATCTCAGTGTTTGGAGAAAGCACTGGGATCCTTCTACAAAAATAAGTTTCATATCTGTAATTGCTAACACCTGTTTAGGAGTTAAGAATTGCAAAGCCATTTACAAAGAAATCTTTCTCTTGTATTCCTCCTGATTAGGAAAAAAAACCCCAACCAACAAAAAACCCTTTAGACCTATATTGTCTCTATATTATCACCATTAAGCAAAAACAATATAAAAAAAACTTGGACATTTGTTTATTGAATTTTGAATTACAGGTGACCTGGCTGTCTCTTAACAAAGGTCTCTTAGTGGTACTGACTCCCAGTTTGAGTACAGATCCCAAGATACTTGCAGAGTTTCTTGCAATCTTAACCACAAAAGGGGCCTTTTGTGATAATTATAGCAGCTTTTTACATATATGTTAATCTTTTTTATTTATTCCTTTTGCCTTTGGAAGGTTTACGTTACCAGGCAGTCACAGAGATGTAAGTGTATGTATAAGCTTTCCAAAATACTGGGAAGTGAATACTTCCAGCTCTCTCAAATTTGCTTTTTTAAAAGAAAACTTTGATAATATAGAAATCATAATCTTCTCATTTCTCCTGGGGGCTCAGTTCTGATTTTGCCTGGGAAAGTCTGCTGCTATTGTATCTTTCCAGAAGAGCAGCAGTGCAGTTTTTTGAAACATAGCAGATTCATAGTCGAAAAAAAATATAATGATGTGTGAGAGATTAAGAGAGCAAAAGAAGAAGTAGCTGATACAGTAAAGAGGAAAAAGTGACAAGTCTGTTCAGTAGGTGTTGTGTGAGACAATACCCCATTTACTTGTGTGGTATTACAAGTGCACCTGGTCCATGGGGACTGCAGTGGGCTGCTCATTGCACAGCCATGAGGTAAAATTGATCCTTCCCTCAGGTGCTCAGGAAGCTCTGCCTGGACATCTGGAGACACTTTATAGCTCTCAGAATCCTTTGGCAAGCTAATGACAGAAGTATTTGGAGGAAGGAGATTTTAATTTGTTCCTCTGAAAAGAAGCAAGCACCTATGGAAGAATCCAGGACAGGAGGGAAATCTTTGCAGGGACTGAGTTCTGTTCTCTTCTGTCTGAGGCAGGAACATAATGTGGTCTCTTCCTTAAGTGAATAAAGTCTTTGTGAAGGCTAATTAGAGTCTGTCCATACTGGGCTCAGAACAGGACTGCAGTGCACTACTGGACTGGCAGTAGTTTTGAATGACGAGCTCAGGTGTCAGTAACAGCTGAGAATGGAGCTCCACAGGGGCCACGAAGGAGGCTGAGAAGGAAGCAAAAAGGCTGGAATACAGCAAATTAACCCAAACATAGGCCCCTGTTTCTGTAGCCAGGCAGTTCCCAAGAGTGAACAGTGCTCAGAGAGCCTGGGCACATCTGCACATCGCTGCCGGGTACACGGATCCTGCTGCTCTGCTCCCACGGCTGCTATTTGAAGACTGTTCAAGGCTTTTGCTATTTTAGTGGCTCAAAACCTTTCAAATCCATATCTATATTTATGCACAGCCCGTGTATATTCATTTCTGTCTTTTGCCAGTGCTGGTTTTCAGTTCAAACAGCTCTTCTGCTTCCCTCATTCCTCACTTTCCCAGCATAATTAAAGGGAATCGTTATCTTCTATCTTAACAGCTTACTGAAAAGATAACATTTGTGGACCTAAGAGGAAAAATACCCTAAAAACAACCTTGTGATCCATTTGTGGTATTTCGTCACAATTCTTGCCACCTCATTTTATAATATTTTGTAATAATTATAAACATGAGAGACCTTGATACTGGAAGTACTTCTCTTAAAGGTTTCTTGAAAATATTTAAATTTAAACTTGGGTTCTTTTTGTACCCTTATGATTTATTATAGGAAAAATAATATAGACAAGAAGAGTGCCTAAAAATATGCATATTGCTTTTTTTTCTTACTTTATATTTTAGAATACTGGAAATGTCAAAGCTAATCTTTGTTATTATGGAGGAGGCTCTGGCATGTGTTGGAGCCCAGCTGCTGGAAGCTTCTGAGATCTCAGTCTGCCTCTGTTCCCTGAGTGCTGGGAAGCAGAACCAGTGGCCCTAGAGAGTCCCTTGGTGGCCAGTGCCCCACTGACACCTCACCTGCATCTGCAGCAAAGCCCACAGGTCTTGGCTCAGCTGCTTTACAAGAACGTTGATCCCTGAGGCAGTGTCAGTGACTTTGCCCCTCTGATTACAAGTTCCCTTTGAGCTCCTTATGAATTCCCATAATTTTCCTTACGAATTTCTGCAAACTGTTTAAAAGATGCTCCAGGTATAATTCTGGTGATATTTTGCTCTTTGCTTAATCAATTTCTTTTAACATCTTCTCTTTGTGTACATCCATCCTTGATTTCCACTTTTCCATATTCCGCAGAACAGATTAGTATTTCCTCTGTGATACCCTTAATGGGACAAATTAACTTTTTTATTTTGATGTAAGTTCATATCTGAAGGATTCAAGGCATGGGATTGTTCAGTGAAGCTAAGCCCTGGCATCGGGAAGGGGTCGGTCAAACAGATTATCTTTGTACAGATGCCACATTTATAGTCTTCCTTTACCATAAACCGCTAAATTAACTGCAGGCAAGGGCTCAGGTGTGACTGAGATTCAGTCCTGATTCATGGTCAGAGCAATCCAGGTTGCAACTGAGCTGCTCCGTCAGTAGAGACAAAGCCCCTGGATGTTGGTGGCAAGGCTGAGCACTGGTTTTACAGCGTTGATTTCAGATGGTGGAAATGCATCAACTGCAGCCTCCTCTGTGATTTTTGGTTCTTGTCACAAGGTAGTTGCAGAGGTGGGGAAAGTGCATAAATTATTTTGCAGGAATGCTGAAGGCTCCCATCAAAGATTTAACAAGAGCAGTGCGACAGGTGATGGGAGCGGTGCACAAAGGGGAAGCATCTGACGCTGTCTCGTACAGCTTTTGTTTTTAAAGCTGTGCAGATAAACGGTGACAAAGAGAGCAGATAAAAATGGTTGTGATTGACTGGCCCCTTTGTGTTAAGTTTGGGACCAATGATTTCATGGAGAAGGAGGAGGAGAAAACCCCAAGTAACTAATAGGCATCCCGGATATTTTAATCTTTTTTTTTTTTTTTTCTGTAATAGCTTCTAAAATTTCATTAGAATCCAGTGGATGATTATCCTGTGTTATTAATGAGCTTCACTAGATGTCATGTGGAGTTTGGGAACATTAAAAAGCCACTGTAGTGATATAGGGCTGGGAAAAACATATAAAAAGTAACCTTTCTCTCCTCTGGAGTCCAGTTTTATTAAACAAACTTGGATGGTAATTTTTCTACTTTGTAAGGGAGGTGGGAGGAGTTTGTGAGGAAGACTTTTTGAAACTTCTGAGCGTTTTACATTTTTAAAGCACTTTCTTGAACTCCTCCCATTCTTTTCATCTTCTTCTGAACACCAGGAGTAGATATATAGATATATACTGCCAAATTCAGTATAACCTCAAAATGTAAGATTGGGTGGGACGTTAGCTGGTCATCCTGTCCACTGCTAAAATAGAAACCAAAGCATATCAGCATATCTGAGTCATTTGTGAAAGCTGTTTGTCCAGTCTCTTCCTAAAAGTCAGAAATCATGGTGAGTGAATAATGCTTTAGACCATCTACCTCCATTCCATTACCTTTTCTGCTGGACAATTTTCCTCCATGTGTATTTGGAACCCATTTCTTCTCCCATTTGTCTCTCTACTCACTTTTGTTTGATATCCCTCTTGTAAATCACACATCCCCGTTTTATTGCTGCAGCTAGAATTCACATCATGACCATAATCCATGAAAATTTTCCACCTGAATCACCTTTTTGGGCTCATAGTTGATTTTTTAGCTGTGGTAGATGATGTATTTTGTAGCAGTGATTTATTCTCCTATTTCTGCCTCCTGCCCTGTGCATCACTGCAGGCTTCCCTGGTAAAAGCAATCTGTCAGTGACCAAAGTGCTAAACCGAGGAGCAGTTCTTGGAAACAGCTTCTAAAAAATACCTCTCATTGACATCTGTCTGCTGAGTTCTGCCAGCAAGCCAGAGGTAACCCACCCACTGTATGTTACTGAAAGATTTTAAAGTCAAAATGCTGTGGGATAGTAATTCACATGTTTTTGTATACAAACACTATAATTAATTGACCGATTGTTCTTTAATCCAAAAAAAGGGTGGTTTTAAAAACTCACTTTCTCAAGTGAGATCATGCTGGAGTTTTTAATAACATTTTTCTCCTCAAATTTTTGGTAATATAGTTAGAATTCAGTTTTATATTGTTTACACAGGACCAGCATCAGCTTGGTTGGTTTGTAATTCTCTAGTTCATCCCTTCTATAGTTTTGAGTATTCAAATGATGTTGATAATCCTGCAGTCATTTGAAATTTTGTTTCCCAAGTTTTGTGGAAATTAACTTTACCAGGAGTTCCTCATCCCTTAAAGGCTTTTGGTGCAAGATATGTCTGTTGTTTTTAAAAAATGTTTAATTTTAGCAAATGCTACCTCACATCCCCTTTTCATCACAGATGGCAATCTTTCTGTTCCACCCTCGGTATAAAATTCCTGCTCAGTTTGATATACAGACAAAAATATCTATCCTCTGAAAATTTTTACTTTTTCTACTTGCCTGAGAACAGTTTTTCTGTGTGCCTCTAGCAATAGCTCATGTTGAAAAAAAGTGCTGTAATTATTTCTATTTGTATTGGTCATTTCATTGTTCCCTTCATTTCCTTATTATCAGTCAAATGTTTTGTAAATTATAATTACCATTTCCTCTCCATTTTCTTCCTGACTCTACAAATATATAAAAATTAATGCCTTACTGTCATTTCCATATCCTCTTTCAATATTTAAGAAGATTTTTTTTTCCCCAACTGAGCACTGCCATGACTGGGGGTTTCTGGCTTTTTGAACCTCCTGTAAGAAATTTGAGAACAGTTCCCGCTACAGTCTTCTTTTAGGACTTCTTGCCTTAAATTTCTGTCCCTGTCAGTGATGCTGACAATCTCACTAGTTTGGCCAAAATTACCCCTTTCAAAAATTCTTATACTGCTGGTCACTGGTGTTTTCTGTTTGAACAAAATAAATATAAGCAGATCGTCGTCATAATCTTCAGCACCTAAGCAACCAGTCATTTTTAGGTCATAATTGATTTTTCTTTGTCCATCAAAATGAGGTCTAGTATTAAGTTACCCTATGCTAGGTAGAAAATTTGCTCTTCCAAGAAATTACCTGTTATTTTTAGAATGTCTGGGGAAGTTTAATTGTTGCTTGCAATTGTTCAAAAAAGGGATCTCGAGTGAGGTCACCTATAATGAATATGAAGCCCATGGATCAGGTTTTTTAATTCTCCAGTGAGATACAGAAACTGAAAACAAGTAGTATCCAGTTTTCCTGAGTCAGTGAAGTTATGATCCAAAGTGTCTTGTTTGTTGTTGCTCAGAGAGCTGATGGCATATTTAGGAGAGTTCACTCCTGCCCTGTTACCGTGCTCCACCTGGGAAATCTCACAGCACTGATACCAGAGCCTGTGGCTTCTTCTGGATTCAGTGGGGTAACAACCTTCACCCCTGCCCCCAGGTGAGGCTCAGCAGGCTTTTTCAGGTTTCAAACCTTTACCCCAGGTTTCAAAAGATTTGAGGTGCCTGTTTCTCATGGCAGCACATGGCTCTTTAGCTCTCTGCAGTGCCTGGGAAATCCTGAGACGAGGAACCCCATAAACTTCCAATCTGAAAGTCTTCTTTTCAGCCTCCTGAACATCAAACAACTCTTCCAGGCATCACAGCAGCATTGTGGTGGTGCTTGTTTTCTTTGCTGAGCGTTTCTGCAGCAGCAAATTGGAGCTACTGCAGGCACTGGAGGGCCTGCTGAGCTATTTCACTCTTGGTAGCCTGTGACTCTTCACATTTGATGTAATTTCTCACAGGTGTATATTCATTCTTTGAAGATGATACACTTCCTTGTGAGGTGACAGCAAACCACTAAAGGATTGAACACCATGAGCTTTTGAGGCCTGAAGTCCAAAGATGAAAGCTGGCACAAAACATATGAAGCTTTAGACCCATTTTCTGAAACATCTTGAGACTTTGGGGAAAACAGGAGAGATGAAGCTCCAGACTTGGTTTCTTGTTGGCAGCTTCAGGAGCACGTGTCAGAGAGACACTGACACCTCAGAGCAGCAGCTCTTCCCATGCAGGGCGTGCTGGGCTGTGAAGCATCAGCTCTCTGCTACAGCCCAGGCACCCCAGCTGCTGTTCCCCTCTGCTTTTGCGGCTGTGGTTTAGGGAGTTGTCTGATGAATCCCAACCTGCAGGTCAGGAGACATGTCCAGGGTCACACAGAAATTCACCCCAGGGTTTCCAGTCACCCCTGGGGTCTCTTGTTCCCCGTTGGCACAATTTAAGCCTGGAGTCTCTGCTCTTGTACAACTCTTGCTTTGCCCTGTCTGTAAAACATATGTCATACAACTGCATTTGTGTGTGCACTTGTACATGCCACTCTGTCTTACCCTTGGCACACCAGGGGTGGAAATGCAGTTCTGCTCCTGAAGCTCCAAATAAATATTTAAACACACATATTTATTTGTTGATGCTAATTATTATTACAGATAAGGGATTCTAGGGGATTTGGGGAGGGAAATAATTTCAAATAAGCAAATTATTTCATTTAGAAGTACATTTACTATACATGATAATGGACAGCTTTCTTATGGTGTTTTGCAACTTCAAAGTACTTTGCAACTATTAATTAATTAACATGCGTGCTCTTTTGGAGGTAGGAAACTAATTATTAGCACCCCAGTCTTTCACCCAGGGAACTAAATGATAAACATTCATGTTATTTAAACAATTTAGCCATTGTATTGCATGCTCAATTTGTCTCTGCAAGTACCACTTCTCCATACATAATGTGGATTAATGCATATGCAAATGAATAACTTAAACAGCTGCATTCATACAACACATGAAGATCATTGTGGATAATGATGTGTCCAGTGATTTATACCTTAGGACTCCCTTAAAATGACAACGAGTCATCCTTCCTTGTGTTCCCTGAAGGTTATTTGAGATTGATATTTGTCCCCAAAGCGAAGTTGAAAGATGACATGGGCCAAGAGTTGCCTGGGAAGCTGGTCCCTGATGTAGCAGGTTCTGGAGAGAATCCTGTAACATGGTGGTAAAACAAGCTTAGACTGTCTGAAGCTGGTGCTGCACAAAGCTACACACACTCGTGTGCCAAAAAACCCAACTCAGTCCCAGTTAAGACAAAGAGGCAAAGATCAGTACAAGCTCCAGGCTCATTTGGTGGTAGCGGAGCAGAAACGCAGTGGCTCGGTGAATGTGCTGTACCCAAGCTCTTACTGCCTGCACCTTGTGCTGCTGTTTCTATAGGCAGCCTAAACTAACCCTCATTTTAGCCTGTGCCCAAACCCTTGCAGCCCTATGGCAGAGAAATCTCTGAGTAATTCAGGGAGCCTTTGTCTTGCGAAAAAATCAGTCAAGGGATGATCCTATGAAGAAGGATGGGACAGATGATTCTGCTGGGACAGAAGCTGAGCACCAGGCCTGTGCCTCAGCCAGGAAACTGTGCTCCTGTGCATGATTTGAGGAGGGTGAACTTACATTTCATCTTCCAGGAGCACCAGGTGATAACCCAGCATTATGTGCAACGTGTGGACAGGCAGCAAATCTAGACTGAGCTTGCTGCTGCAGAGCAGCACTGGCAAAGCTGAAGAAACAAAGTGACCTCCTCAGGGTCCAGCACTTACACCTTTTAACAAGTTATTTAAGGCAGGTGGATAATTTTTCTTGCCCAGTGTCCATTTGGGGTTTGAGATGCTGGTGATGAGAGGCGATTTTCATCACAGGCACAAACAGGCACACAGCTTATCCTGCAGTTCTGCCAGGAGCAGAAGGCAGCGTGTAACTTGTGATGAACTTCCCACCTCTCCCTGATGAGAAGAGAAGCTGCGCCAGAGAGATTTAAGACTCCCTGAAGAAAACAGAAAGGACATAAGGAAAGCTGAGGGAAGCACCCTTGGGAAGGCACAAAAGGAGTGTGACAGCTGAGGGAGGAAAAGCAACTGCTAAGTAAGCAGAAGTGTTACCAGGCTCAGACACTTGGAGAGCTCAAAAAAGGCAACAGGAATGAAGCACCTGGGAGTGTGTGAGAGCCTGGGGATCTGAACAGAAGTGACTCTGTGCAGACCTTCCTCAGGCTCCCAGGACACCCAGTCTGTGGGCTGGTGAGAAATTGGCAACACGGTCTCCTGATCCCTGCATGACTGTGTGTGTTCCACAAGGCTTTCTGTGCTGGAACGTGGACTGCACTTATCACAGCTCCTGACTGTTCCACTAAGAGTTTGCTTCAATTTTCCTATTTGCCAGTAATCCTATTTCCTTTCTCCTGGTCTTTTCTAACTCACAATAGCCTATTTAAACTTTGGGCTCCTCTTTGCCTTCCCAGTAACTTCCACATCCCCTGTTTAACCCATGCCATAGAGAAACCCAGACACAGACAATTCATGACCATTGGATGACACCTGCATCTCTCCTTGGAGCTCTCCTGCTACCTGCTGTTCCTTCCCCATATTTTTATCCCTCTTCTGATATTCTCAGCTTGTTGTGGTGTACACTGCCCTATATTGTTTATACAGCTCCTGGCTTACTTGTTTCTGTTCCTAGCTGATGTCTCCAGGCATTGCCTTCATGCTGTTAACAATAATGACCACATGGCTTTTTAATTTCTTGATGCATTTTTAAGAAAACCTATGTTTAGCTCTTAATCCTGGTGTAGACAGTGTGTTCTTATCAATAATTGGCCCATTAGGTTATGGGTACAGCTGAGTAAATTTCATGCTTATAAAACTGCTTGAGCAGGCAATGCATTTAGCTGACTGCAGACTGGTATTTATGTAGTTCCAGGAGAGTAAATAAAGCCTATTCGATGGCCATCATTATAGCATTATTTTAACTCCCTCCTTCCTTTGCTCTCAACTTCATGCAAAAGCCCAATCTCACGCACAGTCTCGTGCCTCCAAGAGGGTATTAAATTTCTTGAGTTGCTACCGAAATGAATGGCACTGGGAACATTCCCTGTCCTCCAAGACCAGGCTCCAATTCCCAAAGTATAAAGAGTTCTGAGACTGTTTTCAATGTCCATTCCCACCACAACTGATGATGTTCAGTGCAGTACTGGGACTGTCGAGCTCCTGTAGGGGACTGTACTGATCCGACTGATTATCTGATAACTAAATTAACATATACAGCATGTAGGGGAGTGTTTTTGAATGCTGGGCAAAGTCAAGATTCCACTTTTTTTTTTCTTCCAATAGTTATGCTTAGAATAACTTTCCTGATTCTACTTTTGTTATATTGTCATTTGCAAAACAACCTTGTACAGGAAATGTTTATTTTGAATTCAGTAGAGACGGCTACAGCCCCCTGTATCCCCCAGCAGAAGTCTATGTGCTTGTTGCTCTTAGTGTTTGGACGCCAGCTCTGTAAAACACTCAACGTGTGCATTGCCTTCTTTCAGTTTTAACCATTTAGGATCATCAAATCATGCAATTATAGAACGATTTTTGTTCGAAGGGACCTTAAAAATCACCTGGTTCCAGCCTCCTTGCCATGGGCAGAGGCACCTTCCACTATCCCAGGTTGCTCAGAGCTCCATCCAACGTGGCCTTGAACACTTCCAGGGATGGGGCAGCCACAGCTTCTCTGGGCAAACAATGCCAGGGCCTCACCACCCTCACAGTAAAGAATTCCTTCCTAATACCTGTAATCTAAACCTACTTTCTTTCAGTTTGAGGCTGTTCCTCCTTGTCCTACCACTACCTGCCCTTTTAAACAGTTCCTCTCCAGATAATGTTCCTTTCCAGATGATCTCTCTTAAGAGGCATGAGTGGACCTCTTCAAACTTGTATCAGGTTTAAAGTTAAGCGCAACCTTGTAAGGAATGTGTTCTAGGTCTGGGTCTCCAAAAAGTTGTCCTAGGCAAAAAGTGATCAAGAGGTGGTTCCCAAAATAAGGAAATCTTTCTATTTGTTTAATAGAAACCCACCATTCTTTATTATTTAGGACTTACCTGTCTTGATGCTCAAAATAAGCTGATATAGGCAGAAATGAAAGCACATAAATGTACTAAAATTCACTAAAAGCAGATTAGTAATGGCAGTCAATAGCTTAATTATAAGAGACTGACACAGAGATGTGGAGAGGGTAACGAGACCCCGGCAGCTGCTGGCACTTTGGAACGAACCTCTGCATGTTCCCAGTGGGCACCAATAACTTCCTAGCTTATACCAAAACAATTGCCCAGTTAAGAGCTGCCAAGTACCAAACTGCAGATGTACCATTTGCTTGGAGAAATAAAGTGGAATTAGTTTGTTGTGTCACGTAAGATGCTTGTAAAAGAGTGTGTGGAGCCTGAGGAAAAAATGAGAGTCAATCAGTCCCTCTGGAAAGAGAAGCACAGCTGGAAGGAGAGTGAGCCTACAGAAATAGCCAAGAAACCAGATAAATACATGACAGCATGAACAGCATCTTTGCTGTAGATTACAGACGCTTGATTTTATGGCCCCAGTGTTTCCCAGACCAGCACCTCCTTTTATGAGGATTTCCTCTGTCTTTTACCATGTTGCAGTAAAAGTGGAGGGTTTTTTTGTTTGTTTGTTTGTTTTTTGTTTGGTTGGCTTATATTTAATTTTTGGTTTGGTTTTTTTTGTTTGTTTGGGCTTTTTTCTTTGACTGAAGATTTTTCTTCTACCTTTCAACAGCAGGTGCCATCTCCCCCTGTCAGGGGAGAAGAACTGTGTTGCAGTAAAACTGGGATGGATGTGGGGAATGAGGCCCTTGAACACAGGGACAGGCAAAGTCATGTTGACAGAGTTTGGACTGAAGGAAAAGGCTGTGTATGCAAAGTGTGAGCGATTAGCTATTAGGACAGATGAACCAAGGAGGTGTGCCCAAATGCTGCCTGCCAGCAAGTCTTTTCACTGCAAATATCTCTTCCACTTAACCAAAAATAACTGACTGGGTTCCAGAAAATTTGTCTGTTAATTTCTGTATTACACCACAAAATCAGGGCAGATCATCCTAACAGTCCCCCACAGATTTTCTTGCGTTACCCCCATTGTGATCCATCAGCCTGGCCTCTCATGTCATGTGGATCAAGGATTTCACTGCAGAGGTTTTCCAGCACCAACTCTGTCCCTTCTAATCTCCAAATCGATGCTTCTCCCTCTCCCAGGCTGGCACAGGGAGACAGTTGGTGCTTGGAACAGAGTAATCCAGATCTCCTCACTCCCACACCCCTGCTGTGGTGCCGCCTTTGCCGTCCCTCAGATAGAGCAGAGCTGCAGGCAGCAGAGCAAACACAGGGACCAGCTCTTCTGGCTGCAGAGAGCTGGTGGTTCCTCTTGGCTGCACAGGCTTAGAAAAGACAGGGAGAATTTTTCACAATGAATTATTTAAAATGAGCCTTTTTGACCTCATTTTCTATATGCATCTCCTAGCAGAAAGTTGAAGCTAAAGTCATTTGTCACGGCTGAGTGTAAATCCAAGGGGAGCAGATGGGGGTTTCCCTGCCACGTAGCTGTGCAGGCAATGTGTGCATGAAAATGGACTGCCTGGGATGAGGCAGGCAAAACCTTCACAAAGAAAAAGGGAGCTGCAGCTAAATTTTTCAAAAACAACCCCCTGAGTTTACTCGTGGGATTTTGTTCTCCTCTTAACCTCGTCCAGGTTTCGGTCAGCTTGGAGGCAGTGTCTTCATCAATTAATTCAACAACTTCACTTATTTTTTTCACTTTGAAAAAAATTGCTGTCCAGTAAACCATTTTTCTTTCTGGGATCTGCTGGTAATGGCTTTGTGGCATACCATGGAAAGGGCTGAGGAATTTTCTGGGGCTTGGTAAGAACGTGGAAGATTCTCTGTCATTTGAAATCTCTACACACAGTTCAGTGCCTTCTTGTGTTGTCATGCATTTACAGACTTGGTGAAGAAATTATTATCATATAATCAGTGGGTTCCTCATGGTGATAGAATAGCTTTCTATCTTCCAGGGAAGCCCCTCTTAGCTTTCATTGCTGTGCGTAACTGCAGAGCCTGCCAAAGAGCAGTATCGATTCCTGTGCATTGAGCAGATCAGGGCTGGGTTTGTTGTGCAAATAACAACCCAGCAGCAGCCCTGCAGGCAGCAGGAGCAAAATGAAACAACGGTCTGTGTCAGGCATTTGAATTTATTCGTTCTGCAAACTGGTGTTTGCAGTGCAGCATGACGAGCTGCCTTAGTCTCCATGCACATTTTCCATACAAGCTTGATGCACTGTGGGGACTTCTGGCTGCCAGCTCTCGATGGAGCATGCCCTTGGAAAGGCTGGCATGAGCTCTTAGAGATGAATTATTTAGACAGCTTCACAAACATCTTTGAGCCGAAGCTGAAGATACATCTGCTTGTCATGGGCAGCCGTGAACCTGTGATGAGAGCAGAGGGGTTTCCCCGTGACACAGCCCAGCCTGTTGCTCACTGCTGCAATGCTGCGCAGCAGAAAGAGCAGGAACAGCAGGAAAAGGAGTGCTCTCCCCATAGGAGGGGTTTGCTGTTACCATAGGCTATATCACGACGTGATCTTCAGCTGAATCAAACTGTCACATGCACACCTGGGGTTTGCTGGGTCCAGGACTGGTCTGGTGTGGTTGGTTCTGGGAGCTGTCGCTTGTGTCACCCCTACGGCAGTTTGCACATACAGATGATGTTTTTTAGTCTGAAAATAGACTCTAGTGGGGTTTGCAGCAGTTCAAGCCCTGCCTCGAGCCAATGCAGATGACTGCATTATGGATTTTTCACTCATGTGGTCACATTGTAGGGAGTTTCCTCAATGCAAACACGACCCCAATGCCTTAGGCAAATAATTTAGCATCTCGTTCTCCGTTAGCTGTCAGAATGACAAGGTGCTGCCTGTCTACCTTGGGTGATGAACAATGCCTTATCATTTTAGCTTTGCCTTCCAAATAACGTGAGGTTAGAACAAGAATTTCATTTAGGTTGGATTCCTCTGTTCTGGGTAGCCGTGAGATTTCTGAACTCTCTTTCTCTGAACTCTCCTGTGGGAGATGAGATGCTGTAACTGCGGAGACCTGAGGCTGAGCTGAACTGGCAGTTCCTCCCCTCCTGCTGGTGTGGGAATTAATTAATATTTTTATGCTATATGCAGTCATGCAAGGGTAAAGCAAAATGTGACGATTAAGTGATTCATCACTAAGCTTGTTTTAAAGATATTTCTTGGTGCAAAACCTCTTTTTGACTGCTCAGTACTGTGTTGTGCACTGCTATGAAGCCTGTCTGGAGGAATTGTAGTAGTAGTAGTAATAATAATGGCAATAATAATTTCTAGCTCTTGTATAACCCTCCTTTGCAAGGTTTCCAGAAGTGCTTTTCCAAGGACAATAATGTGTTAACAGAAAGAGAAAATTATTTTCTTTGGTTCCTTTGAAGCTCATGTGATGCAGGTAGGAGTGGAAGTGGATTTGTTAGGCTTTGTATCCTGGCAGGCACTACCTCTAAGGACACCAGGTATTGTAGGTTACTCCTAGAAATTGAAACAAGGTGTCAGAATTGCCTGTACCGTGGGTTTGGGCTCTTTGTGCAGGCTGCAGTTGGAAACTGGGGAAAAAGATTGTAGATGCCTCACCCGCAGGTTTGGGAAAAGAGCAACAGCCTCATCTGCACATCTCAGTCTCTCTGCCCCAGTTTTCTTCTCTTTTGCATGGGTACTTCCATAGCTTGAGTAATTAACATCCTGGGTGGGAGGCATTAAGTAGAGCAATGATGACTCTGATGCCTGACTCAGTTTGACATTGAGTGTCAGGAAATGGTGTATTTTCGTTGGGAAACAATGAAATCTAAGTCAAAATTAGTCTTAGTTAAGGTTAACCTTAAGACCATGTCTCCACCAGTGCAAGGACTCAGGGTTTAGCCCTGCCAGTGCTTCTGGACTGAAAAGGTCAGCAGATTTCAGGAATATTTGCAGACTAGCAAAATATCAGAGGAAGAATCAGGCCTAGTTCTCATTTCAGGGATAATAGCTTTATCCCAGAGACAAGTATCTTCAAATAGCCTGAGGCTGAAAGAGGTGCTTTGCCCAAAACCATTGGGAGCCTTGAAACTACAATTATGAGTGAGGTGGCAAAATTCTCTATATTATGTCCAGAAATGCTCAACTGTGAGCTTCCAAAAAGCAACCCATTTTGTTTTAATTTTAAAAGAGAAATCATCAGACTTGTTTGGGAACATGATAGTTTTTCATTCATCATGGCCCAACAGAGATACATTGCTGGTGTGGTCTGCAGGAAGAGAGGACTGCTTGTAGGTGGGAAGAGGGGCATCAGGCAAGGGAAAAGGGGGCACGTATGGACAAGCACAAGAGGAGTGCTTGGACCCAGACTGGTGGCCCACACCTCACTGGGACTGTTACAATGGCTGGCCCAAAGGAGGGTTACCTGAGCTGACGAACTCCCTGAAGAAGAACCAGGAACTTCTGGACATGAATCAAAGTTAAGCCAGAGGTTGATCTCCTGGAGAAATGTAATGCACAAAAGAAAGAAGACTGAACTCCTCATGCTGGGACTAAGACACAGAAATTCTTCTAGGGGACATTATTCTGGGTACAATTTGAGAAGAACATCTGAATTCAACTTTCGGTCAGATTTTCCATTTTTCACTTTTATCCAGCGCTCACTTTGGTACTTTGAATGTTGCATATTAAATGCTATGTACAGGCTTGTAAAAGCATCATGAGTCGGCATTACCAACAGGTATGTTGCAGAATTCATACGGAGTTCTTATTTTTTTTTAAGAGCTGTTGCTTCTTGCATGAGTAGCACATTCTGGCGAGATACATTTCCTGGCTGTTCACAGAGGAGAAGACAAGGAGTAGATTTGAGTATTCTAATTTATTGGGAAGATAAACAGTTAATGGCTACTGTCTTAGAACTCCTTTCCTATTCAATAGCAAAACACGTATGCCAACTCCTGCTCTAGAGAACAAAAGATGAAATATTTGCTGGGAAGATTGAATATGTTATTTTCAAAATCATTTGGTTTTGATGTTTCGAGGAACAGGGATTGTACATTGGAGAATGGTTTAATTTTGTTAGAGAATATTTTTGTTTGTTTGATCTTGCTTTTTTTTATTAGGTTATTACCACTCTTTTGTTATGCATTATTAAAACAGATAAGGAGATACAATTCTTGCTCTAGGGTATTTTCTGTCCTTGCAACTAAAGGCTTTACAGCCAAAGAAACTACAATTAACAAGATAGACAAATGGTGGAAGGAAAACATTATTGTCTCCAGTCCTAGGGTGGGTAGCAAATTACAAGGAGATTAAAGCTTTAGGTTAACAAAACTCTTAAATGCATATAAGATGCCTAGATACAGCCCACAGAGGAAATGAGAATGTCTTTAAGTCTTGCTGATCTTGGGTGTCTTCTTAAAAGAGCCATGGAATCCAAACAGCACAAACAGTCAGACATGAATTTGTTAGTGAAAGAGATGCTTTTGGACATTTGAACTTTAATGTGCAGCCTGGGACTAAACACACTTCAGCTGGGACTAGATTGGGTCAAAGACCTTTGGGCAGGAATTAGATGGAAGTTGATGGAAGATTTCAAGTTCTGATGCTATTTTAGACAGTGACATTGTGAGTGCTTCTAGAACCTCCTATTTTCCTGGCTCATCTGCCAGTAAAACTGACAATTGTCCATCTCAGTAATGTTTTTATCCTGATCTAACACTTCCTGTTACTCTGTTGTAGATGGAAGGATGCAGTTTCATACTTTTGAGATTTAATTCAACATGACTTTAAAATCACTATTGATACAGATAGTTCCCATTTCAGAATAAAATAATCCCTTGCTGTCTTTTGTCCAAGCAGCCAAAGTGTAAGTCAGGCTTACTGATCTTTTCAGTTTGTCAGTCCTAGATACGTGTTCTGTCTACTCTCCTATTCCAAAGCTTTTAAATCTCTTTGAACATGGCTTAAAAAAGGCTGGATTATTATTTTTTTGCCTCCATCAAATGACAAAATTTCCTCTGGATGCTTTCCGGTCTTGCAGTCAGAGTCTGCATTGAATTTTGCCTTTGTCGTTAGGTTTGTAGTTTTATTTTCTAAGCTTTTATCTTCTATGCAAAGGATAGATCAGCTGCACAGTCTCTGCTGTGGCACTGGCTGAGTCATTCCTGCATTCACAAATAGTCTCAGTCCTGCTGTGCATTGATAATATCGGTGCTCATTGATGACCATCCTGGGGCCGCTGGATCTCTGTCCTGTTGGTGTTCTCCCAGTTCCCTTTCAGGCCCTGCACAATGTGTCTTGAGTTTTCCTCTCCCTGTGCACTTTGGGGTCTGACCTCTGATGGATTTTCTTCTTCAGGGGATGGTACTGCAGTGGTCCCTGGGTGACACCTGTGTCTAGATGGATGATGGGAGGGGTGTTGACAGCACTCAGATGTCACTGGGTGGTGATGCAGAAGTGGGGGAAATGGTGTACCTTGGAGGCATCTCCTGGACATCTTGTCAAGTGCCAGGCTCCTCTCCTGCCTCCAGCACACTTCTCTTGGGGCCCTTTCCCTTGCATGCTGGGGACAGGTGGCAGATTGGCAAAGCACTTCTGCTTGTCCTGTGGTATCTGGGGACACGAGAGAGGTCAAAACATGCACTGCAAGGGTGTGAGGTGCTGACATCATGTGGAGAGGAGGAAAGAGCTGTGTGAGCCCTGTGCTCTGTGTTTGACCTGTAAAGATCTGGGCTGCTGTGGGACAGAAGTGTTTTATTTTCTGCTCAACCCCTCAGACCTGAGGCACAAATGAGACCTGTCCCAGCACGGCAATGCCCTGCTGGTGCACATACCCCTCACAGCCCCTTCCAGGCTCAATCTGAGTGATGCAGTTCTTGCTTGAGTTCCACCCTGGTGCACCCCTTGCTGTTGCTACCTCTGCTACTCTCGGTCAAGTTCCTGCTGCCAGTGACAGTTCCCAGATTGCTGTGTTAGCCCAGAGGAATACAGTCCTGGGCATATCCCCTACAATATTTCCTCAGGAGCGACAGTCCAGCAATCCTCCTATCTTTGCCTTTTGTATGTCTACCCTTCACCTTGATTTTTCACCCTAACATGCAACTTGAGAGCTCCCATCATAGTATATGGTTTGGGCTTGTGGCCACTCTTTTAAGATGGTTTTTAAGATGGTTTTCACAGCTTTTATCTCCTTTCCAGAGCCCTAATCAATTCCTGAAGATGGAGTAAGTGAAGAAAGTTAATTTCGATGTGTCCTTCCCAATAACCTCATTTGCAAGAAAATAGCTCAGATATTGTCATTAGTCATTCTTTTATGCAATCACTTAGCCAGCTGACTTTCTTCTGTTTTCTCGGTCAACAATTTTATAACAGACTGCTCAGCTGAGCAAGGGGCTGTTTTACTCCAGGCTGCAGGCTGGGGCAGGATGAGGAGGGGAGAGGTGGGGAGGGGGGTTAGCTTGTTGCTGAATCACAGCTCATTTGTCTTGCCGCGTGAAGGGGATGGTTAAAACTTCTCCATCCCGTAGTGCTCCAGTGAATGCTCTTTGCTTGACAATAAGCATTTCCTACCTGCAGATCAGACACCTGGGCAAATATTTGACCATCTTGGAGGATTTAATAGAATCACAGAATAGTTTGGGTTGGAAGTGACCTTAAAGATCATCTGGTTCCAACCCCCTTGTAATAGACAGGGACACCTTCCACTATGGAATACTGTGGGTGGGAAGAGACTCAGAAAGGTCATCAAAACTAACTCCTGACTCCACACAGATGAGCATAAAAGTTAAACCAAATATCTAAGAGTGTTGTCTAAATGTTATTTGAACACTGACAGGCTTGGGGCCATGACCATATTCTCAGGCCAGTTCATGCTTCAGAAGAACTGTGCAAGAATCCAAGCAGATATTGTTTTGAATTGTACATTGCTACCCACAGTGGTAAAAAGATTTCATAGGTCTGGGCTGGGAGAAAACACACAGAGAAACATGCAAGCAGGGCTGTTTCATTTTTTCATGTGATCCTTAAATGCCATCCAAGAGCTAACTAAGATTACTAGATGGTGTCTGCTTTTGTAATGAAGCTTTTTGGTAACAGGATCCTTTTTCCAGGAATAAAGACCTTTGGTTTGTTAAGACATCCCAGTTTAGGTAAGTACAGTTGCTAATATCCCCCACAATTAAACTGTATTTACAACAGAGCATCTTACAGTTACTCTACAAAGGACAAGACTCTCTATCCAAATTTCTCCTATTCCTTGTCCTACACCAGGATTTGACTCCTTTGCTGTTTGAGCTGCCTTTACCTGCTTGGCCACTTCCTTCCCTACCAGTGTTTCAACAATGGCCTACCCAAATTCAGATCAGGTTGCTCAAAACCCTGTCCATCCTGGCCATGAACACTTCCAGGGATGGGATGTGTTGTGTTGGAGGCACATCATTGAAGTTAAGGATATTAAGCTTGGATAAACTGGGTGTAAAGTGTGAAGAGAGCTGTGCCAGCAGCAGTCCTTGCACAGAGCATCTGAGGCCAGGGGAGCTGGCTGTAAATAGGCAGCTTTTTGCTTTTTCCCTGAGTGCAAGCACAGAGGTTTGTTTTCTCTCATTTATTTGCATACTTCCAGCACATATTTTGACAAATGCCTTTCCCTCTTCTCATTTTAATTAGATTATTTGCGGGAAATGCAGAAGATTTCCCAGGCTGTTGCCATATGACGTATGAAGGGGATAACCTCTGTATCTCAGTTCTCCTGTTGGCATTTGAAGCTCCTTCTTGGTTTCCACTCAGCCACAGACACAATTAATTTTTAGCATCTGGCTGCAAATAGCATTTTGTCTGGCTGTGACAGGGAGACAGGGAGCCCAATTAACACAGTCTGAATATCTGTTAGTTGGCTTTCCAGACCCATTTCTATTTTGTGTTAGAAGGTTTAATGCTTAGAGGAGAAAGAAGAGAAAAATAAATTCTAGGTGCAGTATTGTCTTTTTAATATTAATTTGGTGAATACAATATGATAAATACTGTTGGTTTCATTAAACAACTCTTTCCCTCCCAGTCATACGACGGTGGTAATTACATGTGCAGAATGCAGTGAAATGCTTCCTCCAGTGAACTGCTTTCAGAATCATTTGGTGGCAATTCTTAGTCAAACAATATATAACAGGGGGAGTAGGATCCTGACTGTAGGAGTAGGAGAATATTCAGGAGGTAGCTTAATTTGGTGGACACTGTACTGTGTCCAACTTCAAAAGAGGTTGTTGAAAAATAAGAAAGGTTTTGGTAAATTATTGCAAGACATATTTGAGATTTTCAGAATGTCTTTTTGAGAAGCACAGATCAGAAGATGGAAATATTTAATTTATCCAGGGAACGATTTTTGTTAAGGGCCTAAGTTTATTTAAAGAGTATTTTGTGAAAAACTACATGGGGAAGACATTGCTGGGAGTTGGTTACTGTGGGAGAAAAAGCAAAAATGAGACAATGGTTAGAAACCACTATGAGAAAAAGACACAGAGAAGATATCTTGTACAGAAAAAACTTAGTGGGTGTGGTACTGGTAGATTGTCCCCTGGTTTTAAAGTTGGTTTGAAAGTATGTTCCTTCCACAACAACAGGCGCAATGCCAGATAGAAGTTGGTGTTTTAAGCAAACTCTGTGGGGAGGAGCCTGCATAACCCTGAGATTCCCTCAAGGCTTAAAAACTCCACGGGTCTAAGATAAAATATTGTTTCTCCCAGAATGTGTTTTAACAGATCAGTATAGCATTTTTGGTTGTGGTGTCCTCAAGAGAACCTCTGTGGAAAGAGAAAATTCCCTTTTCCTACTTTGTATGTTTTCCTGAATGAATCACATGAGTTTTGGACTATAGTGCACTTCAGCCACTTAAAACCCAAAGCTGTGGGTCATCGTCAAAAAGCCTGGATTTGGAAAGGGCATTTCAGTACTCTGACTTTTCCTCTCCAGCCCCAAAATTTGTCAGGGTCCATGGCAGGAGAACTCAGGTTGTCTACTTTTCAGCCTTTCTCAAATATTATGCAAATATTCAAATAGATGCAATTATCATAAACAAGATAGTTATTTCAATAGGCCCGCTGACTCTTCTGAGGTTGTTTTTCAGGATCTGGATCCAAAGGGCTCCAAGAAAATTCCTGCTGCTTGAAATGAGATCCCAGCACAGTAAATTGTGTCAGGATCATCATAAGGGCTCAGAAGGAACCTCTCAGGCTTCCAAGTGCAAAAATACCACAAGATTTCCAAAAGTTGGGAGGTAACAAAATGTGTGGGTGTTCTTCACCAGTATTTGGGCCATCAGGCTGCTCTGGCTTCTCAAGAAGCTGTGACAAAAGCAGCACAGTGTAGATTAATCTCAGAACAAAGTTCATCCCCTTATGTTTTCATTGCCATCAGAAATTAGAAAGTGTAATGGAAGGTGCTAAAGTCACCTCTTTGGCATGGATAAGAAACTGCCTGTGCTTCAGGATCAGACTCTTTAATTGCAGTTTCAAGTCACAGAGACATTTTTTCCATTCTGGACATGTATTTGGCCATTTACAGCATGACCCTGTATACTCTCTGTTAAATTTTGTGATACTGGTAGACCTAGTGGAGATATTTCTGAAATGAGCAATTTTCATGCAGCAGAAGGAATGTTTCATGGGGCATTCCATATTGAAGGTCATTCTAGGAATAAAATCTGGCTTGAACCTTTCTCAGCTGTAGGTGAAAACAGCAGCTTTCTGTAAGTTGGTTCCAGAGAGATGGTTTTTGCAGAAATAAAATAGTCTTACTGCAGTATCTGCCCCACTTCCTACTCATTGCTTGAAAGCTTCTAATCAGAGACTGAGAGCTGAGTCTTTTCTAGGTGACACTTACTGGGAAGGGGTAAATGCATCCTTAAGCACAACTGAGTGTCAGCAGTGGTGTTAAGAGAAAAAGAAAAAAATTCAAAAATAACAAATTGTATGTTCTGAGATTGTTACGTTCTCCATCACCTATTTTCTAGCAATTGCTAATTCTTTTTCTGGGCTCATTAACTATTCCTTGGTCAATTAATATAGTCCATATACCTGAGCAAAAACCCCTGTATTATGCTCATTGGTTTTATACCAAGTGATATCAGTAGCTGAGCTGAGACAAAAAACAACCCACAATTTGTTCACTATGACAAGTGTCGCTATGCCAGCTGACCGCCCGGCCGGTCAGCGAGCGACAGTAATCCCGAGTGCCCAGCCGCGATGGCTTCCGCCACGCGGTGGCGTGGAGCGGCGAGGAGTGCACCTCAAGCCCTTGCGACGACAGCTCTGAGAAGAGCTCTTAGTTCTGAAGCCCAGGCTGGGGCTGGCAGCAGTCGGTGAAGGAATAGCGAGTACGGCGGCAGTGAAGGAAGAGGAGAGGACTCGTTTGCGGCTAAAACCTTCGAGTTTATTCACTGCCCTGGCGTGGGCAGGTGAATGCACTGCAAAGATGCGGACCGCAGAGCGAGCGGTGAGGGACGGTTACAGGGGTTTTTACGGGGAAGGAAAAAGGGGAGGAGAGCAAGGGTAAACCAGTGGGGAACATGATGAGGGTGAGAGGTAACCAATAACCAGGGGATAAAGGAGGGACAAATTTAAACTGACCAACAGAATTAACAGAACTACAGAACTTTCTGGTACAACATGAATATTAGATCAACTCAATGAATATTAAAATAATTCTGAGGGAGCGGGGTAGGAGACGGAGCCTTGATGGACAGAGGCTCGTGGCGGGAAACTGTCTCAACCTGCCTTCCCCTCAGGGCTCACTGTCCTGTGAGGCGTAATCCGCCCATTGTACTTGATCGTTGACCCACATGGAGAAGGCAGGCTGAGCGGCGGTTTCGCTCGCCAAAGGCTCCGCCACCGGCTGGGTGACCGCCATAGACAAGTTTCAATGTTTTTGTGTATTTATCTGTACTTGGAACTCAGAGTTAAAATGGTGTTCTCAGAGTTTTTTTGGTTGTGGTTTGAGGGTTTTGTGTTGTTTTATATTTTTGGGGGAGTGGGGTATTTTTTTTTTTTTTAATTTTTGAAAGTGTTGAAGAACATTTTGAATGGGAAGCATCAAAACAAGAAGTATCAAGTTCTTGGACCAAAACAAAAAGTACTGTTGACTCATCACTGAGCTTTTCAGATACTGATTTGCAAATGACTTTTAGTTTAAACTGATGCTCTTGAATTTAAATTTCTTTAAGAGGAACATTTGAGGGAAACATAAAATGCTACCATATCAGTTTTATTTTGCTTGTGTCAGTGTTCCCAAAGCAAAGGGCTGTGTCTTAAATTTCCTCTTAAAACCTTAAAAGCAAGTCATGCAGAATCCCACCAGTTCCCAGCTTAGCTGTCCCAACAATAACCAAACCGCAGCTGAAGATAAAGTTGCCAGCTGATACATCACCATTGTTACTGGGTTTGAGGCTGTGGTCAAAAACTCTAAAATCTGATCTTTGTCTGAAAAAGGCAAATCACAGAAAATAACTGAAACACTTTGACTCTGCTTTTTTTTGCTGGTAGGAGGGAAACTTTCCCAGTGTAAGTCAGTTCACTGATGCGTTATTAAGTCCATGTGGCTTGAGAGAACCTGACAAGAGATGTGTAGGGTGGAATGATTGCATTTATGTCTGAGAATTTGCTCACATACACTGTCATATTGATTACCTATGTCAACCTAAAATATACAGCATCTAATATCTTATTTTGGCATCCCCAGCTTACTGCAGCTGAGACAACTGAACTAAATATTGTTTTTTGAGAGAAGAAAGAGCCCACAGACAGGATGTGGAAGATCTGCCCCAGAGAAGCAAATCCCTGACAGCTCCTCAGAAATCAAACTTGAGCCAAACTTAAGGGCCTCATCCACGCTGCTGTTCCAGTTAGTGGTCACCAGGGCATGCAGTGTGATACTAAGCTGTCTGACAATATAAATGTACTGAAAGTGGCCAGTTGAATAAAAACATTGATGTTTTTGATAGTGCAAGCTTTTGTATGTCAGTTGCATGAAAGTAATACCCACCCTCCCCCTCCAGTGCCTACCTTCCTGCTCCGTTCAGTCACGAACAGGGCACTGAGCGGATGCAAACAACTGCCTACACACACATCCTGTTCAAGATTTACACTATAAAGCATTGACATATCTTAATAAATCAGCAGATTAGGCTTCCCACCTCTTCCCAATAGCTGACTCTTAGATCTAACTGTTAGCTCTGAGATGGAGATAAAAACCTCAGTTTACAAAATGCAGGACTGGGTCTGGAATGTTGCACAGGCACCTTTTTCCCCTTTTTGTCTGGGTACCCTGCTCTCTTTACTGCCTGTGAAAATGTCTGAATCTAAATACAAATAGAGGTCATAAGAGTAAACAGAGGGTTCTTTTTGATATCAGCAAGAGTGCAGTGGAGGCACATTGACATCAAATAAACCCCAACAACTCTATTTTAAATGAGTGTCCTTGCACTGTATTATTTTTCCCTTAATATCTAGGGAATGTTGTTTCCCTGAGTATTCTCCCATACTTTGCTAGAGCATGCCCTCTGCCTCCCCAGGTGAAAAACGGATGCACAAATGGAGAGGCATTGAAAATTTGACATTCAGAAAGTTACAGTGTGGATGCATATGAGAATGACTTTTAATTCATGAGGGTGGGACGTATGTTGTTTGAAGATTGGGCACTGCAAAAATTTGGCACAGGTTCATTCTGCTGAGATATTCTGTGCAATTGAATGTTGATGTTTAAGTACGCATAGAGAGTAGCCCTTAATGCAAGCCCAGAGGTCCTTAGGCTCATTAAAGAAAAAAACATAGCAAAAAATATTGCCAGTCAAGCACTGCAGCTGTACATCACAGTTCCGTGCTCTTGACTTCAGCCTGGAAGAGCAGCTTTCAGAGTTCAGCTCTGCCAGTGTCCTGCCAGCTTGCCCAGAGCGTGTCTTGTCTCCCCCAGTGTTGGTGGGAGATTGAGCTTTTGTTTCACGAATGCTTCAGATGTGCTGATGGAAGGAGCTCTGTGAGAGCCCACAGAGGAAGCCTGGGCCTGCTGCAGGAAGGTGGGAGTTGTTTGCTCAGCCCAAGCTGGCTGTGCAGCAGCCCTTGCTCGTGCTCCCATCTCAGCAGCTGCTCAGCTCACGTTTGGTGCAGTGCTGCTGTTACTCAGCTCCTGTTTGCCTCAGGGTGAGCAGAACAGTGTCAAACCTAGCTGGGAAAGCACTGGCAAACTCACACTGCTTTGGGCTGTAGTCCTGTGCGTGCTGCCTTTGCTTAGCGTGTTATGGACATACAGCATCCTGCAAACAACCACACACGAGTTTATTTAAACTTTTCACTGAAAAGGTGGTCAAGCATTGAAACAGGCCACCCAGGGAAGGAGTGGAATCACCATGCCTGGAAGGGATCCAAAGACATGTAGAAGTGGCACTCTAGGAACATGGTTTAATGGTGGATTTGGCAGTGCTGGATTAATGGTTGGACTTGATCTTACGGGTCTTTTCCAATCCTAAAGATTACGTGATTCTCAGAGCAGATAACTTTCATGGGTTACCTGACACCTCTAAACCCACAAGCAGATAACATTTTTTCATGTGTGTTACTGTTAGCTCTTTTGCAGTTCACTTTTCCAGTAGTTTTAAGGTGGTTGAGAACTTATCCTTCCTAATCCCACTCCCCTTTCTCTGGAAGACTTAGGAAAGAGTCGCCTTTGACTGAAGAGGCAGCTGGAAGTGTTGCTACAGCTGTTAATTAATAAGCTGAGTCCTGACTGCCTGAAGAGGAAGTCACACACTATTTTGGGGCAATTGCACCAGCAGGAGCAGCATCAGCCAGCACAGGAGCCAGGATGCTGCGAGGCAGGAGCTGGCAGTGGGAACACAGAGCTCACACAGCCCTCTCAGCCTTGGTGCAAAATCTTCCCTAAGTTTCTGGTGCCTTGAAACTTCAGATCTCAGCTGTTCTCTGTCTTTTGGCAGGTAGTAGGAGAAACAAGAGACTCAATGAATAGAGGAATCTGGTTTTTTTGAAAAGAAATTTTAAAATTGCTGCACTTCTGTATTCCATAGTGACAGTAAGTAGACAGATCCTTCTGTATCTAATATAGGCAGGACTGGTACTGATGTTTGTCATTAGCAACAATTAGACAGTACTGGCAAAATTTTGACCATTGTCCTCATCTGAAAATTTGCTACTAGATCTTTTAAAATTTTCAACAAAATAATAAGCCCTTTCAGAATATGAAATCAGGAAATTTTTTTTGTTCATGCTAGAAGGGGTTGCTACAACAATATAACATCTTAATGACTGTAGGTTTAGCACTGGCAAGAAGTATTGCTTTTATGTCTGGGATATTTAGTTTGATGTTTCTGTAGAAGTTTCCATACGTGAAGAAACTGTGAACTTTGAAAAATTTTGATCTCTTACAAGAAACTCATTGAAATTTGACAGCTGACTTCTTCCCAGAGTCTTCCAGCTCTGATTCTGCTTGAGGTGGAAGGTCTTGGTTGGACTTACCTAGAGACAATTTCTTCCCAGGGAATGTCAGAAGGGTGAAAGAGGAGAGTTGCCTTACTTTCCTCCTTGATGCCCCAGGGAGGAGGAGGAGGAGGAGTGGGTGTGTGTGTGGGAGGAAATGGGGCAGCACGTTTGACTTTCAGAACTACTCATCTGTTCTGACTGCATCCAAAGCCAGCAAGAGTTGTGCTGTGGACTGATAAAAACCTTGAGAATGGAAAAATGAAATATGGTGTCCTTATTCTGAGATGTCAAAAATTAAATTGTTCTTTTGATCCTCCCGGCCTCAGTTCCTCCCTCAATAAAATAAATCCAGGACCGCTCTGATGTCACAGCAGATTTATGGAAAGGAATTGGTGTGTGTCTGTGAAATGTGCAGGGGTTTGTCACACTGGGAGTGAGGAAACCAAAGGCCTTATTTTCCCAGCAGGGTTTTGAAGTGTGCAGCAAGGTTATACTCAGTGCAGATACAGGAGGAAATACATTCAGAGGTTTGCCCAGCATGCCTCGTTCTCTCTGTGCATTGAGTTGTGAAACCTGTGAAAATAATAGTATATGCTCACTTATAATTAAAGGCTTCATCATAATTCATGAGCACAGGGGAGGCAAATGAAGGTTTGTGCATGTGCAATTATTGAATAACTTTTTAAATTACAGCATCTTGCTAAAGCAGCAGAGGTTCATGCTAATTTAGGGAGTCATGGAAAAGGTCTGTAATACTGCTCTGTGCAGAAGTTACCCCCTGTAACGTGATTTTATTTTCTTTACCAAGACTTTGTGTATTTACTTCAATTTTTATTTTCTGGATTCAGGAAAGGGAATGTGAAAATAATTCTTAGGTGTTTTTGCAGGGCAGAGACCACTTGCTGCTTTGCATTTGTACATTACATGGCACCAGGGCCACCATTCTTGGTGGCTGTTTGCTCCTACCCTATGAAACATAAGAACTAATGTTTTGAGCTCCAGATTGCAGAGTGATTTTATGTTTAGATATATATATATATATCTATCTATATATCTATATCTAAACTCGTGTGCTTTAAAGAACGCTGTACTTTAATTTGCTGTTATGTTTTCATTTAATGGCCACAGTTAAATGGAAAAATTTTATTTTTTCCTATGGAATTTTCTAACAAACATTTTTTCGGGATGTGTGTACAAAATTTGATAGTGAGGCCTTTCCAGAATCTCAGAAGCTGAGATGCGTTTACCTCAAATAAGGACCATTTGGATTTGATTTCTATTTCTGTGTGAAGACGCTGGAGAGAAGAAATAGGGGTGAAATCTTGACTACACATAAAATTAATTTCTTCACAGCTTTCAATGAAATTGCAATTTTGCCTTAAGTGTAGGAAAGAGCATTTAGCTGTAAACATTAGGCCTTTGTTTGATGCATTTCATTCTCTTGAGAAGGTTCTCAATACAGATATTTCTTAGTCTCACATGTATGTTCTTATCTCTGGCTTCTGAAGCTGATGCTCTTGTGAAAAAGCAGTACTTGCCTCCCATTTTTCATGCACAGAACCTCTGCAAGGCTGAGATATACCTGAAAGGATAAACTAAGAAAGTGCATTCACAGTGGAGAGAGCTGGGCACTTGACTCCTCTAACTCTTTATAATCTCTATCCGTACAGAGCACAGCATAAAATCAGTTACTGCATTCCTGGACTTTCAGTGGGCATTGGAGAAGTCAGACTCTGCTTCCAGTAAGAGTATGGAACACTGCTGTTTTTCTGGACCATTTAAGAGCCTTGGGCAAGGTTGTGGCAACATAAAATACTTTTGTGTTTGTCTGCAGTGACCTTTCTTGAGCTGCAAGAGGAAATCACTGTGCCAAAGTCTCCATTTTAGTGCAGGTGAATTGGGTGCAAATGCTGTAACCACAAAAAACCATTTATTTGCTGCTGCAGCAACTCAAGTGCCTCATCCCTGGCTATGTTTAAGGCCAGGTTGAATGGGCATTTGAGCAACCTGGTTTAGTGGAAGGCACGGACTTGGAACCAGATGGTCTTTAAGTCCCTTCCAACCCAAACCACTCAGTGATTCTATGAAATCCATCATGGGTAAATTTCCACAAGGCTTTTGGTCTCTGGCATCCACCTGTCGAGTTCTTTCCCAAGTCATCTGAGACAGAAACCTGAGAAAACCCTTCTGGGAAAGGGCAGTCATGTGGGCAAATTCTGGTGCAGCGTAAAGATAGTTTGCCATCCCCAATGTGGGAACAAGGCCAACATGAAAAAATGTGGATATATGGAATCAGCTTCCATCAGTCCTTGTAAGATGCATAAGATGTTTCATATAGGCAATTTGATTACATTACCCTCTGTTCTTGTTTTTAAATTAAAGACAGAAAGAGCAGCCTATGACAAAGAGGAAGATGACTTTAGGATGCTTGGCAGTGCTGCTTGGATTCATTGCAGTAGTGCCCAGTGACCTTTCTTAAGGATAAAGACCTTATCCATTGGTCAGTGCGAAAACAGTGTAAAATATATCACACAGTCTCTGTCCCAGGAAATCTCACAGGCCAAACATGACCAATGGTCAAAGCAGGGAGGTGAAGAGAAAATGAGAATTTAAGTTAAGCAGAACCTTTCCCTGGCAGCTGTCCTAGCTTAGGGAGATAGGCAGTTCCATAGAGGTAATTTTAAGAGTCTTCATGTTATATTGCTGGATGCTTGTTTTTCTTTGTTGCAGGACATGTCTAAACATTGAGAGAAGTTTGTTCCAACGTATTCCTTTGCTTGGCTTAATAAACCATTAGAAAGATAAGAAATGTAATAATAACATAATTTTATTTTTTGAGTTCCAGAGGCCCAAAATCTAATAAGAGAGGAACACTGCATTTTGTGTTATTTATTTATGTTGGACCCTTGCTCCAAAGTAACTTCAACAAATAAAACCAGACCAGAATAAAAGCAGAAGAAACATCCTGCAGAAGAATAAATTGATGATCTAGGCACAAATCACATTTATTAGAATGATTAGGGTTATGGACTTTGAGAAAATACGATACCAAAAGCAAGTTTGCAGTCTGTGCAACTGTGGATGGTGGTCTCATTAGAGAGAGACTGACCTTAAATTGTGCAAATGGGCTTGCTACAGAGAAGAGTCACTTTTTAGAAGCTAATTAAGGGTATTAATGTTCCAGCCATGGGATTACATTATAATGTCAGTTTAGACAGCAGCATCTTCAAATGCCCACACATTCATAGCACTGCTGTGCTTATTAGGGAATCATCTGGAAGATTATTAGGACATAAGTGATCTGGAAAAGAACTGGAATAAAAAAACCTGGTCCTGTCATTGAGTATTTGATTGATTTTTTGGGTATAACTTATCTTTTACCTCTTTGGCCCCAGTCAAGATCTGGGGACTCATGAGAGTAATTGTGGTGCAGACAAGACGACACTGTCACCAGAATCTCCCAAGTGGCTCAGAGCTCTCTCTATAGTATGGAAACAAGCAGGATAGTGACTTCTGCCAACCAAAAGAAACTTTTTTCCTCCAAACCTGAAAATGTTTCAGTTCCAAAGTAACAGAAATTGAGAACAAGTAGCTCTTTGGTACATGGAAATCCAGTTTGACATCAAAATGAGATGTTGGCAGAAAACTTCCTAGCAGCTGCACCTCGGTCTCTTTGGAAGGAGCAGGTAGTTCTCGTGAGCAGATGTAGGTGGCAGAAAACAGTAAGTAAGAGACAGTCATCTGTGGACTTCTTGTGCTGTGCTGTCTCAAGGAATTCCTGCCAACTCTGTGCTCTTCTCCTCCTGGCTAGCACAAATATCCTGAGGCATGTACATGTATACTGAGACCAGAGAGAAATATTACGTCTGAGGTAGCAGACTTCCCGTTGAGCTCACTCTGTGTATTTTAAAAAAAGATCTGATGAAATTGAAGCATTATTTGTATTATGATATTATACTCTTTTTCATTAGTAACTTCAAGGAGTTCTTAAGTTGTATGCATAGCTGAGAATGTTTTATTGGTTGTTTTACTTCCATGAATGAGATCCACTTTAACAGCAGCACAATATTTATTTTCTCACAGAGGGATTAATATGGCATAATATAGTGCAGGTTTTGTCACATTGCTATATTCACTGCCAACTATAACCTGATTTGAGATAACATACAGAAGTACATCGGGGAACATCTGATTTTATAGCTTTTAAATTCAGTATAATATAAGCTTTCTTACTGAGAATTAAAGTCATTGCAGGACAGAGGATTTTTGAACAAAGAACAAATCCATTATTCATTATGCAGAGCTCCAGACACAGTAATAGTGCCTTTATTTGAGAAAGTTGGGGTTTTTCTCATAATGTGATAGTAACTTCTCTGAGTAGTGACTTTTATCTTGGGGTTTTTTGGGTTTTTTTAATCCCAAAATGTTCCAAAGAGATTTATTGACCATGTATTATGGATGTGATTTCCAGTGCTAAAGTCAGTTCTACCTGTTCCTAGAGAAGCCCTCTATGTTACAACCAGTGACTGTCCATTAAGTAGATTGTTCCCAAATAATGAGCAATAAATGCTAATAACCTGTGAATTAACTAACTCCTAAAACAAGTGGATGCCAAACACATTTTAAGCCTGACTAAATACCAGTTTTTCAAAATACATCAGCAGAACTAAACATTTAGGAGTTAATACTGAGTGCAGTCAGACCAACAAGGCCACTCCTGTTTGTGGGACCAGGACTATGGAGCTTGGGGAAGGAAGTGGGCACAGATTCTGGAAACTTAAGCATGCACTAGGTAAAAAATGCTGCTGCAAATGAATTGCTTCGTTTCCTGTCTAGATCTGAATTAAATAATTTTGATAATTATGGTCCCAGTTTTGTTTTTCTCTCTGGACCAAGGCCATGCTAGACCCCATGAAGAAGCTATGGGCCTTGTTCTCCATTCCTGAGGTAGCAGCAGCCCTCCTGTCAGCCAAGAGATGTTCATTCTCCATCTAACCTAATTGTAAATCCTAACTACTTGTTTTTGAATGGAACACAATGTTTTTCTGTCTGCGTCATCATTCATTTTGTTGCAAAGGGAAAACTAATGTCTCTGAGGGGAAACCGTGTGGGGATGTGGCGTAAAGCTTTTCTGAACTAACAAATAGCCAACAACTTCATTTATATATTTCTTTCTTGGCTTGTGCTTCTTGCTAATGGGATGTAGCATCAGAGTTTGTTTTGCCTTTTGCTGGCACTCCCACATTCATTTAATATTGGGTCTCTATTACTTGCACATGTTGCATCTTACATGTTTCAGTGTATGTTGAGGTATCTTCCCCTTTTAAGTGATTAATTAAGTGCATAGTGACCTCCAATCAGATGCCTTTGTAGAGAGGCTGGAAACAGAGACCAGGTTTTGAGACTCCAGGTTCTGTTATCAGAGATCACTGAGAAACCACAGGATGTGGCACCAGGTCCTTACACATCCAAGCTCCCTCAGATGAGAAAGCAGACATGCAATCTGCAATGCAATGAGCATTTGCAGTGCAAAAACATGGGAGTGTGGAAGCTGACATGTTACAAACTAGAAGAAAATGAAGTTTGCAACAAAAATATGAGCATCCTGCCTTTGGATGCCTGCACAGTAGCTTGATATTGTTTTAGTATTTGCCAGTTGGTGGAAAGCTTCAACAGTGGTTTG
The DNA here is from genome assembly GCA_013397795.1 of Orthonyx spaldingii. Taxonomy (NCBI): domain Eukaryota; kingdom Metazoa; phylum Chordata; class Aves; order Passeriformes; family Orthonychidae; genus Orthonyx; species Orthonyx spaldingii. The sequence goes on along the minus strand of VZTJ01004170.1, from coordinate 236,824 downwards.
AAAATAATTTCCTTTGCTATTATTATTATTAAGTACTTTTAAATGAGCTTCATTTACTGATTTATTTGTGATATATTCAAGGACATGTTTTTTCCTTGACGATACCAAAGGGAGGGAGAGAAATCTTGGTACTAAACTGGAAAAAGTAGCCTGATACAGCTCATTGACTAGAAAGTCATGAGTGCTTTGTGGACCAGTGGCTGACAACTTACAAATGGCATCTGTGCTGTCATGACTGTGGAACTCATTATTTGGGAACTACTTATTTAATGGACAATCCCTGTCTGGTTTGTTGCAATGTCCATAAATAAGAGTTGTAACCAAAAGGACTTCTGTAGCAAAAGGTGGAGCCGCCTTTGACACTGGAAATCACATTTAGGTGGTTGGTAGAGATCAGTTTGTCTGAATGTTGTTTTAGCTGAGCCTTAAAGTAGCTGAAAGTTTATTAAAAAAATTATTTTCACAAAGCAAGCAGATAGTTTGAAATCACTGCTGTGAATTCAGTGGGCTCTGGAAAGAAACTTTTGTTGTTGTGATTGATCTGAAGGGTTTAGAAAAGCATTTGCTTTCCACAGTTTCCCCCCTCATTTTATCAGGAGCTCTGTGCTTTCTCCTGTGATCCCAGCATCTGTTTCCTGTTCTTTTTGGTTCCTTTTCATCACTGAAAAAGAAAGGGCGAGACAAAGGGAAGAGACATGATTAGGGAAAAGAGATGTTATTAGTTTAACATTTTGTTGGAAACCTTTTTGATTTCTAATGAAGGTTGTTTTTTTTTTTTGCACCCAAAGGAAATAGTTCATTTTTACCAACCTGTAGTGCACAGACTAGTGCTTTCAGCTTCTCCTATGGAGAATAAATGAAGTGAGGCTCAGCTACCTTCTTTATATGCAAACACACGTAACTAAATTCACAGTGCCTAGTATTAAAACATGAAAGGACTCAAATCTCTCAAATAGAAAACTTAGGAATCTCTCTGCAACTGGTGTTAGTGTTGACTCCACTGACCAAACATGCTGAGGGCACCATTCATCTCTCTGAGCCATCAGAGCTACCTTGGGGTACCCAGCCCAGCCTCCAGCTGCCTGTCTGGAAGGATGTGGTTTGCTCAAAGGTCCTCAGACACTTCAGAGCATCTAGATGGCACTGGCAGCCTGTATTTAGGCACAGGAGCTGAGCCCCAGGGGTATGATTCAGCTTCAAAGTAGACATTTGGATGTCTACAGTGTGCTCTAGGTGTCTACTCTTGTCACCCTGAACAGAGACCCAGGTCTGAATTTGTCTATATATAAATCTCCAAAAGTATGTGAAATGCCCAGAAGCATCTCTGTGGGGCTGGCAGAGCCCAGAGTGGGTGAGCTGGACCCCTTCCAGCCTCCCTCAGCTGCGCTGGGTTTCTGCACATTGCTCACAGCCAGACAGCTCTGCTGGAGATGTTTCCATCGAGGAGGAATCTGAGGCTGGAGCTGGCAGCCCCGGGTGGCACCGGAGCTCTCACACCCCTCACGCTCAGCCAGGAACAGATGGGGAAGGGCTCATGGGGCACGTACTGCAAAGCAGACCCTGACTGTGCTGGTGGCAGCTCGATAAAATGACAGCCTTGCCCCCTCGTTTGACAGTCGTTCTTGAGAAATCAAAGAGGGGAGCCAGGATGGCTCAGTGAGGGTGGAAGGAAGGAGCATCACTGTTCCCTTTAACCTGAGAGCTGGTAACAGCCATGACCAAGTGACTCCCTCTAGCTCTGAATACCTCCTGCTCCTGCAGCTGATCTGGGTTTGGCAGGCAAACTGGTCATAAAATTGATTTATAAGGGAAGAGGTCACAGGAAATCCTTTTACAACACAGTTCATCTTGTATATAACTCGGAGGCCAGGGCCAATTTTTGACACATGCTCCCAGCCTACTTTTTGGAATGGTGAGTGGGTAAATCTGCATCATTCTCTGAATTGGACTGAATTACTGCACTGAGAAATGATCTACTGGTAGAGATTCTTACCTGACTCCCTGAACTGTATCAAGGCTAACAGTTTCAGGACCATTCTTCTGAGATATAGGAATCTGTTTAGTTGAAAAATAGAGACAGTTATATTTACAAGGAGAAAAAAAACCCACCTGGATATCCAGGTGACAGAAGACCTGGAGAAGTTATGCAATGAACCATAGACCACATTTTTTCCCCTGTGTTTTCTCATACAACAGGTAGGAAAACTGAGGCCTGGTAAAATTGCAAGTTTTCCATGGAATCCTTCAACAAGAAAGGCTGATGTGAGCCTCACACATTTATCTTTAAACTGATCTCTTCTGCCAAGGAGTCAGGGTGAAGTAGGAGTGTTATGACTGTCTTCTTTAGCAAACCCCGAAATGCACCAGGAGAGTGTGTGCAGTTAATTACTGAGTTTCAGTTTAAACTTCTCCATCTGAATCTGTGTAGTGAGAAAGCAGGAACACTGCAGACTAGGAGCCCTAATGCAAGGCAATGCATGCCTTGTCTCAGTGAGTGAAATGAAGTGAACACTTCCTCATCTCTTCACTAAATTCTTGATGAGGAAGACTCAAGACTAATTTTCTAAGTTCCCGACTGTGAAATATTACACACTTAATATTTTAATAACATTGTAACCCTCCCACACAGGAGAAATAGATTATGACCCTCTTTTTCACAGTATTCCTGATTTATACCCATCTGAGATGAGAGACTCTGGAGGTTCATCATAAAAGTGATGACCCAGCAACTTGTGGGGCTGTGATAAATATTGCATGAGATATCCATACATGAAGAAATCTTTTATAGAACATTAATCACTGCTAAGTTAATGCTGTGGGATGTTTTACTATTTTGTAAGTACTAAATGATTCATTAAAAAAGCTGATTTACTCTGAACTTTGACACAAACCTCTGGAAGGGTGAGAACACAGAGATTCAGGAGCAGCCGAACTTCACTTTACATGTGAGTTTCCTCTCTTTTTTTTTCCCTGTCCTTTTTCTCTCCCCATAAGCTTTCTCTGAATTTCCCACCCTAAGGAGTGTGGGTGAGCTCATGTACCACTTAGAACTACAGAGTGTGAACACTCACCCCTTTAATTTATAATGCTGGAGCTCAGACGCTCCAGCAGCACTTCTCGCAAGACTTTATTCCTCTTGATACTTTTCTCCTGCCCTGGGCTTAGCCTGAGCCTCAGGCAATATTCATCTGAGTGAATGCAAAGGCAGGATTCATCTCTGCAAAGGCAAGTATCCACTCTGACAAGTGTGACACCCTGAACCTGTGGCTCCACAAGCCTTTCTTCAGCTGGAAGGGGAATGTAGAAAGGAGCCTTCACCTTTTGTAGCCATCCCTGGCAAATACTGCTCGGATGACATTACGTTCTTGCAATTGAGAAATTCCAGTTTTAGTTAGGCTACCCCACATCTGAGCTTCCCATCTAATCAATGAAGAGAAGCAGGTCTTTTGGGGAATATTTCTCTCACCCTAAAATAGGGCAGAGAAGCTGTGAAAGCTGTGATCTACATGCACCTGCTTCTCTTCGCAGTCTTTAAAAAAAAGCCAAGGCAATTTGCTCAGATACAGACATTTATAGATAGATGAGGTGATCTCATCCCTCAGCATCAGTTTCAGCCATATGGACCATGTGAGATGCTTTAGGGCATCGTGGCTACCCCCAGTTGCCCCCTTTGGAAGACCCTTATCCTGTCCTTCAGTCAGCCAGTCCTGCAGATTTCTAGGTCATGTGATGTCCCTTGGACATCTCCAGTGGCACCTGACACCCACATGTGGGTAAATGAGTCCAGTCCTTGGTATCATTTATTTATACTCCTCCACACACTTTGCACGGTTTCTATTTGAAATAGGAAAATAATCCCTCTTGTCCACATTTTTAAGAAAGACCCTGTCTTTGCAAGAGCCTGAAAAAATGCAACAAATTAGGGTCCAAGCTGAACTTCTGAATTGTGGTCTCCAAAAATAAGACTCCTTTTTACCACTGACAGGCAAGCAGATCAGCAGCTCGTGCAACCCAGTTGCAGACCAGTGGTGTCCAGACTAGAAGGGTTTTTGCTGTGGCTGATTCTACAGATAACAGATATTTTCAGCATCCTGTGCACCATGGCTGACCTTCATGCGCTTGTTTCTTTCCTTGCTGACCCACTTTATTTGCTTCACTCAGTTTGATTTCCTTGGCAAATGTGGAAACTTTTTTCTTCCTTTTACTACTGCCCCAGCAAGCAACATCTGATGAACTGTGGGCATCTGCCAGCTGTAGCTGCTGGCACAGGTCTCCTCTGTGCAGGTGTCTTATTGCACTCTCATGTTACAGCTGAACACCTGTGTGGCATAAGACATTCAAGGATTTATGGAAAGGAGGGCAGTATCTGTATGGAAAAAAAGCTTCTGGTTTCAGAATTCTTTTTAATTTTTGATGGGAGGGCTTGAAACAGAGAATTTGGGTATCTCCTGTGGAGAGTTCAGTGGGGCTTTTCTTTTGTTCCAGAGCATCCTTGCTAGCAAATTGCATAACTAAACTGACAGGAGTTTATGACTGCACCAGATTAGGAAACACACAGACAAGCAGGATGAACAGAACAGACAGAATATCTTGTCTCTTTCTATAAAATGATCAGTGTATATCACCATTTAGACTTATTTCTTCATATTGAATATAACTTGACCACTGCAAACCTATAATGTCGCACCCCCACACTATAACACAGACCAGAATGCACTGGTGTCCTCTTATTTGATGCTGAGTAAACTCAGTTTTAAGAGAGCAATCATTCCAGCTAATTGAGAGATAAAAATACAGAAAACCTTCACTGTGTTTTAGCAATGCTGGCAACGCTTTCTATTTCTTTTATGGAGTCTTCCATTTTCCTGTCAATGTCTGTATTTCTGAATTTTTGCAATATCCAACCACACAGAAAAACTCATAATTAGGTTGGTTTAAAAGAAAAGTAACCTTGTAAACATTTTGCTGAAGGTTTTAAATGTTAATGAGCCGGAGTGAAGTTCTTGCTGTGGGCAACCCACGCGTCCCTGAGAAGTGTAAACAGCAAGAAGGAAGGAGAATTACAGAGGATGCTATAAGGTGGTATAATTATCTGTAATGGGCTGGGATTACTGAAGAGAAGGCTTAGGCAGGTTGTAGGGGAATGTCTGTGAGCATTGGTGTGATGGGGCTGTTCTCTGGTTTGCTTGGATCAGTGGTGGTGCAATGGACAACAGAGAACCTCGTTAAAGGGCAAGGAAGTGTTAGATGAGAAAAAGTTGTGCAGCAGCAAAGTACTGTATTTATAGAGTGGTTCTCTACATCCAGCCTGCTTTTTTGGTCCCATCCCTGCCATATGATAAATGTATATCTGGCAACATGAGAAAAGGGAAGTGAGGAGCTAGTTACCACCGCTGAAACTGTTCATTTCTCTGTCTGCTCTCTGACTCACTTCAAAATACTCTGAAGGATAAGTTTAACTGATGATTTTTTTGCTCCTGAGGTCGAAACAGAACTACTGTTGCATGTATAATACAAACGATGTGCATTGAATGTCCAGTAAATTCAGCTTTTCTAGGAAACCTTAGATTTACTGAAGAGATTCCCTGTGTTGTCCATACACCAGAGACCTCAGCTACTCAGAGGAGGGGCCAGAGCTCAGAGCCCTTTCATGCCAACATATCTTGATGAGCAGCCCTTCCTAGACAAAAAACTGTAGCATCATTAGACAGGAGTAGAAGTTTCTTAAAGAAAATTCTTGGTTTTGAGATGTTTTGCTGTCATGAGAAGAAAAGAAATCAATAAGTGGTCTAAACTTCATGCAATTTGTTAAATAAAGAGAAATTGTGGCTGTTACCAGAGTAAAACAGGTGGTTATGCTCATGCAGAGTTACAAAATGTTGGAAAGGACGTTTTGATTCTGTAGTCAGACTGCAGTGAAATCTAATTGCTAACATAATTCTAGAAGAAACTAAAGCTATTACAGAAGTGATTTCCCACTTGGAAAAGTCTGTGGGAAGCCAGACTTCCCTGCCTCTTATCACAACTAAAGGAGTGTTTTAGAGAAGGAGTCTTCTCAGGTGATGGAACAATGATAGGAGAAGGGACCTGAAATTCTCCTTCCTGCTCTGTCTGGTTCAAATCATGGACCTGACCTCAGAGCTTTACTTTCTTAGATGAAAAAGAACCACAAAAGGAGGGTGAAAATTACCCTCATCTACATGTGGGAACTGTGGAACCGTGTCACAGGTGGTGTGACAGCACTTGGGGTTGATGGGGAATAAAAGATGCCATGGTAGCATACGCACAGTGTGTCTCTCCCTCTCTTCTCTAGGTTAGCAATGATTAGGGATGCAAAGTGGAGCAATTCCCACAGGAAGCTGAGAGGCCAGGGAGAGCCTGGCTGCTGGAGGGGGCTTATAATCCAGTCTCTTTGTGCTGTCTCTCTCTGCCTTTTTTATTTTAATCAAATGTTTTGTTTCTGTTGAAATTGGTACAGGCATCCCTTAAAAATGGCTCCATTGTGAAAGATTCTCATTTTCCTGCCAAAAGTCATTTTAGTGGGACGTGCTGGAAAATCCTTTTGTTTGCTGGTAATCCCTCCTTGTGGAAGACCAGCTGCTCCTTTCTGGTAGCAGAGCAGGTATTAATTCCTCAAGGGCAATTCACTGTCAAGCCAAGCCTGCCCAAAGGCAAGTCCTAAAGCCTAGGGAAGCCACTGGGAAGGATGGCACAGATTTAAAGACAAAGATGATTTTTGGTTGCAGCAGTGTCTGGATTTGCCTAGGAAATGACTCATGACCTTGTGGCAGCGTGCAGGGCAACGCCTCCTCTTGTTAAGAACATTTTTGGCCATGCTGGGCCCCATCAAATCATCCTGTGGTGCTTCTTTGGGCTTTTGCCATTTCCCCTCCAAATCAGGAGCTTCTGACTGACACCCAATTCAGCCACTTCTCTAGAAGGGGCTGTGAGAAACACACCTGGCCAGACTGGCCTCATGGGGACAGAGATGGTTGATGTCATCTGTCAGGAAATCAGTCAATAATGTACAAAACTCTGAGTCCTGCAGGCTTACTGGCAGGAGTTTCAGATAGAGACATTACACAGGCACCAGTAAGCCTATGACACCTAATGAGGCAATTTTCTCACCGGGGGCTGCTTCGTTCCTTTTATCTTGTGTCTCTGTTCACGGCTGCTCTTCACTTCCCTCTTCCCTCCCCTCTCTTTAGTCAAAATAAGCAGAATTAATTTCTTTCCTTTAATATAGATGTTGGTTGTCTTGGGAAAAACCTACTTCATCTGTCTAGGTAATGAACCCTCTGTTAAGAGCTATGGTATTTTTAGGAGTTGCTTGCATACATAATCATGCTTTGCATTGCCAGGTATTTTATAGCACACCAGATTTTCCAACATTGTCAGACTCTCTTTATTTCTTTACTGATAAATAGGCATATATCTCACTGGCAGTGATGAGAAGCTTAGCTGCAGGAGCTACAAGAGTAGAAATCAGAGACCAAACATGACTTTTTTGTACCATCAGTCCTGTTCTCCATCATCCTGCTAATGCTGGTGGAGAGGCTCTAGACTTACACAGGGGAATTTGAAGAATATAGATTTCTGGGAAACTAAATGTGTCACAGACAGTGGCAGCAGCTACCCTACACTTAACTCAGTGAATGCTGGACTGCTTTGTCTCTGAGAGGAAATAACTGAATTAATAAGTAGCTGTCTGCCCCTCCGAAAATAAGCTCTAATATGCAATTAAAGTGAAAGATTTCCCTTCTGAGGGTGTGGGAAGCTGTTAGGTAAAATTATAGGAGGACCAGATGTGAAAAGTACTGTTATTTAACATATTTAAAAATGAGGATAATTAAAAGAAGTGAAAAATATAGAGTCTGCCTTTAAAGGGGAATGCATTTGTAAGCTCCCCTGCTAACATCAGTATCACTAGGGAGAGTGTAAGGACTAGCTATGCTACATGCCAGAGAGATGACTAATTACACAACACACACACACACACACACACACACACACTTGGATTTCCTTAATACAATAATGAGAATTTATTAAGCAGTGGCAGGGAACAGCAAGCTCGGTGCTGCAATATCATTATTATTTATTTCTATTACAGGGCTGCACATAGGAATGAAAGGAAATGGGACACCCCATCATGCTGGGTGCTGCATAAGCACGAATCGGGTGATTGACTCCTGCAGCTTAAACACTGCTCTCTGTAGCCATTTCCTGTGGGGATTAGAGTCCAGCTCTGAGGATATTGGAGCAGCTGACTTTTTCACTTTGACTTGTGGGAACTAGTTTTCCATTAGGTGTGCCAAAGGTTTGACCCGTTGAGCACTAGCAGAGGGATCGTGTATAGCTGAGGATGTACATGAAAGTGTAGAAATGGAAGTTACATTGAACAAGCAGCGTGGTAGCACAGGTATATAAATTGAACCATTCATAATCCTGGATGAAGAGGTTGGATTATTGCAAGAAACTGCTTATTCCAGGGAGACTTAGAAATTCAAAATTCCTGTGGCTTCCTCTGTGTCCCAGAGACTGTGAAATACTGAGCAAGGTGTCTCCATGATGTGACCAGTTCCTAATCCTTTCCCTTTTGTAGGGACAGGATTTGTTTGTCCTCCTGGAAGAGAAAGGGATTTGAATAAAAATGAGCCATGGATCAGCCTAGTCCCAGGTGATGGGCAGGAGACTCAAATGCTTTTCTCCATCTCTGTCCTCTGCTTTGGGAGTACAAAGCTCTGCCTGCTCTGTGGACAGCCCTGCAGCAGGCTGACAGCAGAAGACTTTGCAGGGGAGCCCCACTGGTTAAGGCTCATTCCCAGCTGCAGCCCTGTCCCATAACCCTTCTACTGGCACTTGTGAAATGAGACAATGTGTAGACTCTCACCTGTGAGGTGACAAAAATATCAAGAAGTTTGTCTGCAACTAATTGAGATGTCTGTCAAGGGGAAAAAGTTTTATTTGGATGGTATTTGCTTACACTAGGAAGTCTTAGGTCTTTTGTAATCCTACTGATTTGCAGCTTATGATGTAGATTGTGTAGAGTAATAGTTGAGAAAAGAAATCAGTACACATTTAGGACATTTTTGTCACCAGTGTTTCTTTGTTTCCAGTGAACACTTGCAGCATTTATTACACTTGCACATTGCTAAGCTAAGAGTCTTTATTATCAGAAAATACTTACAAGCTCAAAATCCTCTTCCCAGTCCTTACCTGAAATGGATGCAAAGAAAGAGATTAAGAGTAGGATAATTATATCCTGATCTTTTCCCAGGATGTTTGCCCAGTTTTCTAAGACTTTTGGCTCAGTAATTTCTGGATTCTTTTCTTTGTAAAGCCCATCTCAGTTCTCTCCCGTTATATAATTAATTCTATCTACAGTCACTTACAAACATGGCATGTAATGAATGATCTCATTTTTTCTTTATCTTTTTTAACTTGCTGGTCTTAGGTTATTCCTCCTATTTTCTAGGACAAGGCAGCTGGAAGTTGTTCAGCCTTTCACTGTCTCCATACAACTTATGACATCACAGAGCTTTATCATATCAGTTGTTTCATTTCCAGGCAAATAAATGAAGTAGTTCCTCAAGCAGAGACTCTGAGTGTACTCTGGGAGGTATAACACTATCCTGGAATGAACCATGTTTGTTGGGGATGTTATAGATTTCCTTTGTCACTAACTGAAATGTATATGTAATTGGGTTTACTTTGGAAAGTCTGCAGTAATCAATATGTTTGGTCAGGATCCAGTATTGACTCCCTAAACTTCTGGAGTTACCAGCATTGCCTGAGCATGCAGTGCTGTTTGATGGAAATGATTCAGTTGCCTAAACACAGGTGTGTAGTATGAGAAGTCCTGAGATATTCAAGATAATCGTGCAGGAAAAATGAAATGGGGTCTGAAGGGCACCTAAGATTTTGGAATCTGCTCTGGGCATTCTCAAGGCCAGATGAGATAACCCAGGACATTTCAGGTGACATATTCTGCCTCCCCTTATCCAAGTTATTCTTCTCTTCACTAGGGAAAGCAAACCCTTCTTTATGAAGGCACACACATGAGGAATTAGGTGGTTGCCTTCAGATAATTCAGTTTAAGATAGTTGTTGCCGTGATTTTCACTTACAGACAATGATAATTTTTATCATAATCTATATGAAGAGAGAGGGAGCGTCAGCTGTGCTGTAAGCTACTGTTTAATGAATCCACATTTGGTTAGCATTGCTTTCATTTCTCTGGATGTTTTTGCGTGGCTTTATTTGTATGTTCTAATTAAAAGAACTTAGAAGCTCTTGGATGTCTTCTTTATTTATGCATCTTTTAATCAGAAAATTCAATAGTTAAGAATTGGGGCATGTGAAGATACAGCCATTTCATCTCCTGCTGTGATCTTGTTATATGTCCCAAATTAATTGATACCAAGCCAAGTTAGAACCCAGATAAAAATGCTGTTAGGGATTAATCCTGGGTGTATTTGCAGGTCAAGCTGATGATTTAATATGTGTCAGCTCTACAAGACTGCTGAGTCTTGCATTTGTTCTTGTCTTGTGGTGCCAGACATCCTTGTCCTGGAGATGCACACTCACCAAACACACTGTGGTGCGTTTTCTGGAAAAGGAGATTTTGGTTTGGATGGTCCAGTCCGTTTCCAAAGGCCTTGTGACATCTGGAATTGCTGTCACACCTGTGTCACTGGGGCATGCTCTCATTTGTCACTGCCAAGGCCAGATCCTCTGGGCCCAAGGGAAGTCTCCCATCTAAAATGGGCACACAACCATCTGGTCTGGTTGGGTTCCACAGATCACAGAGGCCGTACTCAACTCCCTACAGATAAGTAATCACGTAAATCAGTTGGATCCTTGAGAAAAGTTCTTTTTAAAAGCACACATATGATGATGTCATTTCCTTAGAGAAGATCACTGTGCCCCAATTTGTGGTTGTAGGAAGGAGAAGCTGCTTGCAGCGGTGTTTTAGACACTTTTATGTTTCTGTTGCCATGGATGAGTGAAAAGAACAGATCTCTCCCTGCTGTTGTTTGCCTGGAAAGGACAAAGATGTGGACAAAAGACTCAGCTGGTTGAATACCCATTTACTCTTGGAAGTAAACAGGTATTCAATCAGCTGTTTGGATGGCTGGAAGAGTAAAAAGGGTCAAAGGGCTGGGGACTCCCACAGGTTCCGAGCCTGTTCAGTTGCTCAACCTTTTCCTTCACTTGCAGCCTGTGAAAAGGAAACACAGTGACAAATATCATGAAAGACAGCATAACTCCACAGCAGTTTTCCTACAGAGAGATGAAATGAAGTTTTTCACCTTTTCTCTTGTGCTGCCTCTGAAAACAAGGACAAAAGAGCCATTGTTTCTGGCAAAGTTAAGATTTTCACCTGCATTCTCCTGACAGTGATTCTGTGTAGCACAGATCAGAAATTATGCAAGAAGAATGCTTTGATACTCTGCTATTTATATGCATGCAAGACTAAATGAATTAGAAGCTATACGTAGATGATTATAATGTGTCAGCATCTTGGAAATGATAGAAGCAAATGACACCCTTTCTCACAGGCACAATACAGAAAAAAAGGCTTGAACATGCAAAAAAAAGTGGGATCCCCATTTTCCCCTAAGGAGAGAAGGCTCAAAGTGAAGCCCATTGAGGTAAATCCTGCATCATGATTACTACTGCTGTATCTCCCTGTTACAGAGCCATGGAGTTATGGGGAGGAGGACTTGATTGCAAAGACTGTTTACTGTCAAGTCTATTTTCCTGGTATTCTGATTAGTGTGTTAGACTTCTGAGTTCTGCCAGTGGTCAGCTCCTCATGCCATTAAATAAACAGACGATCAAAGTTATCTGCCCCTCTCTCACTCAAATACCTGTAAAAATTACAACTGAAATTGATCAGAAATTCATGCTTGGAGTCTCACCACCAATTTGCACCAGCTGAGAATCTGATCCTAGTGCTGTTTTTTGGGTTTTTTTTTTTTATCTGCATTTGATTAGAAATCCCTTTCTTAAAGCCTCTGTAAACATGTATTCTTTAATTCTATTTTAAATTCTCAGTGGACTAAGAATGTGTCTAATTTGTCCCTGCATTACGTGTCTAGAAGAATGCTTTTCAGTACTAAAACAGCTTTATAGAGCATTTTTAAAACCCTTTATGGAGACACTAATGGAATTTTCCTCCTTTCTACCCAGCATTCCCCTTTCTAAAACTTAAAAAATATACCAAACAGCATAATGTAGAACATGAATTGTTTAAAATCAGGCATCTTTCCTCTCCTTCCTTCCCGATTGTAAAGCAATTTTCTTTTTAAATGTTTCAAAATTTGCAGCTGTGTGTCTGTAACAGGATGTCCTTAGCTATGGGAAACATATGAGCATCTGTATGCTTTCTGACTCAAATTGTTTTAATTCAATTTTAGTGTACACTTGACGTGATGAATTCAAGTCATGTAACTATTGAATAAGCATTGGGGAAGATGGATGGAGATGGGGAAAAGTAATGTGTCATCAAATGACACGTGTTCTTCCACCCTATCTCAATGTCAAGGACATGAAAAGGAATGAATTAGTCTGAACAAATATTAGAGATTTGTGTTCTGTTATCTCTTGTATTAGTCCCAGTTTGAATTCAGGCTGTCAAGGATGCATGTGGGTACCGAACTGAAGATTTACAGGGAAGAGGTAGCAGCTAGGGGAGAAGCATGAATAATGGGGCTCTTGGTGATCTCTCTGTAATGTTTCATATTCACTGGAGTTGCCAGTCTTGCCTCTGTCCAGGTTTCCTTTGAGACGATGAAGGATGATCCCAAGATGAGAATGCTGTCACCAGCCAGGGAAGTCCTGCTGCCTGTTCTTTTTTCTGTCACAAAATTTCCATGTGATCTTGGGCTAACCACACAACCTGGCTTGAGGCACAGCCTTGGGAGATGTGGGGAGTAAATTCGTGCAGCTTCATGCACGCTGTGTTGGCTGGTCACGTTTGTGCTTTTGGCTGCCCCCAGCATGAATGTGTCAGCTCCTGCCCCAGGAGGGGGCTGGTGGAAGCAGAGTCCGTGTTTTGTGCTCTGTCACCACTGAAGAGTCAGTAATGCCATGGTAAACAATAGCTGTGAGTCATAATCTGACAGTGCAGTTTATAATGTATTGTCAAAATTATCATCCACTGGTTTTAAAACAAAATGATAGAAATATAGTTAAATTCATCCTGATTTATTATGATTCAATAGCACACTTCAGTTCCAGTAAGCGAGGGGACAAACCACATGTTTAATCTTTTGAGGGTCTGGGGTCTAAATTCTGATTCAAGGAAGAACTGTTTGTTGTTTAATATTCATCTGTAGAACCTAATGTTACTGTAAGTCCTTCCTGTGTTTGTTAGTTAACTGGTGTTTTGTGTTCCTGATATATTGATTAAGAGACTAAATTAAACAGCTTCTGTTAGATTAGCAGCTGGTTAGAGCATGGTGTAAATAATGCTGTGGTCATGGGATTCATCTCTGTAAGTGCTGGACTCAGTGATCCTTGTAGGTCCCTTCCAGCTCAGAATATTCTGGGATTCTGGGAGCAGTGCAGCAGTGAAGGCTGTGTGACCTCTTCTGGAGACGTTGGGGACCCCCCATCAGTCTGCAAAGGCAGACCTGGTGTTGTGATGGATGTGCAGTAAAGGCAAAAGCCTGCCCTGTGTGCCTCCCAGAGTTTGTATGGAAAAGCTTCATAGGAGGGGAAACGTGGTAGGGTAAGAGCATGAATCTTTCTGCTTTCAAAGGGTTCAGGAAAGCAGTCATGATATAGCAGAGAATTACTGACTGATGGTAATGTGTGTCCACTGCCAAGAAGCTCCATATCTCAACAACGTTTTCCTCTATGAATTGCGCTGATTGCCCTTCTGAACATGATGGGGCTTAATCTGTGCTTTGCAAAGTGCTTTGCAGGTCTTCTCTGAGATGTACAAAATGCCTGATATTTGCAGGACATCCTATTGCTTGGTAAGGATCTGTCCTGCTACCAACAGCTTTCATTCAAGGCTTGTGTTCACTGGCAGCAGAACTGACCTGGTTCCAATCCATGCTTGGCTCAGACCAGGCTTTCTCAGGGATTATTTTTCCCTACCATGTCCAGTGATTGTTTTGAATGAGACACCTGGTGCCCCTCTGAACCTGTTGGTCTTTTTGTTTTGTTCTATTTTGTTTCATCAGCAGTGGCAGGTGGGAGTTTTGAACAAAGCTACTCACAGCAAACATGTCAAGTCTGCCTGTTCCTCAATACCCAGCCAGGAGACCTTGCTGGGAAAGCACCTCTGCCAAGATGCACCTGGACATGCAAACAATATCCAGAGGAAGGGGTGGCCCCAAACAGAGTTTTCAATGTAGCTTTCAGGAAACTATTTTTTAGTGCATGGGAATAAAGGAGGCTCGGGGGGGCATTATCACTCTCTACTGTGACAGCACAGACTCTTTCCCACGGGAATTTTTCCTTCTACTAAAGTCTACTAAATATAAGATAAGTTCCATGTTACTGAGAGTGGCTTTTGGAAACAGGCAGTCAGAGCTCTGCCCAATCAATCCCAGGGGGTGGAGGACTCTCAGCCAATCCGAATAGTCTTCTCGCATGTATATAAATCTGTTATTAATTAAATAAACTCACTCAGCATTCTCTCAAGATTCGTGTGTCCCTTCGCTCCACTATTGGTTCAACGGCGACACTCTACAACTCGCTGACAGGAGGGTGTAGCCAGTTTGGGGTTGGTCTTTTCTCCCAGGTAACAAGTGACAGGACCTGAGGAAACAGCCTCAAATTGTCCTGGTGGAGATTTAGATTTGATATTAGGAAAAATTTCTTCGCTGAAAGGGTGGTCACACATTGGAGCAGGCTGTCCAGGGAGGCGGTGGAGTTGTAACCCCTGGAAGTGTTCAGAAACATGTGGATGTGGTCCTTGGAGACAGGGTGGGTTGGGCAGGGTGGGAGTGTAGGGCTCGTGGTTGGACTCAGTGATCTTTTCATCCTTAATGATTCTACAGTTCTATAAATTGAGATATTACCTGGACTCAATGCAGCACAAACATCCCATCCCTTTCTCTATAGCTCAGGCCATATCCCATAAACCAAATCTAACATTCCACGTAGTTTTTTGGAAGATATTTACATAGGTAAACTCAGCCCAAATTGCTCTCCGTCCAAAACCAATTGCTTTTCTTGTAAAAAAGATAAAGATCTAGTATCTCAGTATATCTTGTGTACTAAGGAGATAACCACAGTTATAAGAAAATCTGATTTTTGTCCAGAAGAAAATTACACACTTATAACTGTGAAATACCATACTCCTGACCAATAATAATAATAATTTTAAAAAGGCTGAGATCTCCAAAATGGAATCAGATTTTAGATATATACTGTATTCAATGGACAAGTATCTGATTCTTTGAGATTATTTGAAAGATAAAGGCAAAGAGCTCTTCAGAAGTTCACCATTAAGATGCAAATCTGTAGGCAAGAGGGCTTGGTTTGTAATTATCTGCTAAGTCAAACAATAGGGACAAAGATACCTGAGGAGAATTTGGGTTAGTTGAAAGCCATGGTTTGTCAAGTCAAAATGATTAAAAATTTTTTATATATTTATATTTTTTCCAGTGTCTGGAAGGCAAAGACTGAAAAATGACATATATTCACGCAGGAAAACCCTATACTCTGCAAAGGCTGCATTTAACAGCTTACAAAGTGATTACTTTGTTCTTTCTCTTTCTCTCTCTGGGTTCATTGTGCCATCAGATACTTTTCTGTGCCTCCCATGATGGTGTCAGCATCTTTTACACAGGGGAGCAGTTTTGTCAAGATAAAATACCTGGTATTTTAACAGCACTGTTGTGTTCTAAAGAAGTTCATAGCACTGTCTGGGTTTCCCCACCATGCCCGGCTTCAGCAGCAGCTGTGGAGTAAAATGGATGAATTTGCTGCTGGTGAAGCTACTCAAGCAGACAGCTGGAATTGCCTCTTCACTGAGGTCCCATTCCCCTACTTCAGGCTCCCTCCTGCCTTTGACACCCAGAAATCTGCTCTTGCTGCTTCCCATAGCACACCTCAGACCTCCACGTCCCCTTCAGCTCACTGTGCCTGCAAAAATTTATTTCATTGTTTTTGCTGAGGTCCACTCTTCAGGCAGGCAGCTCAGCATTTGCAAACTTTCATAGATACCTTTACTGGGGTGAAGTGCACGGAAGGATTCCCTTGTTTGTGCCATTATAATTTTCTGAGTTGGGAGAGGCAATAATTCAAAGTCTGTATTTCAGCATTTTTTTCTCTCTTGAGGTCTGTGTTATTCTGAGGACTGTCCCAAGACATTTGAGAAAGCAATTTACCTGTGTGCAGTTTTTATTGTGATGAATTGTCCCATGTGTTTTGTGGCAGATATTATGCCAGATCAACTCTCTGAGGACTTTGCTGTTCCTGTTAGTGGCAAATGCTGAAAAGTTACCTCAGTGACATAACTTGATTTGCTGAGGAAGCTGGTAAGAATTGGAGTCATGTCTATTACTGAGACCATCCATCCTTTTTAATTTTGTGGGCAGTAGCATTTTCTTGTTATATAAAAGTTTGCATGCCAAGGAGGTTGGCTTGGTACAGACTACAACAAGGGATTTAAAGACCTCTTGAATTTTGTGGAAATAGAAACCAGACTTTGGGGATGGCACAGAGCTTCAAGTGAAAGCTGGGGACTTCAGAGGTTTTAGCCTTTCAGAGCTGTCTCCTTGTAAGAGGGTTTTGTTGTTTTTCTGCTGATTAGCAAAGGAAATTAATCATAAAAAATAGTAGGAAATTATGGGAAAGCTTGCTTTCATAGAATAGCATTAATAGGCATGAAGGTTCATCTCACAATGAGTGAAAATTCCCTAGAGGGTGAAGTTTAATTTCTAACAGTAAGAAAACTCAAAAGAAAGTGAAGAGCATCCTCTGAGGCTGAGCTGGTTGGTGGAGAGGACCCAAACAGTCACACCGAAGTGAATACGAGGTAGAAGTCTTGGGGTTGTTCTCACACTGTAAAGAGTCTGATTTTCAGAGTTAGTGGTCTGAGCTTCTGCCCGTAGCTTTTGGCACCTGCAACCTGTCTGCTGGCTGGGCACTGACAGGTTTGAGAATTTTGGCATTGTGCAACACAATTTCAGCAGGTGAATTCGCAGCACAGGTTTTCCTCACTGGAGAAAGTCATTCAAGTTCTCCTTCCTCTTTCTGGACACCAGCAGTCAGGAAGCTTGTGGGAATTTCTGTCTTTAAGGTTTTCTCTCCCATCTCCAAAGTGTTGGAGGAGGGTAGAAATGCAATAGGAGAAAAGGTTGGAGGGAATCAGACTAATATGTAGAAATGTGATAATGACAGCAAGGAGGCTGATTTCATTATAAAAAAAAATCTAAATATCAAAAATAGAAATAGATTAAAAAAAAGATAATTATCCAAGAAATAGTATTTTTTTTCTTTTCAGTCTTTTATATGCTTGCAGACCTCACAGCATTTTTATACTTATTTTTCTTTCTTTTTGCTTTATTCCTTGCCTCTAGCCCATTTACCTTTTTAAGCCTAGCAAGTTCCTGATAGCTTTGCAGCAGTTGCATTATTCCCTTATTTTATTAGAAAACAGCCACACAAATGCAGAGATGGGAACAAAATTTTTAGCAGGGCCTGCTGCAAGAGGTCAAGGGATGATGGGCTTAAACTGAAGGAGGGTGGTCTTAGCTTAGATAAAAGGAAGACCTTTTTCACAATGAGGGTGGCAAAACCCTGGAACAGGTTTCCTAGAGAGATGGTGAATGCCTCATACCTGGAAACATTTGAGGTCAGGTGGGATGGGGCTCTGAGCAATCTATCTAATGAAAGGTGTCTCTGCAGGGGGATTGGACTTTTTAAACTGGGAGTTTAAATGTCCCTCCCAACCCAAATAACTCTGTGATTCTAAGATGCTTCAGATGGACAGGACTGGACTTTGCCATAGACATGAGCACTGCTGGCTCCCTCGTCAGAAGCTACAAGTCTGACTGCAAATACTGCAAAAGGAGAATGCAATGTGAGTGTGTGATCTGGTGAAAAAAAACCCCACCCTGCAATCATAAGAAGCATCAATGTAAAACTCTCCTCTAATGCCTTCAAACCAAAGTTAATAACATTAACATGCTCCAGATAATGGCTTTTCTTCAACATTTACCCAGGGCTACACAAGAGAACCTTCTCCCTGCTGTCCTGGTGAAAGTAAAGCTGAATGTCACCTTCTGCTTTCTTTTGCTTCTCCCTCTTCATAGCTCTCCTTTCAGTGCAGGTCTAACCCAATTCTGCTTAGTTTGTAAAGCTTGACAAGATCACTGCTCAAGGTGCTAAGTTTGTAAGGTGCATTCATTTTTCATTTCAAATTCTGCCTCTCAAGCTATCTATAGTTCAGCATTTAGGCAGCAAATAAAGCTGTAGCTGGTGAGCTGAGGAGAAAAAAGAGATGATAAATGAGTTAATACGGAGTTTGTCACAAGGCAATTTGCTGTATGAATTAAAACACAAATTACCCCATGGGTTTAGGGTTTGCCAGCCCTGCTACAAAATATGTTAGTGCAGAAATCTGGTGATAGTGTGTTTGAAGGTCTATTTTTCTTAAAGCTGGGCAGCTTGGCTGTCCTCTCCCTCTGGCACAAAGTCAAAAGAACAGAGAAGAGCACTGTACTCATATGAGTGATGCTTTAGAAGGGGAGTGTCATATACATGCATTAAATTAATCTCCTCAGGTCAGGGGAGCTGTCTGCTTAGCAGCATCTGTCCGTAAAGTATTATGTACTTGTGGTCCCATTTCCTGAGGTCTAATGCATTTTTATGTTAAATGGTGCTCTGAGCTGGCCTTCACTTCTTTTGGCAGTCACAGAGACCACTGCTGTTAATTAAAGCAGTACCTGACTCCATGCTAGAGAGCAGGACCCTATGCCATGAGAACAGCCCATTCCTGCAACTCACAAAAGCTCCTATCATGAAAAACTGAGGACAACCTAGACCTGTAGGAGAAAGGATTTAGCATGGAAAAATGCTAAATGCCACATTAACCTCCATTTTTATTTTCATTTGATGCAGTGCAATCATATTGCCCTTGTCTCAGAGGGCACCTCACCTTGCACTCCCTCTCTTGCAGCCTGAAGACATCAGGTTTGTGCTCCATCACAGTGTCCCTCCATCTCAGAGACTGTCTCTGAAGGGCTGCACTTTTCAGCCATGGTCTGTAACTTGGTAACTAAAAGTCCTTTTTATCCTGTGACAGCCTCTTCAAAACAAATAATTTCCTTTTCACCCATGGCAAACTGAGTAACAAGGAACGGAACACACAGCTGTGTGTATATTTGGCTAGTGCCAACCATAAATGTCCTAATGAATTCTCATAAATCCCAGTCAGTCAAGTAAACTCCGTCTCAATGCATGAGGGCATGTAGTGGCATATTCTTCCCTGTTTTACATGTCCCATGGGCTCCATGTGCCTGCAGAGCATCCACCAACACTAAAGTCTTTTCACCACAGGGCAGCTGTGGTAAAACATTCTCTAGATCCCTGCTGTAAGCTTGGGAAAAGCAGACTGTGGAGGACAGCAATTACTTTTCCATGAACTACACCACCCCGTTATTTTTCCAGGAATTCATGGTTGTTCATTTAATTTTTTTTCTTTTATTTTGGTTTAAATTTACCCATCCATCTGGAGCAGTAATGCATACATGTAAATTGTTAGAAATAATATGCGGAACTCCCTCAGTCTCGTGGCTGCCTGTTGGGTTACCAAGCATGTTACCAGTCATGGTTCATTTATTTTCCCTAACCTGCCTTAAGGTGAGGGAGTACTGCCTTTATCTTTGAGAGGGGAAGCTGAAACAGAGTGGATAAAGCCTTGATTTTCAAAGGTGTGTAGGTGAAATGGGATCCAGAGGAAAGCAGTCATTTAAACTATGAGATTCTTAAGTAACTTGAAAGTTTTGGGCCGATGGGACTTCTCAATGCTATGCAAGGAAGGCTGTGGAAAAACAGGGAGCTGAGCCCAAGGGTCTGTATGCTTAAACAAACACTCCGTAGCCATCCAGATTTCAGTATATGCAATTATGCATAGGGAAAGGTAAGTAGCTATTCAAGTGCTAAGTGTTCTTTTCTCCTGAGTGAGTTTGTGAGGAGCTTTGCCCTTGTCAGCTGCAAATGCGAAGATTAAGCCCACAGGATGAGGTGGTGCTTCGTTATATGTCACCCTGAGTAGTTTTCTAAGAAGCAGATCACAGAAAGAGGCTTTCCTGCCTTGAAAGGCAGGTGTCAGCTGTGGTTTCTACCTCCTGTTGGGGTGTTTCATCTCTGAAAAATTGCCTGAATCTGTCAAAGATCTGAGATCTTAATTTCTGCAGCCCTCCTGGAGACTGAGGAGATGAATTCTCCCGCAGGTTCTAATTACGTTAAACTTTCTCCTTCCTCAGCTTCTTCTGCTGTATTACACTGATTTGCATCCAGCCCGTTCCCCGTGCTGCTGAACAAGTGCCAAAGCAGAGTCCCCTTGGTTCCTGATCCTTGACACTGCTATTTGTTTGCAAGCACTCAAAAGCAGAAAGACAATTGTTAGTGTTCCCAGAGCCTCTCATTTTGTCACCAACAAAGTGTAAGGGAAGAGGGGAGGAGCTCTGTCTCCCCCCTGGGAGGGCTGGGTGTTAGGGCGAGTTGTAAAACAAATAAGTTATATAAGAAGATTACCTGGTTAACCAGAGGGCCACCTGCACAAACCTGATTCTGACTGAACCTTGAATCATATTTTTATTTAAGAGTGGCAAATTGTAACTTGACAACAGTGATCTTCTTTCATGACGTGTGTAACACCTTGGGGCTTGGGGTTCAGAAGAAGAAAGATCAAGCTCTGGGACCTTCATCTGAAATCTGTGGGAACTGCTGAGAAGATTTATGGACCTGAAATTACTGCTGAGTTAAATGTATGAAAATCAAGTTTTTTAGTTATAATTGGCTATGATTCAATGATCTGGGTAGAAATGATGAGGCAGGAGATTCCTGGAAGTGATCAAGTTGTGCTTAGATAAGGTACTTGTAAATAGTAAGCAGAAATTATTCTTGCAAGGGTAGAATTGATTATATGGGCCAGTCCTTTTAGTGTATTTATTTTGGGAATGTTTTATATAAGGTTATGATATATAAGCGGTGATAAATTATGTTTGTTGGGGTGTTCACATGGAACCACAGCCCAGCTGTAATATAGGAACTGAGCAGAAAAGCCTTACCCAATCCAGATGAAGATGTCATTGCAAGCATATTCACCACAGATTCCCACCACCAGTGGCAACAAGAAACTACGTCTGTTTGAGAGATTTGACTCCTCACATGCGCTGTCTTGGGCCAAGATCCCAATAAACTGTTCTCCGCTTCAACAAAAACGTCCATCTGTGTCTGTGTAACAAACTGTGGGCAGAGGTGCTACAAAAATGTTAAATATCCAGAAAGATCAATCCATGGGCATAACACACTGGGCTCTCAAAGCTGACAGTGTGTTTAACAATATCTCCCTCAACCCCTGTTCCTTATATTTCAAATGGAGATACTAATATTCTTGAAGTCTAATGAAAACAGGTCCCTCCTGGAGCACACAAGGACAATCACAATGCACTCAGAAAAAAAGGGAATAATGAATTCAAACTGTGCAGAGTTTGAATAAGTCATGACAGAAATGGTGCAGAGTTGCCATTGAACAGTGGCATTGAGTTGGAGTTTTGAATAGCTACCTGGTCAGTGCACATCATGTCTTGTATGCAATGAATGGGGTAAGGGCCCAGTGGGAAAATTCTGTGGTTAAGTCATTAAAGGCTTTCACAGTACCCATGAAGAATGAATAAAAAGGAATGGAAAGTTAAATGGCTGTTCCATTTTTGGTATTTTCTTGACTGTTGAATGCTTTGACTGTAAATCTTGCTATTGTGTCACATACATTTCTGGACGTGAGTGCTCATAAATATCAGTTCATTAGGGCCAAAAAGCTCATTTACCATATCCCCTTAGAACTTCTTGATGGAATAGTTTGTGTCCTATGAGACTGGCTTTATAAGAAGTGGAACATTTCTTTTTCTTTTCATAAAGCTTTACCATGACACATGCAATAACAAACACTGCGCTACACCAGGATGTGTTTGTGTTTACTCTGCTTGAGACTCCCCATCAGCTCTCACCACTGTTAATAATTCTGTCATCGAAGCTGAGATTTTCATGGGAAGCATATAGGCAAAGTTAAACAAACAAAGTGAAGGACTAAGGAAAAATAAGCCAATTGCATCATGGAAATCTGTGTCCCTGCTGTGTGCTAAGAGCATACCAAGCATATGGAAGAGTTGCCAAGAAAGGGATTAGGGAACTTCAGAGTTCCTTAGAGAGGAACCAGGGCAGACAGAGCTCACGAAAATGGAGATTGGTTTTTCTTGCAGATCCAGATAATTCCTTCCTCTGAGCTCATTTTCATCCTCCTTCATTCAGTGTGACTCTGAGCGTCTTGATGTATTTCTATATTTTTGTCTGGACCACTCCATGCTTTGAGATTTACTTTGGCAGCATTTTATCTGAGGGGGTATCTCTGCAACAGCTAGGTTAAAAAAAACTAAATCAACAAACCAACAGAAATCCCCAACAAAAACTCAACACAGAAAGTGGTGCTAATATCAAGTTTGATTTAAGAATCAAGTGGACATACCTACCTCGAGCAGGCATAAAGCAGTCCATAGCCTGTAAGTTACTATTGCTGTAAGAAAAAGTAGAAACATCCCAGATATTAATGAGCATCTTGGAATTGCAGAGTTCAGGATTAACGATGAGATATTTGTAAGTCCTGCTGTATTAGGCATGAGTTACAGCTTGCCTGTGTTTTACAATTAATCCTGAAAGACAGGAAGGGATGTATTGTCCTTGCTGTGTAATTAATTTAACTGAGACTCTTTCATTAAACCCTACAATGGCAGCTGAACACTCCTTGTTGTGCAGTGGGTGCTGTGTGAAACACAGCAGTGACCCTGCTTTTCAACCACACATCAGAGGACCAGCAGGAATGTGCATTCCTGCACATACAGCACAGCCATAGCAGGAGTGAAGGACATCTCAGAGAGACAATTCTGTGCTTCTGGCTCTTTCTGACTCTGTTTACCCCAGAGAAGATTGCAGAGAAATTAAAGACGATCAGACAAGTTATGAGTGATGTGTCCTTGTACAAGACATCTCTGAGACTGGTGATGCTCTTTGCCCATCATCAATCACATGATGGGAGTGAGACCTTGCTGGGCAGCATTCTTGAGCTGCTGAGTTTAGACCCAGCAGCTGGGTGCATTGCATGTGTGGTCATACTGGCTTCCAGACATGCCTGCCTAGAAGTAGGGTCACCTTTTAAAGCTTCATGTCATAGATAGGCTTGGTAGAAAGAGTTTTCTCGTTCTCCATTCATGCTGAAATGCCAGCCAACACAGATAAGTACCTGGCCCTCAGTCAGGTTATCTCTAGTTCTTTTCCCTACAAACACCAATCATAGAATCATAGAATGGTTTGACTTGGAAGGAACTTTAAAGTTCACCCAGTTCCAACCTCCTTGCCATGGCAGGGACACCTTGCACTAGACCAGCTTGATCAAAGCCCCATCCAACCTCGCTTGGAACACTGCCAGGGATGGGGCATCCACAGTTGCTCTGGGCAAGCTGTGCCAGTGCCTCACCACTCTCACAGCGAAGAATTTCTTCCTAACATGTAATCTAAAGGTATTTTCTTTCAGTTTGAAGCCATTCCCCCTTGTCCTGTCACTATATGCCCTTGTAAAGAATCCCTCTCCAGCTTTCTTGTGTCACCTGGTTAAACTGATTTTCCTTGATCTGAACTAGGTTGGCTTGTTAGGACAAGTGCCAAGAATCAGGAGGGCTGTGTCCTATATGAAAAGGGAAAGACTGGGTAGCTACAGACTTTCAGCCCTTCTTTGCAGGTTGGCTCCTGATGAGTGCAAGAAAAGGAACAAAGTCGAGGACAGTGAGCTCTGTCTGACATTGCTTGTTCCCATCACCCTTTATCTAGGCAGGCTGACGCCTGCCAGTTGTAGCCAGGAGTCAGAATAAGCTTCCTAGCTGGAGCTGTGCATTTTAATTAGCTGCTGTGCACTTGGTGGCTGAACAGTGACATAAAGCAGCTTTTTCAGCTGGATTTTAAAAAGCATTGAAAAGATACTTTACAGAGAGGAATCTCTCATTTTAGTAATTTTCTCTGAGGGTAGGTGCAGAGTCTCTGTAGGTAAATATTTCTTACAACAGGAATGTTAAATTTTGTATGTGCCAGATCTTGAGATACTGCACACCAATACTGCGCTGTTGAAGTCAGGAATTGTTCTGATTTATTTCAGCAGCAGATATAACCTGCTCAGGAAAACAAGGAAAAAAAATTAAAAGAGAGAACAGGGAAACTGAAAAGTAAAGGACAAAGTTTGTTGCTTTAATTAACTTCACTTTTTAACCCCTAGAACATTATTTTGGCTCCATTTGCACTGGTGTAGCTGGACTGTGATAGCTTACAGGCAGTCATCAGAAAATCTTTGGCTAAGCTGGGTGAAGCTGATGGAAAGGTTTGCCTTGTTTTAGTGAGTCTGAGAGTAGACACAGCATCACTGGATGTTTTCTAAGAAATACAGACCCTTATCAATTTTTTCTCCTGCTGTGCAGGGGAGATGTCTTAGGGCTGTTGCTGCCTTTGTTCTATCACAATGCTCCTCTGCCAGCCTCAGTGCTGTCAGAGCCTTCTTGTAGGGGAGGATTCCAGCTCCGGAAAGTGATTCCCATTTCTTTTATTTTTAGCATCAAGATGTCTTTTATTCTGGCTGAAGGACAAAATCCCTTTTCACAGAGTCTGCTTGAACAGCAGAAATGAGTGGCTATTAAAAGAAGGCTTACTGTAAAATAGGATAATAACCTAGTTATTTTGCATTTCTAAGTCATTCTTGAATTGATATTTCCTTTCCTACAATGTACACCAATTAAAAGCCACTGAGCAGTAAAAAAAAGCAGTCTGTGCAATAATCTGACAAAGCATCATGAGCTGTGAAATGAAAGAATTATTTTGTTGCATTAATATGAGAAACCATAGCAAATTCTTACAAAGCAGACTTTGTCCCGGCCTATTGATACAGATGTCTTGTAAGTCTTGTAAATATCTTGTATATTTTAATGCCTTTTATGTACAAATAAACATAGGTGACACATTAAGTTTCAAGGACAGCTTCTCTTCTTGGCTGTCCCCTCAATGCTCCTTGAATGTCCGTCATATTTCTACTTGTGCATAGGTACAGGGGCTGAGCAAGGCTCTCTTATCCCTGACGCATTAGATCAGATTATTGACAATACATAAATATTCCTCCAGAAAAGTGGGGGGTTTTCTTTGGAGGGCAAAACATTGACTAGGAGGATATTCTCTATTATTTCCTAATAGTTAAGAATGATGCATTTCAGTGCCCCTGAGGTTAATGGGAATTTTGGGACAACCCTTGGTCAAGCTGTTTAACAAATGTTATCCAAACCCAGTCGCAACTGCACTGCAGATTTGGATGCAAGAATGGAAGAGGACAGATGAAGCTTGTAAACAGACAAGGCACTCATTATCCTAACTTGATTGTAGCTAATTAAAAAGGGATATTAGCTGATTGGATTACAGGGGATGGAGCAGAATGACCCTTTGTTCATGCCTGTGCTTGCATCAGTAGGATTCTCTGCTCTGTCCAAGAGCGTGTCTGCATTATCCTTATTCTCATTTCTTCTCGCCTGCTTTCAGGGACAGATGCTCCCACACAGTCTGCTCTCCAGAGCAGCATGCCAAGCTCCCCAATAGCTGCTGTGCCAGGCTAGCTGGTGCTCTTGTTGCTGTGCTGTCAGCCCGTGGCAGGGAGAAGCTGCCACGGCGCTGTTGTGCTCTCTCGCTGTCTCCGTGGGTGTGCAGAGCTGCCTGCTCTGATCCGAGCTTGGAACAGAGAATCAGGAAATCACATCCAGCACCTTTTAACACCATGCTAAGCAGGGCCCTTATTTCTTCCATGTTGTTTGACATCCTAAGTTTCCATAAACAGAATATTTTACCACATCTCTGGCAGTGTTCAAGGTCAGGTTGGAAGGGGCTTTCATCAAGCTGGTCTGGTGGATGGTGTCCCTGCCCATGGCAGGGATTTGGAACTGGGTGATCTTTAAGGTCCCTTCCATCCCAAACCATTCTGTGATTCTATGAAGTTTCTTGTGCAAATGTTATGGAATAATTAGATGGAAGTATTGTGCACCTACAAGATGTGAGACAATACAGACACTTGCTGTCATTCAGGTTAGAAAAGCAGCAATAGCAGATTTTGGAACTACATATGGAAAAGGCTAAAACAAAGCCTGACATCCCTGTTTTAGTTCTTCATACAAAATAACAGGATACCATTGCGTAATCTTTTTAGTTCTCGACCTGTGACAATGCAGCTCTTAGAAATGCAGTCTTGGCTGTGTACTAATTCTTTTGCCTTTGGTAGGACTGAGGTTGTTATGGTTTGCCATGGTTGTCTCCTGTTTTAAATTCAGAGCAGAATGGCAGACAGACAGAAGTGCCAGAGCAGGCAGCAATGTTAAGAAGCCTGAAGAGAGACTTGCATATGTACTGGGCAAGGAGAGAGGAGTGTGAAGTCTTTTTCTGCAAAGAGATGAGCCAAGCGAGTCTATTTCCAGATTTTCTAGCTGTCCATGTCCCTGTCATTCTGTTCAGAAGGCAGACATTGAATCACAGTATTGACACTAGAAGCTGTTCAGTTCAATGATCATTTGAAAACAGGGTGACCACTAGAATTACAAAGAAGGAAAGACGAGTGATAATGAAAAAAACATGGCACAGCTTATTTATTGAGGAACCAGCATTTCTTGGAGTTGGAACCACACTGTCGTGGATTCACTGTACATAGTTGCTTGTTAAAAGCATTCTTTTTACCCCATTCGGTGTCTGTCCATTGAAGTCACAGAACATTAGTTCAGATCTCATCTCCCCTGCCTTTAGCGCTTTTGATAGGTAGGTCCCCAGACTGCACAGCTCATTTACGCTCATGGAATAACCATGGAGAAAGGCCAGT
Organism: Orthonyx spaldingii; assembly: GCA_013397795.1. NCBI lineage: Eukaryota > Metazoa > Chordata > Aves > Passeriformes > Orthonychidae > Orthonyx > Orthonyx spaldingii. The sequence continues at coordinate 209,692 of VZTJ01004170.1, read as the reverse complement.
GCCTTTAGAGGGCTGTGATCTCAGGACAGGTGTCTAACACAGTTGAACATATCCTCTTCTGGAGATGCCTTTCTCCATAAGAAGCAATTAATAGCATAACAGGAGACTTTTAGATGTCCAGGGTAAACTTGCCTCACAACATCTTTAAGTATTTATGTTCTGCTTTGAAGATTTAATTGAGGCTTTTGTTATAGCCAAGGCAAGTAAAGTGTGCCAATCATCTGAGCTCTGCTTGAGATCATCTCAGCCTGTATGAAGATTATTCCTTTAACTCATAGTTTGTATGAATAATAAGAATAAATTGTTGAATTCTCATCCTAAATTCCATTGAACACCCTGGTTAGGTCTCTGTTGACTATAAGGAAGCTTTGGGTGACTTGCTCTGATACAGACATTCCCAATTATAGATCTTCTTGTGAAATAAGACAAATGCTGTCTCACAATTGATCTAAAGTTTCTTATCAAGAAAAATGTTGATCACTCAGTAGTGAAAAAGCTTGGATTGCCATTTTCCCATTGAGAGATAGAATGGTTGTCAAAGTGCATGCAAACATAAAGACCTGAGAATACAAACCCATGACTTTTTCATTTTTAGCTCACAAATATACCATTCATTACCTCTTGATTTTAACCCCTCTGGTTATCTAAATCTGCCTAGGAAGTTTAATTTCATTCAGGGGTCTGGAAATGCAGGCAGAAAAAAGAATCCCTTTCAATAACAAAGTATCAAGACCTGGTACTGAAAGAAAACCTTTGATATAGTAAGGATTCAAGTATGGTCCAAGAAGTGTTAAGGGAACCTCAGTCAGATTCCAGAGATGCTGCTGGCATTGTGATTAGAAATGAAAAGTGCTGACAACATTAGTCCTTTGAATCGTGGTAGATTAGATTGGTAACAGCATACCCTGATACCACAAAGTAGGGCAGACACAGCAGGAGCCAGGACTACTGAGCAGTAGATTTTTGGCTGCCCTAGGACAGGTGAATAGCAGCAGATTTTGTAGTCAGAAAATAGGGCACTCTTACTGTGGGGGGCCGTGTGACCTATCAACAGCTACCTTGTTTGAAAGGAAATACGGTCACTGATGTCAAGCCAAACAGCAATGCAGGCAAGGGAGACTGTGGAAATCCGTTTTGAAAAGAAGGAGATTTATTTTAAAAGTGGTTTGGTGTTTGTTTTTTTACTTTATTACTTCTTTTTTATTTATTGGGCTTTGAAGAAATCTTTAAGCTTTCTGTTTTCTGTGCATTGGTGCCTATTTCAGGTTGAAAATACCATTTAGTTGCAAATCCTATGAAGGCAAACTCATTGTTTTGTTGCCTGGATAGTTTTTTTTGTCTCATCTGCAAGGTCTAAATGAGAATTTTTCCAGAAATATCTGTCTCTCTTCAGTGGGAAAGTAAAGATAGTGATGAAAGAATTAATATACAAAGCCTTGCTGCATTGTTCCCTATTCTGCTTAAGCTCTGAGTAGTGCCAATAATGCTGCTTTGGTTTCTCTCAGGTCCTCTCCAAGTTTGCTGTTGTTTAGACTTTTTACAGTCTGTCTAAAAATACAGGAGGTTCATGTCCTCTGTTCTGAAATGGGGAGGATTCAACATGTAAAAACATTTCAGTAAGACATTTTAAATTCAGTAAATGTGTTGATTTTATATTTTAAAGTTCAACCGAAGGTGAGGACCTTGGGAGGATTGCTTTGGAAAAATAAAATAGTCTAGCATGAGCAGCTGACACATCTAAATTATATATTTTACTCTTGAATGCTGTAATTGGAAGAAGTTTGGAAAAGAGTGGATTTTGGTGCATGAGTGTACACTAGATGACCCTTCAAAGACCTTTCCAGTCCTATTTTCTGTAATTCTCCCTGTAGAATGAATTGGAAAGTATGTAACGAATTTGACTGAAGACTTTCATAAACCCCCAAACTTTCTGAAGGTCATTTCCTTGACTGTGTCACTGGACATATAAATTTGGACCACACTGAAAAACAGATTCCTCTAAATCTGGGAATGAGATAGAATGAATGCAGATCAGTTTAGCTACCTAAATCCCAATGCCTGTTTTCCACAACTATAAAAGTCATCAAGTATCTATCCTACATTACCCCTCTCAAACTTGAAAAAGAAATTTCCTACAATCCCCTGAGAGGTACAAAGCAATAATGGATGCCATTATTTCATAATATTCAGCATGAGAATAAATGTCTGGTTTAGGCTTTTTTTTGTTATTGAGTTTGACAGTTGTTTTTTGGTGATTTTTTTTTCTTTAGTTGAAATAGGCGAGATTTGTTGGTACAACTTATTTTATCCTCCTGTCTATGATAACCAACCTGGCCATCTTTACCTACGTCTCATCCAAACCCTGAGGTTTATTAATTTTGAGAAATGGTCCGTGTTTTTTCTGGAAGTGAAGTTGTTGTCAAAACCATACTGAGAGGCCAAGTATTTGACCACTCTCAGAATTCTGTCTTCAGGAAGCACCAGAAACTTTTTTTTATTATTATTTTGTGTGTGTGTGTGTGTGGTTGACAATTGCAGGAAGAACTACGGCTTTCCACCTTCCTTGCAGACATTGTCTCACAGAGGGGTCAGTTGCAGTATTTTCCTTTAACTTTCTGTGAGTTATGTGCCATGCTTCCAATGACAGCAGAATCATGCCCCCAGATGTCTGTAGCTGTGAATCAAACATAGCTTCTCCACATTAATGGATTATTGACTAAAAGAGCCTGGAGTTGCTGTATGATTCATTTTGCCATTCTTGTGAATGCTGAGCTTCAGTGTGTCATTTGACCTACATACTAACCTGGGAAATTGCTCTACGAAAGACGTTCAAAGTCAGATTTTGCCTAGTTTATGTTAACAGAATTCCCTAGAGATTTTTATCATGCAGTTGATTAATTTATTACTAGAACACATTATAGGCAGCACTGAGATCATTCTTTTAATTTACTTCTTGTGACCCATTCTGCCCTCCTTCTATTTCAGTAAATTTTTTTCTCTGTCTCTTGTTAATAGTTTCAGCTTAGATTCATGGAGTCTGCATTGGAAAAATACGTATTAGGTCACCTAGGACAACTTTTGTCATCACTAAAGCTGCTGTCTAGGTAACACATGGAGGTATCACCGTAGGCATTTCTGTAGCAAGGATGTGTCGGGGCATTCGGCAGTGAATTCACATCACAGGGCAGGGTTAATCCGACTGTTTTCCATCCTCTGCTCTTTGCTAGATGCCTCTGCCTTGAAGCAGTCAGAGAGTGAAAATTCATCTGAGCTCCTGATTTGACCCATATTGCCTTTCTGAGCTACCTTGTAGTGGATTTGAACACAAATCTCACAATAAGTGGTTGTAGAAATAAAATAAGAACCCAGGGATCTGGGTGAAAATAGTATTTTGTGAGTCATTAGATCTGGCTTTTCTGTGTGATTCAGGCACATTTCTTGTCTGCCACATTTTGAGTCTCGGTTTCACAGAGTGAACGTGTCTCTCGATAAAGAAAGCAATGATATTCAGCCTTATGCATTACTACCAAAAATACCCTTCAAAACAGCTAAGTTCTGATCACAAATGTCTTTATTCCTGGCGAAGAGGAGCTACACAGAAAGGTCATAATTTGACTTTCAGATCTCCAGTTACATCTGCAAGGCTGGCATTTGGTGCGTGTGTGTGGGGATCATTTCACTTGCAAATCGAGCATATTTATTGACGGATTCTCCTTATGTCTGCCTCTTTCGTACGTCCATCTCATTCAGACATTCTCAGAATAAGGACTACATTTATGGATTGGAGGGGCCTAAGAGAGTTACCCAAGGCCAGTTCCAGTGCTGTCATTTCACACAACCACTTACTTGAAGATATCAAGCTCAGTCTGAAAAGATTTTAAATATTTCACTCTCACAAGTCAAAAATGAATGTTAGTTATGGAAGTACCTGATATTTCTTAACCTTTGTCTATATATTCTTATTCCCCCTAGCTTTTATCAGTGTTGGTTTATGGCTTGAGTGCTTCATCTTGTGCTCTACTATTTATTTTCCTGATGAATTCCAAAACCCTAATGTAGCTAAACTGACCAGATTTTTACCTGGTACTCTCTTCTTAGATGGACCTCCGTTCTCTTCTCCATGTCTTTGGCCCGTGACTCACTTTAGCATGGACTGCTTTCTCTCGAACATCAGTGACCCCATGCAGACATCATGTTTCAGAGGCAACTGTACCAGTTACACACCAGTTTGCAACCACAACAAAAACTGAGAACTAGTACCTAATATAATATATTGAAACAGTTTCTATAGCAAGACTCTATCCTTGTAAGGATAAGAAAATAAACAGACAGAAACTATTTTTTTTTTTTTTTTGAGACTCAGGGAAATTTTAGTAATCTGGTATGTATAGTCTGTTACCAATGTATGATAAAATTAAACAGTAATACTGATGTACCTTGGCACTTCCATCTTCAATAACCTTTGCTATCATTATCTACTTATTCCTCACTGGATACCTGAAAAGTAAAGAAGGTTGATTTCTTATCAGAGACGCCTTAATTGTAGCATCAATGAAATAATTTGGCTATTTAAAATAGAAATATTTCAGAAAAATGTGTAGTGACAGAACACAAAATAAAATTATATGCTAAAAAATATATCCCAAAATAAGAATGGTGAACCCCTTCCCTGGATTTTTAATTATTTTCTTAAAACATAACCAAAATTAAGGACAAAAAAACCTCTCAAATATTGTGAGAATGCTTTTTCATAGGAAGCATAGTATTTCTCCTTAACATTGGTGAAATGCTTCAATAGTGAAGCAATATTGATGATGAGACTATGACCCCACGATATCAGAAACCCACACTTGATCCCTGTACACCTTTTGACTCACCACCTCTATGCCTTAAGACAGGCAGGAGTTTCAACCATCCTGTGCTTGACTGTGGGTCCCTCTATCCTTTTCATACTGGTCACGGATTTATTGATCAACTGGCAGCAGAGACCAGGCATGCTGGAGATGGAGATCTCAATGCCTCATGGCTGGGGTCACTTGGTGGCTGACTTCTTGGGGCAGCTTAGGAACAGCTTCCAGACCAAAACCATACTCTTTTCTTGTCTCTGAAGATCCAGCTCACCTCACCAACCTTAGATCTGTGGATTCTTGGGAAGGGAAAGTTCCTGTGAGATTAATTAAACAAAAAGGTATTTAAAAGTCAATCCCTGGCCGCAGCTTGGGTTTGAGGTATGATCTGGATCTGAGTCCTCACTCATTATTATGGTATGCAAACTGTTCCCTGTGATGGTCATCTCAGAACAGCAAGAAACAGAGAGGAATTCAGAACTCACTGGGTCGAACAGGTTTTTCCAGTGGATTTTTTCAGGGATAGCACCATTGTTTCTTAAATTAGATACCAAACAAGTCTAACTGCAGTTGATCCTCAAGACTACAGCCAGATTTTAAACCATCTGCTCCCTGATTGGAACAGATACTTCTGAAGAGATTTCAGTGTGCTCTTGCTATCCCTCTTCTGCTCCCTAACATAGCTCCTAGAGCAGGTGGAACTTCTGTATATATCCCAAATTTTCAGAGAGAAAATGATACACAGGTTAGGATGGTTTTCCAGACCATGGAGGAAGGTAGAGTGAAGAACAGAATGCTTCTGTAGAGGTCTAGACTTCACATCACCCAAAGTAATTAAAGACTGATTCAGATTGATACCAGAGACTGTCGAAATGTCAGCAAGAGCTAAAGACAGATCATCTTTATCCAAATAGAGGTTCTACGGATGCCAGCCAAGGACAGTGCTGAGACCATGTTTTGTAAACAAGAGAAGCGTAGAGCTGGAAATCAGCAGATTAACCTGGTGTACTGGGAAGTGGGACTAACTGACAAAACAAAATGACTCAATGTAACGTATAACATTTTTCACAGAATCATGGAATTAGAGGATGCTGGGGGTTGAAAGGAGCCTTTAAGATCATTTAGTTCCAACGCCCCCATTGTGGGCAGGGATGCCACCCATGAGATCAGGTTGCACAGGGCCCCATCCAGCCTGGCCTTGAACAATTGTCAGGGTGGAATATTCACAGCTTTCCTGGACAACCTGTTCCAGTGCCTCACCTAATAAGGTTTTTTGGGCTAATTTGTTTGAAATTATATGAGTGATAACTGAAGAAGAGGTGGAAAGGGTCAGAATATTTCCTTCGATCTGCTGAACTCCAAAAATCACATTGCTGTTGCTGAACTTTCATATGTTCACTTTGAGAGATGACTGGGCAAATTGGATGTGAAGAAATGTGTTTAGCTTTTTTTCTTCTGTCAATTGGCTTTTGCTAAAGCTTGAACAGCTCAAGGTTATACTATCTCTATCTAATTTTTTCTTTCCCTTTCTACACTTACTTTTCCTCTTCCCCATCTTTTCTTGCCATGTGCTTAAAAATGGATCATGCTCAGAGAACATTTGGCTGTGAACTCATCACCAAAAAGGCAGCTAAATAGCAATGTTCTAAAGAGCACCACAATGACATAAGTTTGCCAGGTCTCCAGGTGGCCTGAAAGTATGTTGTGTCTGTCTGTCTCCTACAGTGAGCATGTTTACAAGAGTTAGCACCAAAACCAGAAATGGCAGGTTTTATCCTTGCTGTTCTTTTCTCTCCCCTATGCACATCCTGTTGTCTCTCTGTCCAAGGAAACTGCTTACAACCCAAATAAGAGCAACAGAGAGAATTCTTGTCTTCTCATACTTTTTCTTCCCTAAAGGCAGTTGTATTTGAGGTCAAAGGCTCTTTGTAGCTATTACCTGCAATAGAAGAAAATGAGGGGTGCTGTTTTCCAAAGAAGAAATTCCAAAATCTGGCAATACTTTACTATGAAATATCTGCACTGCTTTCCCCCTCCCCTTCATTCTCTCCTTCCTCATTCTCTGGAGGGCCAGCATAGCTCTGAACCAAACTGCCAGTCCTGTACATTTTAGTAATCTGGTGAGTATAGTCTGTTACGAATGCATGATTGGAATTAAAGAGTAATACTGATGTGCCTTGGCCCTTCCATCTTCAATCTTCCCAAACCTGAGATTTGCCATCTTCAATCACCAGATTTCACAAGGAAACAAACTGCAAACAGAATCCAACCCCATGAATAAACAAAAATGATTCACAATGTGAAAGGCTGCTGCTGATTTAGAAGTAATAAAATTTCAGACTTCCTGAGCCATCCCCCTGCTTTTTGTGCCGATGGAGATGTTAATGCTTGTGACTAATGCATCATTGCCCAAGGCTTACATGTCCTAGTCAGACTGTATACAAAGGTGTCTCTGTCTCCCAGTTTCTGAGGTGAAAGCATCATTTTAGATTGAAAAAATTTGTTCAACTACCTCTAAGATCAGAAAGGTAAAAGCAATGTGTTCTCCATTCTGGGGTAACCATCTGCACAGGCTCTTCTCTCCCATGGCAAGTTTGAGTTTCAAAAACCTGATCCAGTGCCACAGGAAGGAAAGAAAAGTCTGTCATTGACTTCACTGCACTTTGCATCAGGGTCTGAGTGGGTCAGATCTAAACAGCTGTGACACTACAAACATCCACAACTCCATCCAGCTGATGTCTTCTGGGGAAGATCAAAATAAGCAGCCATAAAACATAAACCCAGAAAGGAGCACAGATATGTTTAGATGTGATTTCATGGTGTTGTTTTTGCGTTGTAGCCTCACCTAGTGCATAAATCTGAGGCACAGCGTGCTTGGGTGTTCCCAAGTGGTGAATTACGGTGTTTCTTGAGGAGCAGCATGGGCCAGATGCACCTGTCTGCCTGCTCTCCTCTGATTCAATGTGGGAATAAAAACCTGATCTGACATCAGAGCTGAGGATGGAGCATTTTCCCTGCTTAAGCTAGAAAGAACCTCTTTTCTATTGCTTACTCTCATCTTTTTATGACATGTTGTGTGTGGTGGTTGTCTTCAGCATTTTTTGCAAGTGTGTGCTGGGAACCTGATCCTCTGACATGAAGAAGCCTTTAGTAAATTGACTTAAACCCATCATACTGACTCTGTCATTCTCACTGTTGTTTTGAAGTCTTGAATGTAGTCCCTCATCTCATCAGCTGTATATGGCCCTGTGATGTTCCCTTCGCCTCTACCAAATCCAAGTATAGTATAAAACACTTGTTCACTATTTGCACACATACTCTGAGCTGGTATGACTGGTCTCTTATCACCTATTACATGAAGAACTTGCTTGGCAACATCAGCCTGAGACAAGTTGTCTGTGTGCTTGAAAGTTGACCTCCAATGAAATTGCTGTTTTGCATGCACCCAGTGCATCAGCACCATTTACAGCAAGGGGAATTTTCAGGAAGAAGCTGTAGATCTGAGAAATGTCCCTTCAGGAAATGGGAGATCTCTCTCTCTTGCACACAAATTTCTTATCTCACCTCAAGTACTTAGTGCTGATTCTCATATTTTCACTAACAGTATTGCAAGTGTACAGAAGGCCAGCGAATCTTGACTATACAGAGAAATATTCTACTGTTTCGGCAAGTTTTATCACAGAGCAATGGAAAAATAACTTTCTCAACTTTACTAACACACAGAATGAAGTTTTCAAATACTGATGCGTCAACATTTGGAAAACTTGAAAATATTTTAAAAGAATGTTGCTGGACATTTCTTTTGAAATGGAAATATAACAGAGCATTTCACAGTTATTTTTGTGATCACATCCACATGCAGAGTTATCTATTATGCAAGAAATACAAAAATATGTAGACATATTGAAAGCTTATGGTAAGTAGAAATGTGTTTAAATCTTATCCTAGACATTAAGTCTGGAGAAACTTGTCCTCAATAGTTTAAGCTGAAATAAGTAATAATGTCTGAACTAATAAGCTAAGCAGGGGTAAGTCATGGGTGAAAGAACTGTCCAACGTGTGCAATGTTACCATGCTCTTCATTCCTCAAAGATCACATCTTCAGGAACAGTACAGGCCAGCATGATTCCCAGTAAGGAGCAAGGATGAGGATAACCTGTGACAGGAGGGGAGAGAAGTGACCATAGGGGGCATAGAATCCCAGAATCCCACAATGGGTCAGGTTGGAAGGGACCACAGTGGGTCACATGGTCCAACCTCCCTGCTTGAGCAGGGTTGTCCCAGAGCACAGGGCACAGAGATTGTGTCCAGACGGTTCTGGAATGTCTCTGGTGAGGCTGAGACTCCACACCCTCTCTGTAATGCAGTGCTGTAACCAGTGCTATGCCAAGGTCCCATTAGTGAGATGCCTCTGCCCCAGTTAAGGTGCAGATGAGACCATATGCTGAAGTCAATCATAAGGATTTTATTTAACTATGAATGTGAAGTAAAGCGACAGAAAGAGAGAGAAAAGAGAAGAGAAAGAGAGAGAGAGAGAGATCAAGCAGAATATTGTCACCATCCATGAGTCCAGCAGTATCTCATTGGTCCTTCTTCACCCTGGGCTTCTTGGTGGTGGAAGTCCTGGAGTCGTTTTTCTAAGGTTACCACCTTTATGCAGTTCAAGTTCTGGGTATCCCTGGGGTGGTCTTGGAAGCTGTTCCCATAACTTGGGGTGATGTGTGTAGGAGCAGTTGCTTCCTTTCCTACACTTTGTCACAGTGGGTATTTCTGTCTGGATGTGTTAACCAGGATGTACTCACCAGATCTCAGCGTCCCCAGGCCTGGGATTCACACCTCAGTGTCAGAAATTCCTCCCTTCTGTGCTTATCTCAAGTTCCTGCTGTGGTGGCTTGTCTTACGGCAAGTTCCTTCTGTGGCCTTGATGGTGTTTGAGACAGTCAGGTGTGCTTTTTAAGTCCTTTCATGAGGGACAACTAATGAGTCCTGGTCCTTTTATAGACTTGTATAGATGTAGCTATGGATCCTCAGGAACTGTCTGGAGAAAACTGATGTCTAATGGCAGCAGCATCTCTGATCTTCTACTAATGAAAACCCTGAGAGAGTATCAAAAGGACAAACCGACTGGATCAACCAAAGCACAGAGCACAGAGAGGAACTGCTAAGTGGCTCCTGCAGAGCTGAAGACATCAATTAATGTCTCCTTGGTCACAGAGGGACTTTGTTCTGTGACTGGCAGACAGAAGAAGTCTTCCAAACCCCACAATATTGTTGGTTTTATTCCCTTGAACAGCAAGGGATTATTGGTTTTCATCTATTCTTATGGACCATGTCTTATTTCAGAACAGCTTTACAACCCCCCCTAGAGTTAAGAGAAGGTGAGGTGATTTTGAGCTCAGTGCCCAAGACACAGGAGCCAGGAGGCTCAGCCAATGCCACAGAAAGGGCTGGGTGAGGATGAGAGCTAAAAGTTGTGGTACTCTGCACTGGAAACTTGTCACAGTGCTTCAGAAGTCTTGCTCTACCAGTGGGGCAGGGTAGATATGAGAGGTGTTAAAAATGTTGCAGTGATTGAGGGCTGACTGGCTGGACTATGCTTAGATCCCTTGAGGAGGTGCAGAATGGAGTCTGGGACCTGAAAGCACCAGAAAATCAAGACAGGTGGTGAAGGAACACCCCTAGCCAAAAAGAAGAATGACCCGCATTTCCTAATTCATTTTGCTCTGTCCTTCCCTGTCAGGGACTTCAAACAGCATGAGAGGAGGCAAGAAGTTTCAAACTTTGGGTTTCCACCTACTGTCAGGGTAAGCAAATTCGTCTGTGGAGCCCAGCTGGGGTCACTGTTTGTGGGGTGCTGCTCTGAAGCAGGGTTTGGTGCACTGCCCACAGGGCTGTCTTCATTTTGCTGTGCTGCTCTCAGAGATAACCTTATTCTCCCCTCAGCTAGACATTATAGAGAGCATTAGTCCTCTTATTGCATCCATATATTGTCTCTTTGTTTTCCATCTCGATATTAACAGCTCTGATATGCTCAAGGAAAGGAAATGGGCATGCTTTAGGGCCCTTCTTTTCGGGAAAGGTGCTATGTGTCCATCAGTTGTGTACTCTGAGCCAGTTTTCCTGTTGGACCACAACGTGGTTGTCTGTGTGAGACAAGGGCAAGGCTCCTCTCTGGGGAGGTGACAGGTCACACACCATCTGGGCAGAGAGGCTGAGCCAGTCTAGAGAGAAGCAATGCCCAGCCAGTACTGAACAGCACACAGGAAAGATAAGCAAACCAAACAAAATGAAGAACACATTTCAAACATCTTCTCTCTTAGCTTGCCTTTCTTCCTCGATTCAGGCTATTCTGGGCATATATGTGGGCATTACAGATCTCAGAAATAACCACATTTCAAAATGTGGACAGTTTTAGGATGTTTTTCTGTCCAAGCTTTATTGAATTTGGCAAAAGACAGTAGTGCACTGGTCCATGTTCTTGGCTTAGGACTTGATTTGCATTTTTAGTGCACAGGCATTAAATTTTAGCCCTCATTGGATCCCTCAGGAACTTCTTCTTTTCCCATTTATTCAAAAAACACAAATCACAAGCACTTTCCCAGCACAAATGTAACTCATTTTAAATCCCTGCTAATTCGACAAGACACCAGTTTTACTAATTGCTACCTTGATTAATCAAAGTGGAAATAATTTAAGATGTTGTCTGCTTCCAAATAGGCAGGTCATTTAAATTTGTTTCTTAACTGAGTTTGAAATACAAAATTTGGCCAACATCTTTCTATTAATCAAGATGATATTGTATATTACCAGTTTTCCTTCCTGATTACCTCTTGAATAGGATCATATGGTTGTGTTTCTGATTTCAGCAATGATGGGGACTAATGATGTTACCTAAGGCCCAGCCTCCTTTCTAGAGGACCCAGCAAACTGAAATTATTATTCTGCTGCCTATCAGTGTAAGCTTTTAAAAGACCCCAATTTCTTTAGTCCTGAGTTCAGCTCCAATGTGTTTAGATCTTAAAAAAAAGTAACCTAAACCAAACCAAAAAACCCCAACAAACAAACTTAAAATAACGGTTTACTTGGGGAGACAAGAAGATTTGTCACCATTACTTTGTGCATATATCCACAGATTCCCATCAGTGATGGGAACAGCAATTTAGGAGTCTTTTGAAGTTCATCTGTCCTGCAACTCAGGTTTGAAAAATGCAGTTAATCCCTGGGAGTGCTGGTACAGCTTGACACCACTGATTGGTGACACAGTCTGACTGCTCTAGAAGTGAGTGTAGGCACATCACTGTGCCAGGATGGATCTGCTCTTATTGGTGGGACCAGTGACACGTTCCTTCCTTAGAAAAATTTTAAATGAAGGGTCAGATCAGGCCATAAGCAATCTGATCCACAGCCCCCTGTTACCAGCTGGTCACACTTCCTCTGGTGTTTGTGGGGTTTTGGGTGTGTTTCATCACAAGAGGCTGCTGTTTGAAAGAAAGAAGTGCTTCAGTAGTTTCTCCAGTGGGGCACTGTGAGAGCTTTAGGGTAGAAGCTGAATTTAGACAGCAAAATGCTTCTGCTGAAGTATCTTTTATGTACTTTGATCACAGTGCTCAAAGGATATGTTGGCTTTGGTCTTATCTCTTACTCTCTTCCACACAGGCATTAAGTGAAGGATTTAAAGCAGCCATCAGTGTCTGTTTAACAGGAATATTTTCTGAACTGACTTTTACAGGATTTTAAAAAATTATTATTAAACACTAGGAATATCATATTTGACAGGTCAACAGATTATTGGGTTTTGACTTAAATATCAAAAGCCACAATCCTTGGCACATTTCAGCACGCTGAGAAAATGCTTGAAATTCACAGCAAATAAAATATTTAAAAGCTGATTACCTAATGTTCTGCAGAGAAACTGATGGGGAGGCATTCTACAACCTGGCACCATGTTTTGCTGAATTTTTAGCTTCTTACTTACTGATCCACTTTTACAAAGTGTCTGTGGGAATATTGTAATGTCTTGGAGGCTTCAGCAAATGTGAGAGTATCTCAGACCTCTATGTCTCTCTGTCCTTCTGCTTCTGTTGGAAGGGACGTCAAAGATCATCTAGTGACATTTCCATTTTCAGGGGAATGTGTTGTGATGAGGAAAATGCACAAAGATTACTCCACCTGGCTCACCCTTCCTAGGAATAGTCCAACAGGCCACTGCTGTGGTCTCTGCCAGCAGACCCCTGTTAAAAAATCATGAGAGGCAACTCACAAAACAATGAGACAAATGGGATGAGTCCCTGATAGTTTCAGATGTGTGAGATCCACTGACTTCTGCAAGCCTGGAACAATTTAATTCAGCTGAGGAGTCGCCTTAACATGAGATTTTAACAATAACAGTCTCTTAAAGCCTGTTTCACTGATCTTTGTGGGAGATTTGCCATTGCCTCTAGTCCTTGGCTGCTGGACTGGAGTTCAGGCACATTGGCCAAGATTCACAAAACACCATTGCTCTGGTCTCCCATGAATTTCCATGGGATTCAGGCAGTGAAATGTCTTTATGAATCTGGGCCTTCATTCCAAGAAATCTGGAAATTTGAGGAAGCTTATTTAGCACACACTGTCCTCAGAGACTGTAGGTCATTCTATTTGTTTGTCAAAGCCAATCCTTCTTGCACACAGCTAATGCACAAATTAATGAAATAATGGGCACATACCTTCCTGCTGGTATCAGGGGTCTTTAGATACCATTGCTGCCTCTGCTGTTACAAGCACTGAACTTGGCTTTTGGTATAAAATATAGGTCAAATCTCAGAAACAGAAGAGCAAAGCAAGGCAAGGTGACAGGTGAAGAACCATCCTGGCAGGAGACCTAGTCATAACCTCCAACACCACATATACTTCTGGAAGCTGTTTTTTAAGGGTTTCCCTTTCTGTTTGAGCCTCTGTTAAGTAATTTAGGTGAACTGATCAACAGAGTGAGGCTGAAACCCAGAGCTCCTCAAAGTTAATTCCTACACAGCATCATTAGTTACCTTTATGCTCCCAAGGCCAGTGGCTTTCATTGAGTGCAGCTTGCCACATAGTGGGAGAGAAGGGTCTCTGTGGTTGACACATTTCTCAGACTCTCATTCCTATTAAATTTGATCATTTTTGCTGATGCATGACATATACAGAAGGTTTCTCTGTGCAGTTGTCCCTGCTGTGTAGTGAAGCAAGGCCAGTTCACAGCAGGGTGATATCCTAAGGGGTGCATCAAAGAAGGCAGCAGCTGCGCAGACTTCTGAGCAAGGAGTTTGGGACTTGGCTGTAACCCAGGGCTTTTCCCCAGCCTTGTTACAGCCATTTTAACAGGGACAGGTGCTAACAGAGTAGAGACCCCATGTTCATCTCTGCATCAGCTCTGCCTGACTTTCTATCCCTGAGTCAGTATAGAAATGTGACATATATCCTAGAGAAGGGCTACCAGAAAGAGGGTTTTCTCTTCATGGTTCAGCTGGCCCACCTTAGGTCCTTCAGACTAAAGGAACACTGGAGAGCTCTTACCTTTATAGGGCAGCATGTGGAGAAATGATGCAGTAGCTTACTGCTCTGTGAGACACCCCGAGAACAAGCAAAGGAGAGATTCCCTGGATCATCCCAAATGACACTGGGTAAGGGCCCACATGGACAACTGAAATGAGCCCGTTGTGCCTCAGGATCCCCTTGTACTCCCTTGATGTGCAGCCAGTGAAGCTGATGCAGCCCTGAGAGTAATTCAGCTCACCCTGGAGTGGCCAGCTGGGGTCTGCATGGCTGGGTCACCCCTCAGGCCCCATCAGCTGGATTGACTGAAGGTCTTTGCTGCAAAAAGAGTTTAAGACAAAGACACCCAGCATTCAGACAGGCACCTATGAGGACAGATGTGTTTCTTCACTCTTGAACTGATTTCCACCCAAGACAGCATTGGCTTTTTTCCAGGGTAAATGGTTGAGTTCAAACCACGGGCAAAATTTCAGCTATGGGCTCAAAGTGAAAAACAAAATCCATGCCAAGAACTTAGTTTTCTTTATAGGACAGGTATTTATACCACTTTATCCACCTATAATGAAATAAAAGAACAAAAGTTCCCTCACTCGACACATTTTTCTTCTGGATTCTCATTTGATTTTAGTGCAAGCACCTTAATTGGGAGCATAATTCCTCTTGTGGAAGGGTTAAGTCAAGGAATAAGGACTTTCTGGTAGACTAGGTGAGACAGTAACACCAACCTAAAGATGCACTCAAAAGACTTAACAGCCCACATCAAAAACAAACAACAGAAGGAAAGGAAAGATGGTGTTGGGAAGTCAGTCTGGCAAAATGGGAAACTAAAGGCAGTGTTTCAAATAGGATCTAGGCAGGGTATGGAGAGAGCCTTAGCTGAACTTGGAGGGAAAGAAAAGTTTTGATTTTGAAGACATGGCAAGGCACCTTTCTCAAGCTACTGGTACAACAAAATAATGCAAGACCTAGAGATAATTGTTTTTAGGAAAACTGCTTGAACACCTGTGCATGACAGCCTGGAGAAACATACAAAAATGGTTTATTATGAGTGAAAGTCTGTGCTGGCCTGTCTGGCCTGTTACTATTTTCACTGAAACCCGAGATGATGGAATAGGAAACTGCTTCGGCAGTTTGCAGGTACCACCAAGTGAGAACTGACCAAACACACTCATGGGTGGGAGTAATCCAAAAGAAATTATCTGGGAACTATCTAAGAAAATGGAGAAATTACACCACAGCAAAAGTTTCAGACATAGCCCTGAGGCAGAGAGTCTCAATTATACAAATAAAAGTGAGAGAAAACAGATGTGCAGGAGAAGTTCTGGAAGTTGCAGTGGGTGAGAAGCTGGCCTTGACTAAGTAACCCAACTCATGCTCCTACAGCAAAGGCACACACAGGAGGACAATAATCTTCCCATGCAATTCACTGGGAGTGAGACCTCAGTCCAAAGTTTTGTGAGCA
Source organism: Orthonyx spaldingii (assembly GCA_013397795.1). Lineage (NCBI taxonomy): Eukaryota > Metazoa > Chordata > Aves > Passeriformes > Orthonychidae > Orthonyx > Orthonyx spaldingii. Next base: position 193,870 of record VZTJ01004170.1, on the reverse strand, counting down.
CCACGTGGAAACAGAATTTGGGCTGTCTGGGGAAAGCCCAGGGAGGAGCTGTGTGTCAGTTAGAGACGTTGTGCTAATGACATGCATTGGAAACAGGGGTCAGTATACAACAGATTGCTGCAAAAATAGTCTGTTCTCCATGTTCATTCCATGTGGGACATGATGCAATGAGGAAATATGTCAAAGAGAAGACTTAATTTAGAAATTAGAAAAACGTTTTTAGCAGTGAATCTAGCTAAATAATCAAAAAAAGAAGTGGGAGGCAAGGAAATGTCTCTTCCAGGAGGTGTATCATTTGACAGCTGTCTATCCAGAACAGATTCCAGCCTGGGTCTGCCAGCTGTGTGCCCCCTCCAGTCCCATTTCACTCTGATTCCACAGTGCTGTGACACAAGGGTGGCAGAACAGCTTGATGCGTGTTCATCAGTAGAACTTGACAGTCCACTAATGTGGCACAATATCACAGGCAGCCCAAGGAGTTGTCTGTATACAGGAAATTCAGCAGATAATTCTGAATTTTAGGGAATGTGCATTTGTTTTCCTTTAAATGTAATTTTCTGTTTTCTTTTAGTTCATTTGTAAGCAGGATGCTCCATGAAGTGCAGTCCTGTTGTGTCCCACAGGCTATTTTCCCACTGGTTAATCACCCTGGGGTTTCCTGATTGTCAAGTCAGTCCTTCCCGAGGGAGTTGAGGGCATACAACTCGCCTGAACTTAGCCTTGACTGAGGAAAACCTTGTTATCTGTGGAGGCAGCACAGGGGCTGAATGAGGCTGTGTAGGGAACCAGTCTGTGCAGACATTTTTGGGGTCTCACCTGAGGTTGGCTCTGCTGGGCATTGAGATGGGATGGCTGACAGCACGAGCCAGGCAGCCACTCCCAGCCATGCTTTTACCTACATTTAATTTAATTTACCTGAACAAACATAAGTTTGAGTATTGGCCGAATTAACAACCTGAGGAACAAGTTCTAGTTCAAGTATGCCATGGAATTTAATTGTCTTGCTATCTCTTGTCACTCCAGCAGTTTCATTAAAAGCTGTGTACATGGATCTGCCTTTTATTTACTTCCTAATGGGAAGAGACAGAAAGGCTGAAAAACCAAATAAGTATCTGAAAAAACCAATAATTTCCCCATAGCTCCTTTATCTTCAATGTTGACTGTGTTGAACAGACATTCTCTGACTGGCAAGGATAATACATCCATAATCTTGAACTCAGACCAGTAATAGTTTTTGGTAATAAAGCTTTAGTGAATTGATTTCCAGGTGGTGTTTGCATTACCTTCCAGGGGTCTTTACCTGGGCCAAATTCAGCTCTTGTTTAAAAAGCACAGTGTGGGTAAGGTTCTCGTGAGTCAGGAACTGAACTTGGACAGGTTTTTATGAGCTCCTGCCATGTGTCTTAAGCCTAAACCACCCCAAGTGAAGCCCTATAGAGTTACCTGTGAGCCCATCTATGTTTTCTTTGTGGTCATCACCAGAGCATGAAGGGAGTCCTTGGAGCTAAAACCAAAGCAAATTGGTGGTACAGGCTGATAAGAGAGCCAAAAATGACAAAATGCTTATTTCATGTTAAGGTAGATAGGTGCTTAAAGCTACCCAGGTTGAGTCCTGGCCCAGATCTGTTCCCTTCCTCCTGTGCTGGAATGAGCCTTTCCCTCTCCAGGGTGACTCTGTCCTGCAGCGGCCACCAACGCCCAGGATGACTAACGTCACTGGGAATGCCACTCAAGCTTTTGGGATCTCAAGAGAGATCAAGTGGAATCCCAAGTCATCCCAAGTGGGATCCTCAGGGAAATCAAGTCCTTGAAGAGGAATTGAGGACATCATACTGCCCTGGGAAGAGATATTTCCTCCATGACAGGGAGATGGTGTCAGAAGCAGTGAAGGTCTGCCCAGATTGTCTCAACAATATCCCAGGAGAAGGAAAACTCTTCACCTCAAAGGGAAACTTTACTTCTCTGGGTGGAAAAGCTGCCTCTGACCTCCACAGAGAGGAGGGTTATTGAAGCCTGGATTGCTGTAGGACTGATCCCAGTCTCCTGCCCATGAGCACAACAGGCACTGGAGGTATGACTGTATATATGTTTCATTTTTGGCTTTCCTGTACACAGCAGATAACACCAGGCAATACATTTCCCGAGCACCATGTAAGGGGAGTCATGCACTAGAACATGAAATTATTACATTTCCTGACTTGTGGTCAGTCATTTGTGCAATTTTTCATTCCAACAAAATGGCACAGAGTCTTTAACAAAGGAAGGTCGGTAACTTGCCTCAATTTGTCAGAAAATAGTTTGGAAACTCTGTCAGGTCCTGCCTGTGACCTGAGTCAAAAAACCAGATGATGTGTTTTAAAACTGGCATAGTTGGTCATTCAGACAGGAGCTAAAAAAATTTATTTCTTTCCCAGTCTTGCAGAACTGTCCCTCTATTTACTGGGTAAATGTAGAGTCACCCCAGGAAGCTTACGCAGCTGCATTAGTGACTAGAGGGGAGAGAATACACACCTATCTTGTTAGGCAACTCAGGAAAAGGGTTAGCACCTGCATGATTTTTTGACTGATTTTTGTCAATCAGTATGGTCCCTGCACTGTTAAAAATTGAATCTTCCTAACAATATCTTTTCTCAATTAGTTTTTGTTACAACAAGCAGTCCAGTTGCAGAAAAAAAAATACAGTTAAAAACCTTTGCTTCAGTGTTTACAGGGCTCTGCATGTATAAGACACTTATGAAACCATTGCCCAGTGCAGAGCTCATGAAATGGCAGTGTTCTATACAGCAGTGGGAGATTAAACCTCAGAAGTCAACACAGCCTTTCTAAGCAGGCTGAAATTGCAGTGGGAAGTCTCATTTCTGTTCCATTGATAATAAGCAAGAGTGAAATTCACTTGGGTAATGTGGTTATCTACGACATGAACACCCATACCTGAGCAAATGTCCCTGCCTCCCCATCATATGCAGGGAAAGAGCTGGTCAGTGACATCAGCAGAGTTTAGAATATAATTTGCCTTGTCCTGAGCGTCCTACACTTGGTCCCCATTGTCTCTTGGCTTGGGTCCAGAATCAGTGCTGGAGAGCTGGGCAATAGCTCAGGTGTAACAAAGCTGGGACACCTCAGTGGGGACAGCTATGTTTGTATTTCCCAGCAGCAGGGCAGTAGGAATTTTGAACTTATTATGTGGAGAGATGGCACCTGCATCAACATGACCTCAGGAATAAACCTGACCTTGTCAGCCTGTAGCTCTCACAGATGAGGGAAGGAGCTTTTGTGTGTGTCAGCTGCATTGCACAGTGCCCCCCCCAAATCTGCTGTAAGAGCAAAGACATTTCAGAAATAATTAGAAAGTCCTGCAATGGGCTAAGGCAGGTTTATTTCCCTTTGCACCAAGAGTTTATTGGCTTCAGGGTGAGCTGTGGGTGTCATTCTGAAAAGGTCAGCAGCATAGCAGAGAGAGTGAATCACTTTTATAGCTAAATAAAGGCTGACAATGACCATGGAATGGTGCTTCCCAGCCACGAAGGAGTGTGGTGGCCCTAGATATATTGCTTTGCTGGGGATTGACTGAGAATCCATCCTTGCAATAGTGAAGGGTGGCTGTGACTTTGCTTGCAAGTAAGGAAGGTGGAATGTGCAGGGAGGAGGAAGTGGGTGGTAGAGAGGACCATAATGCTGCAGAGGCAGGTAGAAATCTATCTTGGACTAACCTGGAGGGACCACAGATGTAAACAGGCAAAGGCAAACTGAAAAAGTCATCAGAGAATTAATAACCAGTGTCTGCTTTGGCTGCCCTTCTTCCTGACACACCAGACCAGTAGATCACTGGTGTGACTCTGGCCTCTGGACTTTGTCTGTGGCTAGAAGTGAATGGCAGGAGTTCAAAAACATTGTACCTTTACAGTAGATCCAACAGGATCCACTAATTCTTTATTTTTTTTTTTTAAATAATATTCTCCCCATTGTTATAAATAGCTGGGAAAAGTTAAATAAAAATAAAGAGGTGTTGAAAGCATATTGGTAACAGAAGTAGCTGTACTTTATACCTGGTACAATTCCATCACATTAGCAAACCTGTGGACCTCTTGGATTCTTAACTGTCATAACCACTGACCAACCATTTATTGACAGTCATTAAGCATTTATTATCTCTGCTTGAATTGTTTCTAACTGTTCCAGTAATATAAATTTTTCTTTCAAAATTTAGTAATGCAGCTGAACCTTACCTGCAGTGCTCTCTTTGCCCAGCATTTAATATGTTTAAAATCCCCTCTGAGTAAAAATTTCTGTGGAAAGTCATTAGAAGGAGAGTGTTCTTTACCACAATAATCCCCCATGTATGTATCTCTGTTAATTGAGCTACTTTTCTAGACAATGTGGTAATTATAGCTCATTGAAGAGCATCAAAGAGCTTCATTGTTACTGTGCCCTGACATTTTCCCCATCAGTGTGAGGTCTCACCAGCTTAATAGGGGGTTTCTCCCTTAATCATAGGGCACAGATAGGAACTGTGTTGTTTTGTCAAGGATGGAAACAGTGCCATAGGCACAGACATTTTTTGCATAAGATCGTTTTGCACAATTCCTTCCATCCTTGCAGACACAGCCCAAACAGACCACACTGAGCTCTGTGGTTGTGAGGCACCTGCCTTGGACAGCACTTCTGTGTATCAAAATTATCAAACAGATGAAAAAAAAGTTGTTATTATTATTTGTATCTTCTGATATTTTAAGATCTGAGACCTGTACCTGTATTTACAGGCTGGGATTTTTTATGTTGTGAGACTGACTGTATAGTTTGGGTTTGCTTTCCATGTAAGGCAAATCCAACCAGGGTGGGTTTATTCCTGCTGAAGGCAGGTTGGACCCCCATTGTTTTGGCCAGTGACTGTACAGGAATGAGATTTGGCAAGTGCAGCATGCATGGCTTCCTGAGCTTGGAGGTGTTCTGCTTCACAGCTCAGAGATACCCCCGATGAACATTAGCAAAACATGAAAATCAGCTTAGTCAGAGTACAGAAACAGGATATGGGAACAAGACTTCATGTTGAGTTTTCTGAAATGTTTAACAAGTGAGTGGGCTTTTGTGGTGATTAGTTTCCCAGGTCTAATAATTTACTTGATCATTAAATCTGCTTCTCTTCCAAAGTTATGTAATTTTGGATATAACTTGTGGAGAAAAGCCATCTGTGTACTTATTAACCAATAGTCACCTCTTAACTTATCAATACTGAGTACTTGTTAAAACTTACTTGAGTAATGTACATGCATGGAGGAAGTGTATATACACTTCATTAAGTGTTTATGGGATGAGAGTTTTGAGGGAGAGAATAGATAAAGTCAAGTAATAACAAAATAATTTTCAAAGTTAATTAGGAAGGGGCAACCCAAGTAATCACTATTTATCAGCATCACTTCAAAGCATATCTCCAGGAACTCATGCTTCTCCCACTATTACAAAGAAAAGGATCCAGAGAAGAGCTCCAAACTCCAACAGGGAACTGAAGCCTGATTAAGGACGTTGATGGCTAAAGGCTCTTGTTTTCTGATGGACTCTGTGGCACATGCTGAACTGGATCCAAAATGCTGGTGCTAAGCACACAGCACAGTCAGCAGCATTGGTGAACCATAAATCCAGATGCATATAAAGACGGATTTTTGGATCTGGATGTCGGCCTGAACCATTGTGAATGTTTGACAAAGCTCTCTGGAACCTGGCAATCCTCTCAGCAAAGTGAGGGACTGAGCAAGCTCCCCACTAGAGCTGATCATTCCAACACCAGGTTTTGCTCAGTGTGAGGAGGCTGTGCTATGCCCTACACACCCTGCTAGTGCCCGTCCTGTGCCTTTCACTGATGTTTGCTTTGGTAGCACTCACTGCCAGCTCCTTGTCCTGGAGAAATGCTGCAGTTCCTCAGACACAGCTGGGCCTCAGATCCTAAGGAGCCCAAATGAATTGTTCAGTGTTCCAGTGGGTAAGCTTGCAGAAGAGGCTGGAGAAGCTTGCAGAGCTATCATCCTGTTAGATGAGCCAGAACTCATACAGCTGCTGTTGCTTTGTAAACTGGGAGCTTTCAGCCCCACAGTAATCATATATTGCTTTAAATTACTTTGGAGTGGCTCTCAAGATGTTGTCATCAAGGCTGTCATCTTAAGGGACAAGCTCAGACACAAAAGAAAGCTAAAGTGAATTAGAAAATGGTGGTGGCTGAGTTCATTTCCTTGAGCTTGTGCAGTCATCTTGACCTCCATAAAAGTTCTCCATTTCAATTTCTGTCTGCTAAGGAAAAAGCTACATCCTTCCTTTTTGGAACTTTTTTAAGTGGAGGAAAGGTGGGGAAGACTCTTTTTTCTTTTAGCCAGAAAAAAGACAAACCCATCAATGCTTTGACAATAAAACCCTACTTAGAATTTGTTGTTGTGACCTGCCAGGTCATAAATCAAATTTCAGCTTGCCTCTCATTTCATCACAGAGCTGACAACTTTTACCCACTCCTCTATTGCACATGTGAAGAGCAGTGTAGAGATCTGAAATTTACTGCTGAAATTTTTAATGTAGAAGTCAACATGTCTTAATTTATTGCTCTGGCTACTGCACCTTGGACAGGATGCTGTTCAGATGCCCTTCTAGATTCTATTTTGTAACTCTTCATCTCTAAACAATAATGTGCTTAGAAGTGAGATCTGTCAGTAAAGTTGTAACGGTGCATAGCAATGGTAACCAGCCTTTAAAAAATGTATTTTCTAATGAGGTACTAAGGAAAGGAACAAAAATAGTACTGTGAATCTCTGATGGTCTTGTAATTGTAACATTCTAGCTCAGAAATGAGATAAAAATGAAATCATTTTGCTTCATTATACTTGGTAATTTGGGCTTTGCAATTAGAAAAATCTGGAGTAGTGTATTTTGTACCTTTCTGTTACGAAAGATTATAAAGGCTCCATGGACTTATATAAAAGTAGCACTACAGTGAGTGAGTTCCTGCTGAGGAGCATCTCCCTGTGTTCAATCTGACAACTGAAAATATAAGGGGCTCTGAAGCTGCCATTACCAGTGATCCATGGATTAGGAACTGGCAGAAGCACACTGAAGAGCTCAAAAGGAGCTGTAATAGCAGATCTTCTCAGCAGCCAGGGGCTGTGGATTAAAGTGAGAGAGGACTGAACTACATGCATTCCCTTCCTGTCCCATGCCCTTCACCTCTCCTTAAGCTGGGATGCTTGTCCACTTTTGGAGATATGATAATCAACAACTGTTGGGGAAAACTGGATTCATTTTTGTCATAACAACAACTTCTGTGGGCCAGCTAGGGAGAAAAGTGTTGCTAAGGGTGATGGTGGTGGTTGTTTGTCCCTTGCAAACGAGTTTGTGATCCCTAAATCATTCTGTTGCTGTCATATGGCCAAGTGCCCCTTCTATGGTCACGTCCCTGGGCTGTTCTCTGACGGAGCTGCCAATGCCAGCCCCTTGCCAGGTCCCTCAGCCTGCCCAGGGACAGCCATGCTCCCTGCAGGCTCTGCTGCAGGCACCTGCACATGTCAGGGAGTAGAAGGCAGTCCCCAGTGCTTAATCCAAGCTGGGTTTTTATAGAGGCAGGTCAGCTGCTGAGCAGCAGTGGTCCTTCTGCACTGCCTTCCCAGTGTTTCCTCTGGGAAAGCAGCACGGCACTGCAAAGGAGCAGACTCTGTACATTTGTGCAGTGGTGCATACCCCCATCACCGTTCGTTGGGACTGCAGGGGGCTGGAGGGACCAGTGGCTTTACAAGGACTATTCCAAATGTTGCAGGGCTGCAGCTGAGAGCTAATGAGTCCTGCAGGACCCAGACTGGCTCTGTGCAGAGCCAGATGGATGTCTTCGTATCTTGTATCCATATCACCGGTTCCTTCTGTTAACCCAATTATCCAAACCCACACTTACCCTGGATAAATGAGAGTTGGTCTTTAAGATAATAACCTCTGTGTCATGGCATTTTCAAGACATTTTAGACTTAAGAAATTAGGTGAAATAGTAATTGCTCATTTAAAGTTTTATTGGGTTCCACTTTAGGTTTTTGTAATGAAATAACAATTACCTTTGGCCACTACTGACCTGGAGCAGATCCAGCTCAGTGACCTACATGGGAAAACATCTGTATCTATTGCTGAGCATCTGAGCCAAACATTCCCTAGTGCAGCGGATTTGCAGTCCTTAATCCTGGAAGTAGATTCAGAGAAGCAGAGTTTTATGACGAGGCTAATACTTGCTGAAGGTTGTGAGGTTTCTGTGAGATGGAGCAGGGACCACAGTCAGGGTTTTCAGAAAGAGTAGCATATCCGTGTCAGGCAAATTCAGAATGCTACAGAACACTGTATGATCCAAATCTCAGGGTTTTCAGGCACACAAAGTCAGAACTATGCAGTGCTGTATCAAAGTCTGATCTTTGCCATTTATATCCCAGTGAAGGCTTGAATCTGCCCTAGTTCACAAGCTGATTTTGGTTTCTAGTCACATCTACTTGCTTCATGTGCCCTTATGGATCAGGTAACTGAGCCAGGATCTCCCGTCCCCTCCCCTTTCCTCCCCTAGCCTCCCCTCCCTCCTCTCCTCTTTTTTATCTTCTCTTTTTCTCAAGTTTAGTGAGAAAACAATTTCGTTCCAGATTCACAGTGGTTACATTTTTAATCTCTTCTCTTTTTTTATTTTCTAATTTGTGATACGCCGTTAAATTAATGCTACTTCCATTAATCTAGCATCACTTAGAATCTCTGTATTCCTTGCAGAAGATAAGAGACAAAATTTAAATAAGTCGGTCTATCATTATTATATTTTTCCTCATATGCAGGTGTGAATTTCAAGATCTGAAAGGATCCTCTTAAACCTGCTACAGAGGGGGAGAGAGATTGATCTTTCTGCAGTGGAAAATTCAGTCCACCTACCTTAGTGATGTATGCCACTCCTTCATGTTAAGATGTTTGTATAGTATTTCCAGTCAAAACTTTCTGACCAGCTTTAGAACCCCTTTTCCATTTTTCCGATTTTTAACATTACCTGTTTCTCTTTTATTTCTTTCTTATGGCCCTCAGTTAGTTCCACTATGCCTTGGAAACCAATGCACATTTACTCCCCTTCACTTCTCTCAATCACAATCACATTGTAATTACATAAGAGAGGTAACTATGGTTATGAAAAGTCCTTCGCTCTGAAAGAAGGAATCTTACAGTTCTCAGTACAATAGGACTGAAAGAGACCTTGTTTTTTATATCAAATCATTTGATGCTACACTTTTTGCACTCCAAATCGTAGGTGTGCCTCATGTTTTTGTCTCCATCACCCCTTTTGTAAGACTGTGTGAGAGCTGCTGCCATATAATTGTTAGAAATTCTATAGCCTAAAATTTCATGGTCAAAATTTTCTTTTTTTCTTTTTTTTTTAGTCATTGGGAGAGGATGATCTCTTACCTCAAACATCTTCTTTTTCTTATCATTGTTTCTACCTGAATCATTGTTTTCATCTCTGTTGTTCAAGGAGATTGATGGCTTCTTGTATCAAACAATGCAGGTTCCATCACGCTGGCGTGCATGAAATGCCAGGACTGCAGTGTCAATGCGAGGAAATAGTTGTGAAATACGTTGGTTTCCTGTGTTAGGTACACAGCCCTGCCCCTGTGTAGTCCAAAAACTCACTGTCTGTAGTGTCTTCATCCCCACACAACTCTTCTGTCCCCACAATAGCTGACCAAGTGCACTGTCCACTTTCCAGCGGGAAAGGAAGGTGAAGTCTGAAGTCATGGAGGGAGTTCCCCATGGACCAGGCAGCCTCAGCACACAAGACCCTGGCTGCTGGAATATCCTCCCTCCTTTCTGAAGTTTTCATAGTCACTTAAGGGATTTGATTCTCAGTCCTCATTAAATTAAATGGGATGAGGGCATTCAGACATCTGAAGTTTGCTCTGAAAATCTCAGCTGTAAAAGACAGCTTATTAGGCATTTCCCCCATATCTTACAAGCAGAAAAAGAAGATCCATTGTGAGTGAAAGAGAGAGACCAGTACATCATAATAAATAAGAGAAATAGCTACTATTTTGTAATTCAGTTGTAACTTCCTATTAAATTTAATAATGCATACACTTTAACTTCATTTTGTTCTTATTAAGAGAAAAGAAATTCGTCCAGGCAAGCAAGCAAATAATTCAATAGAAATATCTAAAAAATGCACGAACAGTACAGGGCTTAAACATGTATCACTTTTACAGCAGCAGACATGATTTAGAAGCTGAGTCCCTAAAAATGAAACATTCTCCAAGCTTTTGAAAGCTCGCTAAGAATTCTAGCATCAGAAATGAGTTTTCACAATGCCAGTATCTCTAGAGACACAAGGTTGCTTGTTTTTTCCATGGTGCCCAGCATGGGCTTTGTTAAATACAGGAACACTGAGGAAAAGTCCACACTAAGTGATAGAAAAGGCTACAGCATTGCACTGGAAATACCTGAGCTGCCTGTGAATTACCTGGGATATTAGCAACCTGCCTCTTAGTAGGCTGGTGGAAGACATGCTGTTTTCCAGCTGAAGGAGTAACTTGTAAACACAACAGAAATCACTACAGTGGCCTGCAGTGATTGCCTGATGGACCAGCTCTACCCAAGCAGATCACAGCATTTAGATTCTGAAAATAGAGACATCAAAAAAGTCACTAAGCAAAATTCCAGGGCTCTCTAAGGGGCTTCATGCTACGAGAAATTTGCCTGGAGAGCTTGAAGTGAAGCCAAGAGGGTTGATTTCAGCCAATTTTTCATTTATAAATACATCTAAACCTGACCTTTTTGAGGCCTCCTCACATTCACTGCTAAAGGATTTTCCAAACGTCACAGATCTCTTTTTTCACATACATTTCTTCTTCAGGCAGAAAGCTTTCTGTCCCCACACCTGATGGAGAAAATAGATGAGAAAAGGACAGGCACACATTTAAATACACAGACAGAAATACCTACTTAATCTGACTGGCCTCTCCCTTTATATGCCTGTTGAAAACTTTCATATTCTTTAAAAAAAATCCATTTGCAATAGATAAACATTACCTGGATGTTCCAGATCAAATCACTGCCAAAAATGTTTAAGTCTTGACATTGAAATGACCAGAATTATCCTGTTAAGGAGAACTGAACATTAATTCTTTAATAGGCCTAAATCAGCTTTTATATGCAGAGTACAAGAAATGCTGTTGCAAGGCCAGGCAGAAAGGCAAGCTCCAGGAGAGGGAATCTTTGCTTCTTCAATGCCATCTCTGCAATAACTGTTCACCTTGATGGCTGAAATAAACTTTACACTATCAATATTCCTCTTTATTTCCTTTCCTCTGCTGAGGAACATTACGTTACATACCCATTCCACCTGCTGATTTCAAGTCCCTGTGGGGAAGGACAAAAAACTGTGATTCTTTCTGCTTTAAAATCACTTCTGTTGTGCTTCCAGTGGCCCTGTATGGCACACAAGCACTTGGGCTGAGCTGTGTAAGCTTTGCCTTTGAGTCTTGTTTTCCTTAGGATTTTGTGGTAAGGTGGGGGTTGGCATCCTCTCTCAGACAACTGGGATAGGATAAAGGGAAATGGCCTCAAATTGTGCCAGGGGAGGTTCAGGCTGGGTATGAGGAAGAATTTATCCACTGTAAGAGTGGTTAAGCATTGGAACAGGCTGCCTTGGGCAGTGGTAGAGTCACCATCCCTGGAAGTGTTCTAAGAATGAGTAGATGTGGCACTGAACAGTGTGGTTTGGTGGGCACGGTGACGTTGGTTGAAGGTTGGACTCAATGATCTTGGTGGTCTTTTCTAATCTCAGTGGTTCTATGGCTTTTTGTAGACATGTCTGTGCTAATTTGGGTCTGAAGGCATCCCTCTGCAGTATAGAAAGTCTAGGAGGTTTTCTTTTAAATGCCAGCGAATAGGAGCATCAGAAATTAGTGACTACTACTGGCTTAGTAATTTGGGTAAGACGGAGTTATTAAAGGCAGCTAATACAAGTACCATAAGTAGGTCAGGCAAAACAAACATGCAAAAAAGCCAAACTAACTTGGTGCTTATAGAGAACCTCCACAGCAGGCAGGGAAGAGTGAAAATACTGATCAAACTAAATGCTGCACAAAAGAGAAGTGATGTGAGGTCAGAGCAGTGAAAGTGGGATCTGTGGCTGTGTGAAAGACTTGCTCAGCAGTGGAGTGAGAGGGCTGACAGTGGTGTAGGTGTCTTTTAACAAGGAAGAACCTGCCAGAGCCAGATGTACTGTGCATTGTCCTGTATAGCTGGAAGATGGATTGGGTTTCAAAAGAAAGTATGTGTCATATTTGCTTAAGACAGCAAGAGCAACAGGCTGACCACTGACAAAGGGGAGAGTCTGGTTTTGAGGTGTCAAGGCAGAAGCAACAGGACAGGCCAGAAAAATGATCTGTGAGATTGTTGTAACTAGGGGTGAAGTTAAAAGCCTTCTCACCCCTTTGTTTTGCTGTTATTTCCCTTAGTGACACTGTGCTTTAATGCTGTAGGATGCCCAGTTTTTACTGGCTATTTCCTACTGAACACAAGAGATGCTGGGAATAAAAAATAATCCTTGATTTAGTGCCAATCTCTACAAATCACTTTGAATTTCCAAACAGGTGAACATTATTCATGGCAATACATGGCCTGAGCCTAAAATAGAGCATGACATGACTTCGCTCCTGTCTCAGTCTTGCAGTGGAGACAAACCACATAAGAATCACAGAATCAAAGGTGAAAGCACAAAACCATAAAGCCATGGCTCCAGCATTTCACAGCCTGGAAAGCAGATCACAGGGAAATCCTTTTTAGCCATCACAGCAGGAACAATATTTCCCTGTACTTTATCAGCCCAGTGAGAAAATCAGGACAACCCCTTTGCATTGGCAACATGCCTTGCCACTACCTGGGGCTGTGGCTGGCTCAGAGTGTCAGGACGTTTGAGGCACTCTGCAGAAAAGCCAATTTTTAAATGGACGGCTCAAACCGCCCTAGAATAAAGGGAACTCTTACCATATATTTAAGTGAGTTTTAGGGTAAGACAAAGGGAGCTAATTAATTTACCCCAGAGCCTTTGGAAAACTCCATTCAGAGAAGGTTTATCAATGAAGGTTCATTGATAAAAAGGACCTGGAGAACTGGACTGTTGGTTGAATAAAATTCCTTATATACTGTGAGGCTGCTGGTAGAAAAATATCTGGTCTTTTGAGCCCACATTCAGGTATTTATTTACTAAAGAAACTGCAGTTGTATAATTAAGAATTATTTTTTATTCTGTAGTTTGTGTCATTATGAATCCAACGTTGTCCCTTAATGTTGCGATACACATTTTAAAATAGGGCAATATTTGAAATATTAGTTTTTTAACTTGGAATAATATATTAGTAAGAGACACAAACATATATCTTGTTGGGAGAATTAAAATTATAATCACATACCATTTTTGCTATGTATTCCAGATTTAGAATGAAGGACAGAAAGATTCCAGTTTCAGGTGCAAAACTAATACATCAGAATGTGATTTACTTTGCCCTGAAAAATGCACTCATATTAAAAAATAGACTGGAAACAAAATTTCTGTGTTATTTTAGAAGACATTTGTTTTACTTTTAATAAGAACAACTTAAAATGGAACTTTTTAGGTATCAATAATCACATATGACTTAAAAAAAGATATTTCCTTTCCATTATGCAGAGAAGCCTGTGATGACGTTTGTTGCCTCTGCAGTTCTGGAAGCAGCAAGATCTGGAGTCAGTATGTCTGGTAGCTATGCCAGTTCATAGGGACATAAATCAACAGCTTGCTGACCTCAGTATTGTCTGTCCTTTAGCCATTTCTGTTCTTCACAGATTTATTCCTTACTGTATTTTATCTGGTCCAGACTAACTCTACCTGTTCTGAGTGCACTGGTTAAACATGAGTCTGATTCACAGCCCAGCAGATCTTCTTTGTTTTCCTGATTTTCTTTCCATATTTTTTTATCTCATAGATATTGGTTTCTTTGGCTTTTCCTTCGCTCACCATGCTGTTTGTTTTCACTGGTAACAACAAGAGAGATGCACTTTTATAAAGTGCAGCTTTGTAGTTAAATCCTGTCTAGATTTACACTGGATTTTGTCAGCACAAACCAGGAGCAGGACTGCAAGTCTGACCCACTCAAGGATTTAATAATTTTTCCCACTGAGTCTCTGCCCCGCTGGAGCAAGACAGTAAACAAGTGTTTTTTAACAGTGAGTTCTGATCCTCCTCTTCTCCCAGTTTGTGCTTATCCAACAACTACAGACTGTGATTTCCCAAGTGAAATAGTGGGGGCAGCCTCTTTCATCCCTGCAAAGTCATGCAACTGCCACAGTCCTGTTTCTGCTTCTCTGCAATGAATGCTGAAGGTGCTCGTGTTAGTTTTTTCAGCTACTTTAGTAACTTTCTTGATTTAAGACTTAGTTCATGCTGGGGGAAGAGACAGATCTGGATGTCTTAGGTTGTGCTATAACTTACATCCTTGCTATAAGAAGGGGTGAAAAAAGACAGCAGTGCAGAGTCCTTAAATAGAGTAAAGAATGATTATAATTTCTGATTTAGATGTTAAAGGGAAATACCATCAGGGAACTACCTGTGCTTCTGAAAGAACAACTTGGTATAGCAGTTTTTAAAAGACTGAGATTGCAGTGTTTACAGTTGTGATATTGAGATAAACACCCTATCTTCCTCCTCACACACTGCTAGATCAACAGCCCTTTTCACACCTGTAGTACGGGCTAAGCTTTGTTAATCCTTATCATTGCTTCCAAATAAGACTCCAGTGAAAACTGCCTGGCATTTTACCATTTAGGAGAAGCAATCCAAAAATTAAACTTATACAAATGTCTGCAAAAATTGTATTTTAAATGAAGGATTTTATAAGGAAAGCTAGGTGATCATAGAAATTGCAAACTCTGCTGCCAGCAATTATTAAATCTTCCATTGCTTTGCTCTGTTCAAGGCAGACTCAGACAAGGAATTATTCTAGGTATGAGTCGCTGGATATTGCCTCATCCTTTCTATTAGAATGGGGTTACCAAGACAAAGCAAAACAGAGAGGTCCTGGTGGGGATCAGAAATACTGAGTATCAGCATCTGTGCAGTTTTAAGAAAGTGAAAAGCATTTCAGGACCAAATGTGAAAAGAGTAAGGGATGATCTAAAAATTGGAAATATCAATGTTACATTCTTCATCTTCTATAAAGTGGGAAAAACATTTTGCATTCAACTCTATTAAATAGGTTTCACCACTTTCAGCTTTTGACAGCTTATGTTCCAATGTAATGTAGTTTAGATTAAAACAGAAATGTTTGACAGATTCATTCCAGTACTCGAATGTACAGTGAAAAGTCACTTGTGCCTTTGCATATGATGGGGTTTGGAAGAAATAATTTATATAGGAAGCAATTGAAACTGGAAATATCTGCAGAAAAACTGGTAAATGAAATAAGGTCTGGATGCTGCCATCCAAAAACAAGTCCTGTACAGTCTGTGGGAGTTACATTTCAGGATGACATGGATGGCAGGTTTCTTGTATTTCATTTCTGTTACATGGTCCTATGTCACTGTGGGAACTGGACTGAGTATCCTGATGGGCATCATGCCTTCCATGCAGACCAGTGGGTGCTCAAATCCTACATCTGTAGAGAAAAACATTGGAAATTCATTACAGTGGATTTTTCCAGGGATATAGGATCTGCTCCAACTATTTTTCACTGCTTAACTGCACTGAGCAATTAAACCAAAGTGGCAATTTAAATTTGCCATTTTATGGGGCTTTGAGGGAGATTTAGGCTGGAAATGACCACATAAACAAACACACACAAAAAACCCCACAATGACAGTTGCAAAAATCTACCTATGGTCCAACAATCATCCAAGTGGAAATTGAGGCTCTTAGAGAAGCCAGTGGAGACCTTTACCATGATATGATGTAAAATCCCAGCCGTTCATGTGAAGAGCTTTCTAAGACAGATGTTATGATTCTGATTCTTAAGTGTTTCTGGAGTTCACCATTTGAATGACAACAGATTTGTGCTTTAAAAAACCATTAGCATGAATTAGCTTAGAATTAACAGCATGTTCTTTCAAAATATATTTATTATGGAAAAGAAAAAAAAAAGGCAAAGAAGGGAAGGCAGAGATAGTATGAAATTGCATAAATGTATTTCAATAGGTAGGAATCTAAAGGTGAAATATTACAGTCTTGTATCTATAATTTAAATGACCTTACTGTCACATTGGCATCCTGCCAATTTAGTTCTAAAACTAAAATTTCAAAGCCAATATTAAGTAAAAGGAGATGAACTATTAGTCATTACCTCATGGATTTATTTATAACTGCATTCAGTTTTCCAAAAATATGGCAGGCAAAAGGGCAAACCCTATCCTGGGCTGCATCAAACACAGCACAACCAGACAGGCAGCACAGGAGATTCCCCCACTGTGCTCAGCCTTGAAGCCCTGAGTGCAGGGCTGGGCCCCACCAGTTAAGAAGGATGTGAAGGTCCTTGAATGTGTCCCAAGGAGGGCAACAAAGCCAGTGAGAGGGCTGGGAGTCCTGTCCTGTGAGGAGCAGCTGAGGGTTCTGGGCTTGTGTGGTTTGGAGAAGAGGAGGCTGAGGGGCAATCTCATGGTTCTCTATAGGGAATGGGAGGTGCTGAGGGCTTCTCTCTGGTGTTCAGTGATAGGACAGGTGGGAATGATCCAAAGCTGCATCCACAGAGGCTCAGTCTTGATATTGGAAATAATTTATTTACTGGGAGGGTGGTCAAACAGTGGAACAAACTTCCTAGAGAGGTGGTCAACACCCCAAGCCTATCACAGTTTAAGGGACATTTGGACAATGTAGTTAGTAACATGATTTATCTTTTGGTCAGCCCTGTAGTGGTCAGGCAGTTGGATTGGGTCATTACTGTAAGTCCCCTTTCAGCTGAGCCATTCTATTCTACTCCGTTCCATTCCATTCCATTCCATTCCATTCCATTCCATTCCATTCCATTCCATTCTGTCACAAAGAATTTCTATTACACAAAAAGACCTCACAAGTGGACAGCCAAAGTGAATACTTTTCTTCAATTTCTAAGTTTGCTTCTGCTTTCAGCTGTTTTTCATATGAATGGCTTTCCACCTGGAAAGTGCTAACTTAAGGTTTACAGGCTCCAAACCTGCAAGAAAGACTGGGTTTTTTTAAGGTGGAGCAGCCTTTGAATTTAAATTGCTCACAGTCCCTGGAGTTAATAGCCTCATTCATCCTGTAACCATTGTGGCTGTGGTATCAGAGACATTACAATGTGATGCATAACACTGAGCCTGCAATACTAATGGGCACCAATATACTGCCCAAGTCATATTTCTCTTTTGCAGCAGTGTTAATAAAGCAACTATGGAAGCTATAAACTGCAAAGGAGGGAAAGTTACAACTGTGCAGTGTTTCAGTGAGGAATTGGAGATGACCATAACAATTCCACAACCCATCAGTAATTTCTGTAAACAGGAAAAAACATCAAAATCCTGACGATATGTTCTGAAAATTGAAAAAAAAAGCTCTTCAGTCTTGGGAGTGAACAATAACCTCTGAGTTACTGGTAGTTTGTCTGCCTGGCAAGTTTATCAAGCTGGTGAGGCTGAAGACTGAGAAAAGCAGATTTTTCAGGGAAGGTTTTAACATATTTTGAGTGCTCATTGCTTTATAGACAGAAAGTTCCTGCCTTTCTAGGGCAGCGAGAGACAAGGGTGAGGCTCAGTTTGTGCACTAGAGCTGCTGAGCTCTGGCTGAGGCTGGCTCCTCCTTGAGTGTTACCGTACCCAGATAACCCGCAGCTCCTGCCCTGCTCTGCAGCAGTGTTGCTAGGCAGTTGCTAAGGCTGTTTTTGCTCCAGGCTAGATGATCTACCTGTTTACTGCACTAAACTGTGGGATTTAGGGATGGATTGTTATCCTGAGCCTGGGCAGTGAGCTCTGGCTACTCCTTGTGGGTATGTAGGATACCTGGTTGCTAGGGTCTGGTGAAAGTCTGCATAGCTCTAACATCTCAGATGGCAACTTGGGTGAGAGCCAGGCTGCAGCAGGAGACTCCCAGGGCCACAAGGAGGGATTTTCCTTGTGGATTTAACTCCTCAGGATGAAGACTGGGATTTCTTCCTCTGAGAGTAGCTGTCACAGGTCAGCATCCGAGTGCAAACGCTGGTGTCACGTAACAAGGACTGATTGTTCTGCCTGAGTTTTCCTGGGAGTTATGGGTGATTTTGTTGCTCTAATGTTTTATCTAGTTGTTCTAGTCACACCCAAAGTAGTTTTCCCTTAAATAAGCAGAGGTCTTTTATGCCATAGAGAGTAGCTCATACTCCTTTAGTGATTAGCAGCATTTTCTGAAAAGATTTTAGAGCAGGGCCAGATTAGTCAGATCTATGTTCAACCACTGATGACAGTACTCACTTTTCTATTGCCAAGGTATTGCCCTGGACTTGCAGCTGCCTTAGATAGATAAATGGAATGTGCCTATCCCTCAGTCCTGAAGTCTCAGTAGAAGTTTTGATAAAATTTAATCTGGTAAATTGGATTCAAGACATCTGGGATTAATTCTCAACTCAGGTTTTGCTGGATATCTATCAAATGAGCCTATCAGGCAACAGTTCTGTGCACTCTCAGGTAGATCACTTAATCCACTTTATGGTTTGGTTCCTCCTCAGTGACATAAGGCTAGTACCCTATTACTAGCTTAGTAGAGGAGTCAAAAAGCATTACTGAATATGAACTGTTCAGATGTTTGGAGACCTGTGAGAGAGGAAAGTAGCAGCATTTTTTTTCTTATTTAGCACGGTGATATTTTCTAAGGGAGTGTTCAGTGTTCAAATTTCATTCTAGAAGAAATATTCCACATGGCCAAATCATTCTTTATCAAGTCAGTTCTTTATAGTCCCTTTCTAGGAAGGCTTATTTTACAGAGCTTTCTCTGTTCCATCTCTTAATGTAGTTGATGTTCCTCTAGGTGCTTCATTGCTTCTCCCTGCTCCAAGTTTTCAGGATAATTTTAACTTCCCTAATGAATTGTCATGATCTCTGGTGATAGCTGAGAAGATGCAGCAAAGCAGAGATGCTTCCTTTTGTCCTCCATCCATGAGTTTGCATTTTTTTTCCTTTCTCTGTGATTGCTACAAAAGTTGATTCAATTAGAAATACAGAGAAAGATCAAGCACCTATGTGAAAGGAAGTGAAATGAGGTTTCACAAAATTAGTACTTCAGGGGCTTTTGAGAGATTTTTGTAGGCTCTTTGCATCTGGGCATTGTCTACTTCAGTTTCAAAATGTTTCTTTTACAGAAACCATTGCAGTTGCTTTACTGAGCTTTTTTTAGGCTTGTGAAAAGAGCTGGCTGTCAGAGCTCCAGTTTGCATCCTCCTATCCCAAAAACAGGTATGAGATCAGCCCAGAAGGGATGTGGATATGTTGCCTTGACACTCTTTTGCCTGAAGGAAAGCTCAGCATCACAGAAACTATTTTTGACTGGTCCTTAGCAGGCTTCAAGTGATGGAGATGGTCACTGGCTGTGAAGCAGAGTGGTACCAGTATATTCCTGGTACTGGACATCTCTGCTGATGGGCAGATGTTGTTTGCTGTCATTCTCTCTGTCTTACCACCTTCCACGTATCTCTACCAAAATATTTTTCATTGTTATGCAGGCATGAAGTTATACTTTTGGGAATTAGGCCAATGTCCTTTGTGCTCTGACCACTAAGAATAACACTACTTAGTTTCAATGAGGACAGCAGTAGCTTTAATTTACAGGATAATTAGCCAGTAACTGCTCTTTAGCGTTTGCTGCCCTTGATGGTGCTAAGGAATAGAACAAGAGGGAACGGGCAGAAACTAATGCACAGAAAATTCCACCTGTCTATGAGTAAGAACTTCTTAATGTGTGGGTGACCATGCACTGCAACAGGTTCTCCAGAGAGGGTGTGGAGTCCCCCTCACTGGAGATATTCCAGAACTGTCTGGACACGATCCTGTGCCACGTGCTCTGGGATGACCCTGAGCAGGGAGTTTGGACCAGATGAGCCACTGTAGTCCCTTCCATTCTGTGATTCTGTGAAACATCAAAGAGATCTATCTTTGGGACATAATTGTGTTGCTGGATACATACCAGGTAAGCCTAATGTAGAACTGTTCCTGTTGTTGGACCCTGGATCACCAGATGTGACAGAAGTTTCTTTGCTCATGGCTTACAGGGGAGAGCTATTCTTCCTTCTGTCGACTCCCTTTCTTCTTGAATGTTCTCCACAGACCTTACAAAGCTTTTTGTCAAGTAGAAGTTTTCTCTTGGTTTTGTCCCCCCATCCCAGTCACATCTCTCCCGAAATGTACACTGCATGTTCCTGTGCCAGATTCCATGTTCATCCTACAGATGCATTTTTTCCTAAGTTATTTTGGTGAGGTTATGTCTTTGGAGTAAACTACTTGCATTGGAATTGCTTTGGCTTTTTACAGAAGTTGGTCTGAAAAAGAGTTCCTGTTTTACTCACTTGTGAAATTATGGGTAAATGAGGAGAAAGCTATAAAAATACACATATGTATGGAAAGCCTGAAGAAAGGGAGTGATTTGGTGGGCGGGAGAGGGGGGAAATTAGGGAGTAATCAAGCGCCACTGAGAAATAAGGAATTTAAACTGACTGTTGATTATACCAGAGTAGTTCAACAAAAGAAGCAATAGAAAGTCTGCTAATCGCAAGCAGATCATATCTGACAAAATGTGAGATAGTGAATAACTTTGTTATCTCCTTGCCTGTTCAGCCAGAATTTATTCTCTCTAAATTAAAGCATGGAAGGTAGGTATGGCAAGAACTCTTTGCTATGAGCCCCTTATATTAGTCAGAGGAGAGATAAAGACACCTCTAGAGTCTGCAAGAATGAGCAAAAAGTGGGCAGGTTTCCCAGTAAATGGGCAGAATATACCCCACAGGGCACTTCTTGTCTCTTCATTCACTGTTAGAAAAGCCTAGGAAAATCAGGCATTTTGAGGCAACTTACCAGATGAGGGCCAGTTTATTAATATGACCCAGCACCGCTGTACCTCAAATCCTTACCCATCAGATGATCCTTTTCCTTATGAGAATGAAAAATTTCATTAAAGCTCTTTTCCACCAAGGTAATTTGAACATGTTAAGGATGATTCAGCAAAGCACTTAATTGTATGTCTCAGCCTATCCCCAATTAGCAGAGATCTTAAATTCTTACACAATCCTGAGCATATCCTTGAAGTTAACTCGGGCACATACCCACCCTGCTGAGATTGCCTGGGGGAAAGCAGGTAAATTGAGCCAGTGTTTCAGTAGCAAGCCATGTAACTGGCCAAAAGATAGATGATATCTCTGGTAAAAATAACAGCTGAACCTACAGCAGCAGAATTTCTTCTTTATTCTACAATCACAAAATTACCATTCCTAAATACTTCCTAAAACTTCACCTCCTTTCACTCTTCTGCTGTACGGACATGAGTTTTCTCCATATTTTTTTTGGTCCTGGAGCATTGTTCTCTGCATATTCCTGGATGTTTTGTGCTAAAAGATGTTTTGAAATACAGAAGTTTGAAATATCTTTGAGAATCTGTTTCTTTTCACTGCATTTCATTGACCTTGACTGCCATGTGTTTCACTCTGAGAACGACTGACTCTCTTTTTCCCAGGCTTCTGGAGTTCACTTTTCAAGGGTTGAGAGGTCACTAGCATTGGCTTTTTTCCACCTCAGAATTCCTGAATTTCTGTAGGAGAGAACACAAAATGTTAATAGTGAAAATTGCTCAATATCCTCTGCTGTTCTGATGGATAGCAGTATCCTTGCTCTGTGTCTCTTGGTACAGCAAAACACTCAGCTGAAGAGGTTTTAAAAATCTATTTTGGCTACTTGAGTACATGAGTTCTGTGGTAATGAACAGCTTTCTCACCAAGGTCAAATCAGACTAATTGCCACTAAGCAGATTTGTTAGTGAAAACAAGGCTGTATTATTTGATAAGAGAGTAAGGATTTGGGTTATCCTGCATCTTGCTTGTTTTGGTATGTATTGAGAATTTGCAGGAAACTGGGAGATTTATTCCTCCTTCTTTTGCCCTCCTCATTGCCCAGTGTGGGCACTGTCTACATCTTGTAATTCCTGCCATCACCACTACCCATTTATACAAATCAGGTCAGGATCCAGCCCAGTGGTATGAATAGTTCTCAGACAGGATAGTCCCGAGTCTCGACCAGCTTTTATTTATGACATTTATTTTGTTCCATACCCATATTCTGGCTGGTTGCCAGTGACAAGTACTACAGATATCCTCCACCCTTGATCTCCCAAACCTGGCATGTCATTTGCCTTCATAGAAAAAATTAATTGTCACCTTTATGTGGAACAGCAGAGATTGGATATGGCAGGAGATGGGATGATGGCCAGAACTACACTGGTGCTCCTGCAGGTGCTAGAGGTCTTGTTTCAGAGTTTTATTCATTCACCATGGGTTAACAATTACCATCAGATATAGTTTAGAGGATTTTTTTTCCATTTTGGATGATTAAAACCTGGGTAGTTTTGTTTTTTCTCTTTTGTTGTTTCTGTAGTTTTAGAGTGTAATCAACATCCTGGAAGAAGAGGGTATTTTCAGTTGAGTGCTTTTGCAATTGAAGGAATGAAGTCCTTGACCTCTCCTGTTCTCTTCCCCTCTGTTGTGTAGTTCTGGTAATTTTTGATCCTTTGTGCATTTACATTGCTGTGGTCTGCAAAGATGACTTGTGGATCTGAGGTTTTGTGGGCACTTCCAGATGAAATGTTTCCATAATTACCTGCAACTGCAAAGACTGAGCAGAGGCCCAGCTGGTCTCATCCCTCCCATGTTCCCAGTGTACTTACATACACACCCTGCAAGCAAAGAATCAGAGTTTTTTTCAGAAGTCTCTTTGAGCATCCTTGCTTAAACTTTGCCAGTGCTGTCTCAACCTTCATTTCTGACTGGGGATGTCATTCTGGCATCCTGTTCTGTATAAATAACTGTGTAGCTTTGCTTTCACTGCCCTTCATGATGGGTTGTACAAGGGAATTCCTTACCCTTTTTCAAACAGTGCAGCCTTTTGACCTGGACAGGAAAATGAATGCAGCTTAATTCTTGGAGTGTTTGTAACAAATCACTACATAATTGTCACAGCTCTAGTTTCCCAGCCAAGTCATCCAAGGTGAGTGGTTTTAATGAGAGGGTTTTAAGCTAGGGATGTGCCCCAAATAGTTATATTTGATGAAATGAGACAATCTGCTCAGAAAACAAAAGGCACCACTCCATTGCTCCTGAGATCCATGTGGCATGAGTGAGTTTGCTTTTGAAATAGGTCCCAATCAGCTGGCATGACCAGAAAATGTTTATCCCTCTGGTTTTTATGGGTGACACAGTGAGGCTCCATGTGCTGGCACCTTTGTGCAGATCTAACACAGTGGAACACTGGTGATAATCTCTGTTGGTTTCTCTCCTTGAACTGTAGTGAGGCTCATGAGAAGGAAAGCTCTCCCAATATATTCCTGTCTTTCCTGTCTCTCTTCCCAACTGGGAAAGTGATTTTAACATAAGAAAGGATGTCTGTCTTGCAGAAACCTGTGCTTCAAACCTATTCTTCTCACTTTTTGATTTTCTCGTTTTTTAATTTGTTTGGGTTTTTTTTGGAGTAAAGACAATTCTGAACTGATTCAAAGCAGAACCAAACTCACGAGGGTGGGGTAGGAGGTTAGAAAGGCACAGAAAGAATTTACCCAGAGCAAATTAATTTGAAGATCTGCCTCAAATGAAGTAAATGAACCTCAGAAATACTATGGAATTACATTACTGCAAAATTTCTTCAGGTTTAATCATTAAAGGTCTAATTAAAAGAACATTATTTGGCAGTGTAGTGTCCTGCTACCTTGTAAAATATATTAGGCTGAGACTTCTTTAGCCTCAATGGCTTCCTTCCTTCCTTCCTTCCTTCCTTCCTTCCTTCCTTCCTTCCTTCCTTCCTTCCTTCCTTCCTTCCCCTCTTTCCCTTCACCTCTTCCTGCTTTTCCTTCCCTTTCACCTGTCCCATGTCCTTCCCTCCCTTGGTGTCCCTCAGCAGCCTTTGCAGAAAAAAATTGTTTTATTTTGAACACAGAATTGCAGTTTCCCACCTGGGGTTTGCAGACCCTCAGGGCTATTTGTAAGAAGGGGAAAGTATGAAAAGGAACTAGGAAAAGCAAATTGAGGTACTAAATCCCTGCATGATAGCTATGCCCCTGAAAATAAAATTGGACCTTTACAAAGTAAAATAGTTGGAAGCTACCAGGAAAGAAGGAATTATTACAAGAAAAAAAAAACATCAGGAGGTTTGGAAGGTCATTATGGTCAAATATATAGTGTAGGTAAAATTCAGAGGAAATCTGTTCAATCAACTTTAGATCAAAGGAATAACATAGTACCTGAGCTGTAGACAGTTAGTGGAATTAAACTTTTGAACCTCTTTAAGACTTTGCTGTCATTCTATACAGCCAGTTAAAAAAAAAAATAAATCCTAGTTCCTTCCCTGCAGTAAATTGACAGAAGTTCATTAATGAATTTGAATTCAAGTATTAATACTCTGAAACACCATGGTTTTGCTTATGTAGGACCTTTCATTCCAGTGGATCTCAAAATGATTTATGGACATGCATTTCATAGGACACAGGTGGCATCAGAAGCTACATTTCACACAGCTGTATCTGGTGCAGCCATAAATAACTTGGAAAAAATATTTAGGTTGAATTTTTTGAGAGCTTTACAAACAAGTGATTTTTTACAAAGCACAGCAACACTGTGTGAATATGCCAGGTCTGGGAGTGTTGAATTCTTCATCAGGTAAAGGCAGAAGGATGCAGAATAAAAATTATTTGGAATTCAAACACAGCAGCATTATGTAATTGAAGCACACAGGTTTTAGTCAGGGGGATCTTTGTATGCCTGTGCATGCAAAACTGTCCAGCACTTCTTGGATCAGGCCACCAGTGTCCCAACTGTTTGTCCAAGGCACTGCAATTTAATAGTATTTACTCTTGAGAAAAGGTCTCAGGCTCTTTGCACAGACAGCTTGAAAGGAACACCACCTCCCCCAAAAGAAAAAGTTACCCCAGAACAAAACCCAGATCATTTCACTGCAAATGTTTGCCACACCAGGTGATGACAGAATCATTGCTTACTTCTTTCCTACCCTTATCCCTAGGAGTGGGTAAAATGCTGGCTAGCTTTAGGGCTACAGATTCTAAATCCTGTTGGATTTAGAGCATATCAAAAGCACTGAGGTACATCAGGAGGAAATCCCATCCCAATGAACAGTGCTGCTTCTTCTCATTATGATGGGACCTGCTTTATTTAAAATGAAGGGCACTGTGACAAAACTCATGGATGATTTTAACCATAGTTAATCTAGAAAAGTCTCTGACAAGCTGTTGGTCTCACAGATGAGTTTATAGCAGTTATATCTCTGGGACTCTCATCAAGTAGACTGAAGT
Source organism: Orthonyx spaldingii (assembly GCA_013397795.1). Lineage (NCBI taxonomy): Eukaryota > Metazoa > Chordata > Aves > Passeriformes > Orthonychidae > Orthonyx > Orthonyx spaldingii. The sequence goes on along the minus strand of VZTJ01004170.1, from coordinate 168,333 downwards.
CCTGGGAAGGGGTGGTAGGAAGAGGAGGTGAAGCTGAGCAGTGCCTTCCTAGTGCCCAGGAGCCGCAGGAGTTGGCTGCTCAGCAAGGGAGGTGGATTTGGGAGCATGTGGGAATGGTGATTGCACAGACAAGGAGCACGGCTACATTCCTGCATGTGCTCATGTGGTGGGGACCTACTCCACTTTCTGCCCTGACAGGGCCCTCAGTGCTCCCAGGACAAATTTTATGGCTTGTGCAGTGCTTGTGAGTTACTTATCCGTGACACAAGCCACAGCTTTTGGAGTGCATCCCCCTCATGAGCAAAATGCCAGGCATGGAGCTGCCCCAGGCTTGCAGGCCTGCCTCAGTGGTCTCTGTCAGAGAGGGAAAGATGCCTTTGGATTTTTTCTTTTGTTTAGGTAAGCACATTTTATGGCCCAGAGATTCAGTTTCTGGGACACAGCATGGAGATCTGCTTTATTCCTGCTATTTACTCCTTCTCCTGAACAACACAGATATATAAGAATATGTGCTTTTTCTTTAGGCACTGTAGTGTGACCAACTATCCTCTGGTTTGTCCACTACCCCAGTGGTGGTAATGACATGATGAACATGTCAGTAAAACAATAATAATAATAATAAAA
>VZTJ01004170.1:143949-167673 GCA_013397795.1 Orthonyx spaldingii | reverse complement strand
TAAAAAAAATAATAAAAAAGTAAAAAATAATAAAAAATAAAATTTTAAAATCTAAACCCATGCAAAGTTACCAGCTTTCTGAAGTTGGAGCCTTCATGTCTGATTCTCTCAGACTTTTCTGTATAGCTGTCACATCAACAGATCTTTTTTTTTTCCTTTATTTTGCCCAAAGCAGAGATTCTTGTGTAATCATATAACTCAAGGAGCTGGGGATTTAGAAAAATGCTGAATGTTGTGTTATACTGTTGCAATTTGTCAGAAGAATTGCTTCTCCAAGCTGTTGAGAGCTGCAAGGTTCCTCTTAGATTATCCAGAATAAATTGTCCCTTGACTGACAATCCAAAAGAATAGCTCCATGATTATTGTTTTGGGACAACCTTAAAGCAGGATTTCCCTTCCTTTGCCCTTGCCCCTGCATGTGGCCTCACTCAGCTCTATCCAGCAATCAGTTGATTTCTTTACAGAGATTCTCCCCAGCCACAAGCTGGGTTTCACAGGGGCTGTGGGTGCACAGTTGTCTGCAGCAGTTGAAATGTATCCAATAAAATAAATACTGTGTTCTCTGAAGCACATTCAGTGATCACTTTTGGCTCTTTTCTATACCCTCAATACCCATCTTAGGCAGAGCCTAAATTTGGAATTGGGGAGCAGTTGCAGAGGGGTGTATTGAAGCCAAACATCTGACACTGCAGTGCCAGGAACATTACACAGGACCATTTCCACTCTGTGTTAACCATCTTTTATTCTGTGAGAGCAGCGAAAAAGCCCTTCATGTAATGGATAATCAGCCCCTTTCCCAGCACTGTTTCCAGCTGCACAGCTGGAGAGTTTGTCCACGCTCCCCACCCAGATCCCCAGTGACCAGACAGCAAGGGCCCAGTTGGTCCCTACTGCCAACGTGGGGAGCCTCAGCAATCTGCAGACACTCATTTAATTGCCTGCCAGGACCTCTGTGTTTCCAAAGGGGAGGATTTATATCCAAAGAGTGCTCATATCACTGCAGTGGGGAGCCAAGGCTTGTCAGGTCCGTTGTTGGCTGCTGGTGACTCACGAGATGTCCAAGACAAGCAGCTTAACTTCCTTTTTTCCTCTGTTTCTGTTTTCAAAGAAACCACTTCTCAGCTGCACACTAGGGGGCTGTTGTGAGTTTGAATTAATTTGAGGCTTCCAAATTAAAATTGCTGCAGTACAGCAATTCATTTCACCCTGTGAGGAATATCTCAGATCCGCTGACTCTTCCTGTGGAGGCACCTGTTTCTCTCCAAAGCCAGCTCAGCTAACAAGCTCAGGCATTTCACTGACTCTGAAGAGCTCTCTCTGAGTGTTAACTCTTCTCTTTGCAGGTCTTAGGACCCCACGGGCAGGAAACAGAATCCCAACTTGCATCACAGCGGAAGTTAGCTGAATATTTTTAGCAAACTCTATTTCCAGCAAGTACACGCCTGCTGCTGTTGTATTTATGCTCTGGCTTAAAAACATTCAATTGAGGATGTCATTAGGGGGTTAATGGAAGCATTGTACTTAGAAAGTCTCTCTGTAAGCTAGGCTAGCCTCCTTACCTTACTGTGTGATCAAAGTCATTATTTTCCAGCTCCTGCTGTGATTGTAAATAGTCAGATTTGAGCAAATGAGGTGGGGATGTATTTATATCAGGACAATAACATGAGGGGAGTTCGGAATGGCATGCTATGGCCTGCTCAAGAAATAACGTAATTAAATTATTGTTTACAGAAAGAAAACTGCCACTGCTGGGTAGATGATATTTTTAAGCTTTCTTGAAAAGAAATTTGAGTCTGGAGCATCCTTTAAAAACAGAAGTTAGAAGTCAAACACTGGATGAGAAAGCAAGAATAGAGCAATTTCATCTCCAGAACTTCATTAATAGCACACACACATCACACACATGCAATTACACCTTGTGTTTTTGCAGATCTTAGGCAGAATGAGACCATCTGTGCTATCAAGACATTCATCACTTAAGACTGTGTGAGCAACTACTAAACCCACAATTTCCCAACTTTCACTCGATTGAGTTTGCCTGAACTTGACATCAAAAATGGGTGCAAGATGTCAAAATAGTGTCTTCATTTTATCACTGAGGGAATGCATTCCTCAAGGGCTTTTTGGTTTTGTTTTTCTTTCATTTGGGAATGATTGGAGTGGGGCAGGGGGACACAGGACTTTGGGGGAGGGGGGAGAAGAGTTATCATTTTGAACTCAATTTATTGTCTATGTGTAAACACCCAGTGACATTTGAGATGACCCAAAGTGTCATTATGGGATGGTAAGTAGGACACAGAGAAAATCTCCCATTACAGCACCATATCTGTGCAAATAAACCAAGCCCTAGATCTCCAGCAATGATAAGGGGAAATGTAGGCACCTTGCCTACACGTGGGTGTATCCACATGAGCACAGCCTGTGTTAAGTTTCAGAGTTAACCCTGCCTTGATGCTTGTATTTTGTTTGGGATTATTATTTCAAAGGAAGATTGATCATTTTCATACTCACAACTCTCATAACTGCTGGGCTACTACTGTGAGCAGGTAAATAGTGCTGAGTGACTTCCACGGGCTCCTTCTCACTGCCAGTTCTCCTCTTTTAGTGCTGTCACAACACAGGAGAGGTGTGCTGTGACCATGCTTGAACATTGTGCAACTGTTCAATTTTCCTGTTTTAGCTTCTGTACAACATCCTAGACAATCTCTCCAACCGTGGCTGCCAACCCCCAAACACTTGACAGCTTTATCCGATGGCATTTAGACTGAACTGAAATATGTGCAAAGCTTGGCCTGTCTCCAGAGCCAAAGCAGAGAGCCACCTCCACCACCATAGGCTGTTTGCATCTTGTTCCTGTTTCGGGAGAAACTTGAAGGCTACGAAAAGCAGGCAGTCTGCTGTGCAATTGCTGTGCCACATCTTACACAGCCCAAACCACTCAGCCCTGTTGTGCCTGTAGCAGCTGGGATTGTAAATCCTTGTTTCTTCATCAGACTTCATCAGGACCATGGCCCAAAACATGAGTCTCTTCTCTAGGTCACCTCCTATCTCCCTTGACATTACAACATCACCCCTACTATCTATTGACCTTTGTCTGTTCTCAGAAAACGTTTGGATGTGCCACTTTTTTTCTTCCGAATCTCAGTTTGGTCACCCCTCCAGTTTTCATGCTCAGATTGTGCTTTACTCCTCTGAGTGAAGAGATCCAACATTGCTAATACAGCAGTTGTGTGTTGGAAGAGTGCAGAGTAGACTGGAAATGTGTCACACTTTTAGTATTGCTCCTACACAGCTCCTACTCTGTTTCTGGAAAAAGAACACCTGGGTGGACCTCTGGTTTGAGCTAGCAGGACTCTTCTTTGATATCTCTTTTCCAGACTACTGTGTATTCAGATAGGTCATGCAGTTCACCTGAAAAATGGTAGGGGAAAAAGTTTTTGGCTTCTCAAATTGCAGATAACACACATGATAAGGAGAGAGATAGCGAAGTTACTGCCTTTTCCCCCACCTCAACTGAATTCCTGCCTCCCACCTTGACCTGGAAATTACCACGCTTGCAGGGCTGCTGGAAAAGACGTGGGATAAACTCCTACCCTGTTTCTGTCAAAATGACCCACACTAGAAAAGACATTCCAGTTATCCTGAGCAATCTAACACTTTTCAGCTTTCCTTCCCAAAGCAAAAGCAGATATCATCAATTGGATAAATCACAGCAGTGATTGAGAATACTGTGGGCAGGTTCAGAGGTGTGGTCTGATCCTCAAGTCTGCACAGAAGTCTGTTCCCATTAAGGAAAGAGGTGGGAAGAAGACTGTGAAGTTGTTGTGGTTTAACCCCAGCCAGCAGCCCAGCCCCATGCAGCCACTCGCTCACTCCCCCACCCGCAGGACTGGGGAGAGAGTCAGAATGGTGAAAGCTGGAAAACTCGTGGGTTTGATAAAGACAGTTTAAAAGGGAAAGCAAAAGCCAAGCACACAACGAAAAAAAAAAAAACAAGGAATGAATTCTCTCCTTGCCATGGGCAGGCAGGTGTTCAGCCATCTCCAGGAGAGCATATCTCCATCACAGGTAATGGTGATGTGGGAAGGCAAATGCCATCACTCCAAATGTTCCCTCTTTGTCCTCCTTCCCCCCAGTTTACATACTGAGCATGATGTCCCATGGTCTGGAACATCCCTCTGGTCAGTTTGGGTTACCTGTCCTGGCTGTGTCTCCTCCCAAGCCCCCCTGCACCCCCAACTCCCTCTCCAGCATGGCCACAAAAAAAGCAGGAAAGGCCTTGGCTCTGTGTAGGCCCTGCTCAGCAATAACAAAAACATCTCTGTGTTATCAACCCTGTGTTCAGCACAAATCCAAAACACAGCCCCACAGCAGCCACTGTGAAGAAAATTTACTCCACCCCAGATGAAAGCAGCACAGAAGGCAAAATGGGAGAACCTCCCAATGAATTGCTCCGACCTGTGGAAGGTGTGTACACTGCATTTCAAAGATATATCAACAAGTATAAAACACTCTGGTTAAACAGAGCCATTTAATTCTTAAACTAGAACAGAGCTGCTGTCCTTTATGTACTGGGGAAGACCTGAAAAAAACAGCTCTCAGATTTTGCTCTTTTTTAGCACTACTAAGGAGGTTTCACTGAATTGTACTGAAAATGCCAAAATGGGGTAGTGTATTCCATTTCCATTCACCCTTCGAATGGAGACTCACATGTTCTCATAACTGAATTCTTTCATTTTTAAGTGAAGAAGGGATCCTTCTGACCAGCAGTATAATCAACTCCTATAATGACAAGAAGGCTCACAATGTCATTCTGCATCCATGGAAGAACTCTATGAATTTTGTTTTTTTCAGAGCATCTTTTTTAGAAAGAATCATATTTTATTTTTCACTAAATTCTGTGAAGGAATATCCAGCACAGCACTTCCTGTACAAAAGAAGCAAGCAGAAAATAAATCTGTCTTGTCCTTTATAACCAAAATGCATTTAATAATTTTAACACCTTAGCTAATTTATTTTGCTTCTAAATGGATACTTTGGGCTCAGTAAGTTTTCAGAGAATGCTTGATTTGTTATCAGAAACTGAAACAGGGACAAGTCCTGACTCTCAACCCCATCTTAGATACAAGGTAACCAGAACTGTCCCTGAGGAAAAGTTAAATTAAAATTAATTTCTAATGCACTGCAAAGGCCACAGTTCTGTGGCTCTCTTCATCACTGGATTATTACTGATGATCTGTTCCAATTTGGAACAGAGACAAGATGACAACTATGCTTCCTTACAAGTCTTGAAATAACTCATTAGCTTTGAGGTACTACAAGAAAATTCTCTTTTCACATATTATTATTTGCTGAGAACACCAGGTTCTAATCCCATTTCTCTGCAAGGATCCCTTTGCACCAAATTCCAATTTCTTACTTAATTAGAGAGCACAGAAGACCAAAAAAATTACAAAGTAATAGGTAATAGAGGAAGTTATCAGATTCAATATGGAAACAAAATTCAAAGAACACTAGGAGAGACACCTGGGAGAACACTAGGAGAACATCATACTCTTTGTCCCAGAATCCTGAAAAACTGCATATTGATTGTCATATGAGTGTTTTCAGTAAATCTATCAAACTGAGAGAGGAATAGCCAACATGTCACCTGTAGTCAAATGGTGAGAAGCTGGTCTGTGCAGATAGCAGCTGGCACTCTGGCCTCAGGAGCAGACAGAGCTGTAAGAGCTTCTTTACTTTAAAAGACAGAAATAAACAGAAAATATAGTGTGATTATGAAAGAGCAAATGCACTTGTAAGATGCTTCAGAAGTTTTTGTCCTGGGGAAGGGGAAGTATTGCTAAGATACTAAGATTTAAAATACTGCAGACCTGTGGGGTTTTGGCTGAGGTCGATGGAGTACTTGTAGAAATTGAACAAAAGGCAGGTCAGAAAATCAGCTTTTCTTTCCAGAGGCCTGCAGGCACTTGGAAAGGACCCCCAACTTCATTCAAAAATTTCCAGAAAGATAGAGACTGAGAAAACTACAGCCCATATCTATATAAAAATTTGGCCATCCATATTCAGAGCAGAGAAGTTCAAACTAGATCAGGTGCAGAGGTGGACTATGGGATAATGACAAAACAGAGAGATTTTTTCCTTTTGAGGAGAGACACACTGAGTCAGCTTGTTTGACTGCAGCAAAGTGGAGGCTGCAGAAATATATGTTGTCTGTCAATACATCAGTGTGTGATCTCTGGGGAGGCAAACACAATTGTTAGCAGACAGGACAGTGCTGGCACAACCAAATGTGAATATATTGCTCATTATTATTTTAGGCTGAAAACAAGAAGGGTTATGACTAGCTGAGGAGTAAGGTTATGTGACACTTGCATCAGAAGCACCAGAGGAGAGATGATCACAGCAATGGAGATGCAGTCTGACCTGTTTTTGCACAGGATTATGTGACATCCCATGGTAGGAGGGATATAATGACCCAAAGGATTGATTTCCTTCAGATGTTTTATTTTTCTGTAATTTTCCTCACTGCCCACTGGTCTTTTAATCCCATAACCTGTCAGATTGAAAAATCCCAGTACCATCAAGGTTAAGAAATTTCATAATCAGTTTAGAAGCAGGAAGACAGGGCTAAAACATGTCACTCTAGAATGCCTTGGACGTTGGTAGAGGTCACAGACTGCGTAGGTGAGGTCTCCCAAGATTGTTAGACCTGTTATACATTTGAGACACCAGAAATCCTAAAGAGATGTACTTATTCAGCCAGAACCACCAGACTTCCCTCCCACCCTAGAAAAGGAGTTGTACTTGGGGGCAGAATAAACAGCAGACTAGGGGATGGGCAGTTCACCAGTCTCCTTCCCTGCATTTTTTTCATATTGCTGACAACATCAAGGATCACGGGTGTAGCAGAATCGTAATATAAAAGTTAATGCCTGCACCAAGATTTTATTAATGCAATGGCACAACTTAATGCTAGAAAGATAACAATAACAGAACATATGACTTAGTGGAATATGTGCTTTTAAGATCTCTTCAGCATCTCTTCACTTGAAAAATTAATTCATTAGAGCTGTCAAATTTTGAAACATTAGTAAAAATCAGCAAGAACTTTACAAGCTTCCAGGAGACAAACAACAAGCTTTTATTTGTCATGTTGTGACCTAATCTGTTAATGAATGAAAAAGTGTTGCTGTGTGGCTCCTTGTAAAAAATGAAAGAACATTCTGCAATCCCTCACACTCTTCCGTTGTGTGGGGTGTTTGCTTTTAGGGCTCTGATTTGCAAAACAGTCATATGGTGATATATTCCCACTTTTTCACAAGATATTTCAATATATTCACAAGATATATTCCCTACTTACTACCATAAATTCTGGGAATTTTTCTGGGATAAAAATAGAGATTGGTCTTGCTTTACAAGATCCTCTAGAATCATACAGACTCAGGTAACTCTGGGTGAATACTCTGCAGGTTTCCTCTCTCTAGCAGTCAGCAGTAGAATTTATAACTGGGTTTTAATTTGAAGCCATTCATTATTTCAGCTCTCTTTCGATTGCCTCTTTTCATATTTTGTTGGCTTGTCCTTTCCTAATGCAGCCTAACACCACTCCTGTGGTTGCCCAGCACACAGCACTGAACAGATGTTTTCTTTGAGCTGTGCTCAGCCATATCTAGGCCCTTTCCCTCAGTAATTACAGTTAATTCTAGGAATCCTTAGTGAATATTAATAGTGGAAATGGTTCCATCAAATATCCATAACATTACACTGAATGCTCTTGCACGATGCAGTGCTCAGTTACGCAGATGCATTACATCATCCTGAAGTCTCATGTACTTTTCTTTATGCTTAATTAGATTGAAAAAGAGTGCCTGGAGGAATGGGGGAATGGACTCTGGCTTCCCATAAATCTCTAAAGCACATTGAATCCCACAGTCAGAAATGTCTTTTTCCCTAATGTTCCCCTCTAATTTTGGGTATTTTCAACATTTATCGTCTAACATGATGGCAAGGAGCTGGTTGCCTTAAAATATATAAAGGTTTTTCCTCCTGTACCCTGCTCAGTTCCTCCTGTTTGATCCTGCAGTAAAAATGCAGATCTGCCATCATTACAGTCAGACCAAAATACTGCCTATAACTATGTCATTGACTGTCATCATCACAGGCTTAGCCTGTGACTTCATCCCTGGGCCAGAGGGGAGTGGAATGGGAAGCAAAGGAGAATGGCTGTGATTAAGTACAAATCACCAGAGCAATTGGAGAACGTGACAAGACTGTAAAAAGCACATGGAGACATGTCTTTGAATTCACAGGATTTTTTTCTGGTTACAAAAGCCTATTTTTGATGTTTGCCACCTTCTTTTCCCCTACTCTGTTTAAGGAAGGTTGGCTGGGCATAAAGGAAAGCTACAAAGGCAAATAGCCTGGTCTTTGTACCTAGCAGCTGTAGTACTGCACCCAGGGTGGAGGGCAGAGAGACAATTCTCTGAAGCACATGGTGCTCCCTGACGCCAGCAGGAGCACAGCTCTCTGTCTGCCCTCTGACCCAGGCAAGCAACTCTTACAGATCTCTCTTTATTGATTGATTTATTGAAAGAAATCTCTGATACACTCCTGTTGGCTTCAGTTATCAAAACAGGCACTCAAGAAGACGTGGTTCTCTTGCAGTCATGAAGAAATTTCGCCAATGAAGCTGGAATCATAATGTACATAATTAGCCCTCTAGGTAATTGTCCATACCTTGCAGTCAGTCATTAAGCAGGACTGAACACTGCACAAAGTCTTGTGAAAATAGAACTTTGCTTAACACAATAAAATTTTGACTAATGGTGTTTCAGATCAAAGAAGGAAAAACTGCCTGTAAAGGATGGGAAAGAAGCTAAGGAATTATATATTGCAGGGATGTCAAGATGTCCAAGTTCCTCTGCACAATGTTGCATGCAACAATTTGGGCAACATTTGGGGTACCATGAATATCAAGGTCTTTGTTTCTTTTTGTGAAACGTGCAGCCAGTGCCAAGTATAGTCCTCGTTCAATGACATAACCACTCAAGGATGCTGTTGCAATCATGCTCTGTAAAAACAGAAGAGAAATAAGCCCAGTGGCCCAGTGCTGTCCAGCAAAGTGCATGCAGCTGCATTCAACCTGTATGCATTACGTTATAGGTTTGGCTTTCTCATAAATATTAATATTGGTCCTTTAGCACCTTTTGTCTAAGGATCCCAGAGCAGCTGACAAGTACGAATTACCAAAGCTTTGCAACATCCAGGAGAGGAGGGCAAGTGCTGCACTCTTTTAGCACGCAGGCATAAAATGGCAAAGTGAGGTTCACTGACTTGCCTGGGGTCAGGCAGGGAGTCAGAATGGGAGTTGAAAAGTGGTACCCAGGAGTTACTCTTCTGCTGCTGCTGAATGTGCACAAGAAGAGGAAACTGGGGAGTTGCCTGAACAATGTTTGCCACAGCTGGTGCTGAGTCTCACAGCCCCTTATCTCTGTGCATGATGCCCTCAGGAGCTGAAGCACAAACACACTCTCAGCCCATATGCTCAGATGCTGGGAGTACCCCAGAGAGCTCCTACAGGTGCTGTGAAGAGGATTCCTCTGGGCTGATGAATGTAGAGAATGCTTTTAAACAGTGTGTGAGTTCAGTAAGAAAGGGGAAAGCAAGACTCAACTTTCCAGCAAATTCTTTAGTTTCTGTTGCCACAGTCCTTCTGGTTAGATAAAGGTTTAGGGAGTTTTTATTTGTTTCGTTGGTTTGGTTTTGGGTTTGTTTTTGGGTTTTTCTATCCTGCTTTGTTAACAACAATAATATTGTTACATTTCCTGATTTCAAGTTGCTGAAACTGCAGTAATTTCATTGGTCTGAAATATGCTTAAATCATGGGTTTCCCATTTCACAGATGAGTAAATAGAGACTAAGGAAGTGCATCTGCAGTAGAACTAAGAACCAGAAATCCTTTACTGACACTGGACAGATTTCCTTTGGTGGCTACAGGGAAGTTTTATATATGTACATGATAAAAATTTGGTTTAATCAGCTCAGAGATTGCCCTGTTGCCTGACATTAAAGACACTGTCTAAACCAGAGAACAATGAAGATCATTACCATACTTTCCAGCCTAGGTAAAGCTCTTGCCAAAGCTATGGCTGACATCAATAATGGCACCATGGTTCAGAAGTTCCTGCTCTAAACTAGAATGTTTTATTTCACAGCTGTAGAGGGCTGTGGATGCATGGCCACTTACCATGCCCAGCTGATACCTGTTACACAATAATGCACTGATTGCTTTGGCTTAAGCAATTGCTTAGACCTCTAGTACGAATTTTGGCTGCATTAAAATAACCTTCATCTACCAGGTTTTTTCTCAGTGTAAGTGGAGTTTTTCCTGTCCCACATATGCACTAAGCAGTGGCTGCTTTTCTGCTCCTGTCCAATGGCCACTGGCAATGGATCTTCCACTCTGTGTCATCCCAAAATAAATTCTGCCCGAGTGAGCTATAAATCAGTAGATGATCTCTGAGGCTCAGTGGCTCTGTGTTGCTCAGCCTACACTGATACAATGTAGGGCACAGTGCCACAATCCAGCTGTTGAGATATGAATAAACGACAAGGAATTATGTACAGACAAATTTAAATACTGCTGACTTAGGGGAAATAAAATCACTGAAGCACTGAACGATGCTGGCAGGCTTGAAGCCAAAATCACATTTGCTTTTGTTCTGCTCTGACGTGGGGTGTAATTGGGTTACAGTGACAACACTGCAATAATCTTTTTTTTAAGGTGAAGAACACAGAAGCACTTCTGACAGTGGTCTGTAGCATGTGAACAACACTACTTGTTCAGCAAGAATCAGAATCACGGAATCATAGAATATGTTGAGTTGAAAGGAACTCACCAGTGATAATTGTCCCAAACTTTCTGAGGGGAGTATGTACTGAAAGCACTTCCCCCCACATTGAGGAGAGCATGGGTGAGGATGGGGCTGTGGTTTGTCCCACAGCCCCTCTGGGCTGCTCGTCCTGCCTCTCCCTTCTCCCTGCCCCAGCACAGGCCATTCCCCAGGCTGCAGCCCTTCAGTGGGGAGTGTGCAGCACAGGCAGCTGGCATGGCTCCCTGGGATAAGCAGCAGAGCAACAGATGGCTGAGACAAAAAATAGTGCTGTGACTGGAAAAGAATTTCAGCGTTTCAAAGCCTTTGGCCTTTACAGTGCTAGGAATGGATTTGGAGGATAGTTGCAATTCTATTTTTGGTTGTCTGGTTTGGGGGCTCTTGATTTTGCCAATCTCACACATCACCAGGCACTGTCTGCAGGAGCCAAGGCAGGTCCAGCTGCATGATCTCTTGGAGCCAGTCCACCACTGCAAGTGACAATTTCCAAGGATTTCACTTTGACATTTACTTGGCTCATGCTATCTTACCATTAACACACTTCTGGAGCCTCCTTGAGAGATACACGGGACACCAAAAATGCCTTTGAAACACCTGTTGCAGCCATAACATTTCATTAACTAAGCATGAGTTTCTGTCATCGGGCAACACTGGTCATTTCTTTGTGCCTACATCGTGCTCTTGGCTCTCCAGCCTGTCAGACTGGGCAGCTCATCCTGGGCTGCCTGGTGGCACAACTTTTACCCTTGTGAGTACTTGCAGAAGGTGTTGAATTCCTACCTTCCTCTGCACAGCTATTATTTATTAATGTATTAGACCTTCACTCACTATGTATTCTTGGACTTAGCTTGCAGTGAGATGCACAGACATTCAGCCTGTTCAGCTAACCACCAAAAGTCAATAAAATGCTGTAATCTGAGGAGGGAGGGAAGTTGCACATTCAAGGGTCTGAATCAGTCCACCCGAAACCACAGTGGTGTATCTTTCCCAGTGGGATTGGAACGGTGATTATCCCAAGAGAACTGGTAGGTGAGGGCAGACTTCATCCTTTTAAGCGTTTAATCTCTCAGAGCCAGAAGGTTGTATATTAAAATGAAAGGTAAATGAATAAATATTTAAAGCAGACTAGGAAGGATTCATTTAGGTGCTTTGAAAGTGGTAGTAATGTTTTGCTAAGGTGAGAAAGTTGCTGGAGAGATATCTTGGCTTTTTTTTTCCTAGCAAAAGGTTTTGGTTTGGTTTGGGTTTTTTTGTCTAGGACAAACTCTGTATCTCTTTGTAGTGCAAAGTACAGTGTGTGCTCAAGGTGGGAAGGTGCAAGCAAGAGATTAAAAAAAAAAAGCAGTGGGCAGTTACAAGATAAATTTCAAGGTCTTTTGGCACTGAAAAGCCTTAGAGGCAAAACCATTAAATTGCCTTTTGTGTACATCCCAGGAGAATGTTTTCTCCTTTGGTGTGTTGAATCCGTGTTTACTCATGTATTAAAATTGCTGCTTGGTCTGCAGTGTAAAGATAACGTAAAATGAATCCTAAATACCAGCTATAGGTTTACAGCCTGAGATGCTCTCCAGAGCTGTCATCACTTCTGGGTTGTGGTTGTGATGGGATGTAATGTTTTATGCTCTGCAGCTTCTGGACAAAGCCAAGGCTAAAGGGATTTAGAGACACCGACCAACAGATGTAGGCTAGGAGACTGCTAGAGAAACACACAGCAAGCAATGAGGAACTGCCAAGGAAGAGAAAAAGTCCAGAGGAACATGATTAAAAATGCAGGTTATCACCTTGCATGGTTTATCCTGCCTTGCTGTGTTAAAACCTTGGCAGTGTACTGGAGCTCGTGGGGCCTTGGGGACCGACGCGAGTGGGTCCCAGACGGTCATGGAGAAGAGGAGGGGAGGCAAATCACAGCTCTCAGGCAGGCAGAAACTGATCTCATTCCTTCAGCAAGGTCACAGCAGACACTGCACTAGATGAAGTTGTTTTACCTCTGTATAGTGCCAAAATTACTTGCTTCAATGGGGTGGAGAGAGGTCAGTCTCAGAACACAATGGCACCCAAAGGTGGCTGTCTTTGATGTGGTCCTACATAACCAAAAGTAACTCAACTTTCCTTGTGATGATATTACCTGTGAGGTTGTTGTCAGTGTCCCCCTTTCTGTACTCACAGCCTGGGAGCCGACAGCACTGGAGAAATGAACTTCTGCCCAAGGAGATCTCTCTGCTTTGTCTGACGTGCTGTATCTCATGCCCAGAGATGATTTTTACCCCATTTCTCAGGAGGATAAGTGCTCCTGGAAGTGAGACAGGAGCTGTGGTCATCAAAATGGGTTGTGTTGGTGAACACTCTTTGGGCCATGAGGCATTGAGGGAGGGAGTGAGGTAATTTCTCTTACTGTGCATACACCTCCTCCTTGTGCTGTGAGCCAGTGGCTGCTTCACGGCAGAGTTTCATTTGTGATTAATGAGCTATTATCAGCATCGTTAGAAAATCCACCGTGGTTGTCACCAAATAACATTCATCTCCTACTCAATTCCTGCTTTTGGCTGTCAGGCTTTGGCTGAAATCAGACACTACGGTGGAAACATGGGAAAGCAATGGATGGCTTCAGTTTAGGCTGTATAAAGAGACCGGTTGCTCTGTGAAAACCCACCTTGTGTGTTTGGTATTGATAGCATTAGTGCAAGGTAATTAATATTCCAAGATGGTAAACTTGCTCCAGATTAAATAATATGCCCTGCAAAGGAAATTACCAAGCCATTGTTTCTTAATAACACTGAACAGGCATTTATTTTCTTAATGAATTTTGAGTACTAGCCTCACACTTCAGGACTGTCTCAACAGGCCTCCCTTAATTAAAGTTTTGTTAGCACAGTGGGTCCTTGAAATTTCCAGAAAATATTGGACCTGCAACCTTTGTAAATTTGTACTTCCTGAAGCCTCCTTCAACCAAACTCTGGATTTGTGCTGCAAGCTTTGATTACCTGTGTATCTCAGGGGAAATCTGCATTAGGTGTGGTCTGACATCACCCAGGAGAATTGTGAAGAAAGCAGAGTTAATTTACTGGGTTATTGTTAACACGGTTCAAATAGAAACCTCCTGATAGAAATGTTACCTCTGTTGTTTTGGATCCTGCCTCTGTGGAGTGTTTCAGAATTATGGGAATCACAAGACCGCTGCCAGACTCCACTGAGAGGCTGTACATGAAGTTACCCTTCCGCTCCCTGTCTGCAAGAATAAATTACTGAAGCACAGTGCTTTAAGTATGCTTGCAGTCAAACATCAGACTGATACCAGAAAGCAAAAAAAACCCCATAATTTTAAGAAATGTGATTAGAGTCAAGCAGCTGCTTTGAATGATATTGAATTGGGTGGACAATATCTCATAAGATAGAAAATTGTATCTGTAAAGCTTCTGGCCTGTATTTGTGTGGGATGACAATTTCACTTCCTGGTCAAGGATTCTCCCTTGTCATCAGCAAGCAGACATGAGGCAGGTGAAGTAACCTTCTGTCTCGTATCTGTCAGTCTGTGGAAAGCAGCAGGACATGCAGCACACAGAGGTTAGGTGGGTCTTCATCAGCAGTAGGGTTTAGATGTTTTGAATGTGGACATGTTTTATAAATGCAAAAGTTTTATTTTGGCACCAGGCTCTATAGAAGCCAGGGGCTCACTCTGAGTGTAGACTCCTCTGCTGGCTATACACCACTCCTCTGTGCTATTCTTCCTTTCTTCCATAACTACATGCAAGACAGTAGAGATTTTACTCAGTTTGAAACTTCTCACCACAAATATTTGCATTAAAGAGGATTGCAGAGACACCATAACATTGAGCTTGCATAAGGATGCCTGCCACTTTCTGGCTTTAAATAGTTTTCAGGTCCCCTTAGCAACTGGGTTTTGCATGTGCAATAAAGTGTTTTTCATGATTGCTAATCATCAGACATTGGTGCCCGTGCTGGAGAGTTAACACTGATGCCCTCTTCATGCTGCAGCTGTTATTCAGAGATTTGCTCACATTTTATCATTAGATCCAATGATCATCTCTTTACCATTTCCCTGAGGGTGAATGGAAGGATTTACTTAAGAAATAATTTTGTTATTTATTTTTCCCTTGGTTTGCTTTAGCTTTGAAAACAGACACAGTTTCAAATCAGCACTGATACAGATGGAATTATAAAACTCCATTAGTTTGCGGTGGGATGCCATCCCACAAACCCATGAAATGATCCCCACTTCTATTGTTAATTGAATCATTGCATTTTAATTTAATATAAAGTTTCATCCACTTATAAGTAGCTCTTTTCAGCAGCTAGTGGCCTCCTTCTTTGTTACTTCATGGTAAAACTTCCAGTGTGTTGCCAGACAATTTGATCCAGAGATTGATTTTGCCAAAAATAGCCAGAAACCTCTCATTTTTCTAACACTTTTCTTTCTCCAGTTTAAGGCAAAATATTCTTTCTAGTCTTTAACTGTCAACTGCCTCCTAGAACTGCAGATTTTTTTTTAGAAATTAGTTAATGGAGACAGGGAGGAAAGAGTTCAGCATTATTTCATATTTTCCTACAAAGGGGCAATGAAGCATCTCAGGTTTTTAACCTTGGCTTTGAAATGGCTTTGTAATAATGCCTTCTTAAGACAGTAGGCTTTAAAGTCTGCTCCTCACTGGCTGAGTGGGAGAGGGAATCTTGTCATTCATGATGGCTGATAACTCGCTTGCCAGATCAAAATTAAGAATAACCTTTCACCAGCAGCTCTAGCACAGCCATCATCCTTTCTGCCTTCACAGTGGGTACCAATGAGACTGCAGCCAGCTTGCACATGACAAACCAAAAATATCCCCAGCAGTCTGTTAAAATTTAACTCCCCCAAAAGATTACATCCTCACAAGCTCTGCAGCCTGGTGTAGTTCAGCTGATCAATGGGAGCTGAATCACACGCTTTATTTTTTTCAAAGTTTTCAGAAATCTCAATCGGAAGAGAATTTGTGCTGCAAACAGGGAATGATGTATCATGGTGCAATGTCCAGCACAGATTGCACGGTAAAGTCTTTGCAGGATTAAAGCCCCAGGCCTTCAGAACTGATGCTGTAAAATTCAAAACTAGTTCTTCTAATAAAACCTTAGCTAAATCCTGTCTGCTTGCCTTCCCTGAGCCTTTCATCGCTCTAGTAGGTTTCTCTTGTTCCGTTGGAAAACACATAAAACTACAGCATTAGCTAAAGGCACCTCAATTTATCACCTGTATTCCAAGCTATTACAATGGAAATGGTTTTTTTACAGTTGTAAGATGTCTCTTTAAGACTTCTCCAATTCACCAGAGACATAGGGTGAATGGGTGGGTAAAAATTCCTGAGCTGACAGCAGATAGGCTGAAAAAAAAAAAAGAGAAAACATCAAAGAAAAATAATCAGCAACTTTGAACATCTTGAGTTCAGTGCACAGTGACAGTTATGTTTGGGGCCATCTTCCCCAAAGAGGGAAATTACCAGACATCAGAAGTGCTTAGGTCACTGAAGCATGGAAATTTTCACATGAAAGTTTGGCTTTGGGCTTTGCTGTCTGACTGTCGCCATTTCTCTGTGCCTACTGTCTTTCATCATTGCCCTGTTCTTTTCTTCCCCTCTTGGGCTCATGCTTTGAGCTCTGGTCTTTTCACTATTAAAGTCTCAGAGTTTTGCCATTAATTTCTATAAGCATAAGATCAAGCTCTTGCTTTCCTTTCATACTCTTTCTTAAGTTTCCCAAATGTTTTTTTCTAGGCTTCGTTCCCCAAAGCACAGGTGTTCATTCTGTCTTTTTTCTTTTTTTTTTGGCTAAAGAGTAGAAACACTTAAGAAAAAAAAAAAAAGAATGAATAATTTGATTTGCCAGATGTCCTCAAGCATTTTGGGAAATTCTCTTTAGGACAGGGATGATGATCAAGGTAGTTTAGATTTCTTCTCTCCTTGAAATAGCAAACCAATGTCTGTAGGATGTTTAGTTGCCAGAAAATAAATTCAGAATACACATGCACATGCTCACTCCCACATACAAACTTTTGGGAAAGTAATTTGGTATTCATGTTTAAAAATAATTAAATAATTTCTGGTTGTTCACTTACATCCAAGCCCTGTGAACAATGCATGCAGTTAAAGCTGCTAAATTAAACCTTCCTGACTCCATAATGCTGGTACATCCAGCAGATGTGTTCCGGAGTACTACCCACTGCCTCGATATCTCCTGAATAGCTGCACATAAAGAGAGAACACTCATATAACACTGACTATAAATATAGCAACCAGAATACACTCTGGAGATATTGTGAGGGCTCCAAAGTTAAGTTTAGTTTGAGGTTTTGAGCTCAAATCAGAACTAAAACCGATGTTATAATGATTGAATATAGTTTCCAGATTTAACATCTTCACAGCCCTATTTAATTTCCTGTAATATTTTTAGTTCACATGAAAAGATGTTCTCCCTATTCATCAAAAATTATTTTAAACCTGACAGGAGGAAAATGAAGTTACTGATGTCTGCTTCCTTTATTTAGTACTTTTCACTTACATCCTGTACTCTCACACCAGCTTCTTACATCTGTTCCAGGAATTGGGGAGAAGCACTGGTCAGTAAAATTTTAGGAAGTGTAGTAAGATAGAATAAGGAGACAGATGTGCATCTTGGACCTGAAGTTATACTGAGTAAGTTTGGTGATGATCCTAAATTGAGAGGAGCTCTTCACTTGCTTGAGGGCAGAGAGACCTCAACAGATCAGAGAGATGGGCAATCACCAACCAAATGAAGTTTAACAAGGGCAAGTGCTGGATTCTGCACCTGGGACAAGCAAACCCTGGCTGTCGGGACAGAGTGGGGAGTGAGAAGCTGGAGAGCAGCACCGTGGAAAGGAACCTGGGGGTCCTGGTCTGTGGAAAGCTGACCGCGAGCCAGCAGTGCCCTGGCAGCCAGGAGGGCCAACCCTGTCCTGGGGCATCAGGCACAGCCTTGCCAGCTGGGCCAGGGAGGGGATTGTCCCGCTCTGCTCTGTGCTGGGGCAGCCTCACCTCAAGTGCTGTGTGCAGTTTTGGGCACCACAATAAAAAAAAGGCATGAAGCTATGAGGGAGCATCCAGAGGAGACCGTGAGGTGGTAAAGGGCCTTGAGGTGAAGCCAAAAGAGATGTGGCTGTGGTCACTTGGTCTGTTCAGCCTAGAGAAGAGGAGACTGAGGGGAAACCTCCTTGCAGTTACAACTTCCGTGTGAAGGGAAGAGGAGGGGCAGACACTGATCTCTTCTTTGTGGTAACCAGTGACAGGACCCAAGGGAATGGTCTGAAGTTGTGCCAGGGGAGGTTTAGGCTGGATATTAGGAAAAGATTCTTCACCCAGAGGGTGCCTGGGCACTGGAACAGGCTCCCCAGGAAAGTAGTCACAGCCCCAAGCCTGAGGGAGTTCAAGAAGCATTTGGACAATGCTCTCAGGCACATGGGGTGATTCTTGTGGTATGCTGTGCAGGGCCAGGAGCTGAATTCTATGATGGTGATGGATCCCTTCCAACACAGCATATTCAATGATTCTGTGATCTTTCTGGATTTATTTCAGTGGTCTTCCACTGCTTGTGCAGGGGAATCAACCCCTCCTGCACCTCTGACCCTTCATAGTCAGGCTCCAGAATATGAAGATAGGGTCCTCTGTTTCATTGAAGAGGCTACAAGGACCCATAGCTTCAGTCACATGCAGTTACAGAAAATTATTTTCTGCAGATGATATCAGAGACAATCTACTTATGTACTGCTTTCACCAGAACTATGACCAAGTCACTTCTGCAATGAGCCTGAAGCATTAAAAAAAGGCCTATACTGAAGACCAACTGTCTCAAGAATGAGACACTAATCATTTCCTGCTATAACAAAATAATTCCCAGATTAGCCTAAGAAATAGACGATGCCTTATGTTCTAGGAAAAAGAAAAGAAAATATTCAGGCCGAAGCCAATGTTCAGTGCCAGAGTCAAGTGAAGAGATATCCCTTCCTGATGCCAAATCTGATGCTTGGCTTCAATCAGATTGTGGAAGAAAGATGTGTTATCCTGTGCCTCAAAGACTTCATGAATTTTATTGCACTTCTGTTCAAGCTGTTATTACTTTCCTTAAATGGTGGCCTTTGTAATGTACTGCTTCTATGAAAGAAAAAATACGAATATGGAACAGGTTTCAGTGGGATGTAGAAACACCTGAACCTGCTTTAACCAGACTACAAAGATAATGGAAGGAGATTAACTGTGAAAGTCAGGAGTTTGTGCCCTCACATTAATTAATCGCTTCTCAGTATGAAAAATTAACCCATTCCACTTCATCTACATTTGTCCTACTGCCCTTGATAGACTCATTAATTCTGGCATTTTCATACTAAAACACCCTACAGTTAAGTTAGAGGTACTAACAAGTAACAGTAACAGTATTTGCTGTTTGACCAGATCTGGTTCTCCAGCTTCAAGGCAAGGTTTTCAGGGTGTGTGTACACAAACCTGTCCTCAGGGATCACAGATAATATTTTTTTACTCACTGGAATTGAAATCCCATAGCAGAGAAACTAGAGGGATGACAATGCAAATTTGTGAAGGTTAGTGGCACCAGGTTCACATGGCCTGAGCTCCCCCTACACCCAGTATTGCCAAGGTGATGAGATCCAGCCTACAAGGCTGAGGGTAGGGTAGAGTTAAGGTTATCTGAGTCTTTCCAGTTTAAAATTTCAAGTTTTCTCAGTTCCCATTGGGCACCAAAGAGTGACAAAGAAGAACTTGTCATCTTGCAGGTGGAGTGCATGAAGGAGAGGGGAGGACCTGAGGGGGCAGGCAGAAGCACACAAACCACGCCGATGCATGCTGACTCTAGAATAGGAACTGGTAGCTCCCAAAAGCATAGTTATATGTTTCACCTATACTGGTGAAATAAATGTGGATGTTTTATGTGTGAATCCTAGAAAATTAATCTATACTTAATTTGTTCCTAGCTGAATGGAGGAAATGAAGGAAATTCATGTATGCAAAAAATGTCTGATCTGATGCACCACTGCCTTATCAATTAGGAACATTTTGTGCTTTCAACCTCACCAACTCGCTGTACCATAAAAGCAAGTGGAGAGGAGCCAATAACCCCTGAATTCAATCTGGTTTTAGCTGTTATTTCTTGTTTCTTCTTTTATCATCTAACTCATGAAGTTTGGATCTGTGGGCCATCAACTCCCTGATTGGGATTGCTGCTAAATTAGCCGATGAAGTCATTGCTGGATCTAATGGCTGCAATATAAACCCTGCTTTTGAGCAGATAATGGAAAGGTTAATGCTGTAATAAAGGATGAATAGACAGACATGTGCAATTTATTCCCTGCTCTGTAAACTAGGGCACTAATAAAAACTGTGCTAGAAATAAATAAACAGATTAAAATAAATAAATAAATAGAACAGAAAAAACCAAAACTACTTTGAGGAGGTGAGAAAACATTTTTATATGACAGTATCCTCCAACATAAAGAACTTCCACATGTTAAATAATTACAGAAAGAATAAAACTGACGTGAGTTTAAGCACTGCAGCAAGGTTCAAAGATGCAACAGCATGTACAAGATGACGACTGCATTATTAATTTCTACTGTGCAGGCCCAAGGGAAAAGCTGCTCCTGCTTTTGTGCACAGTGTGACATTTCTCGCATAAAGACAACGACTCAAAATTCCTGGCAAAACAATATTTGTGTTTGAAACATTTCACACACTTTTGTATTCTTTCCTGTGAAGGAAAGAACATAATGAACAATGCTGGAAGAAGGAGCACAAGTTTCCCCAAGAGTCTAAAGAGTGAAATATTTCTTAGCCTGCCCCGCAACTCCAATGATGGTGTGTGCAGAAGTTAATTACACGCTTTCTATTGTGGGCATGTTGAATCACTTGTGTTAGATAAACAGCATCCACAGCCACATTACGTCTGTTTACTGTACACTTAAAGCGGGCACCTTGAGACACATCTAATAACTTTACAAGCAACCTGGGTACAACCATGTGCTTATTTTTAAAATGTCACAGTGACCAAAATAGTGCCAATAATCTAATGTGAAGCATCCACCATGAAACCCTTTCAAATTTTGTTCTTGTGAGTAATTAGCTTTATTATTAGACTTACCACAGCAGCCCCAGAATTCAAATAACTTGAAAACTAGTAGTTACCAGGTCTTATAATTTTACTGGGATTTCAGTACTTGGTTTCTTTGATTTTTTTTTTGTACCTATAACTCTACTTCACAGGAGAAAGTAATCTTTTTTTCCTTTGGAAACTCTTGTAGTTGTCTTGTCTGTGGAAAAACTATAGAACTCATGCATACTTGAGGATAAAAATGGTGTAGGGGAGGTATTTCTAAGAAAAACTCATTATTAATTTTGGCTCCCCAGATGAGCTGCCTGGGACTGGCTCTTTAATTTCCTGTTTAAAAAGAATATGGACTACTTTGAGTATAGTCCAGAATTCTGAACCTTTTTGGGACTACTGCTGCTGGTAAGCAATGGAAAAATCAATGTACAATCAGTCACGAGCATCTTGATCAAGACTACTCAGAAAACACCCCTGAAACAGTTAGAGCCAATGAGCTAAATAATGAATCAGTGTTGAGAACAACTTCAAGCCACGTTATACTAAATACAAACGTATAGCCAGTGCTGTAGATAGCCAAGGCTAAGTTCCCTAATTAATCACAGCATTGAGATACTGGAGGGATCATCTGAGTCAGTAGGTCTTTCACCCAGGGAAGAGTTACAGCCTAGTGCTCAGTTACTGATGTTTTCTGTAGTCACATGGCAAGTGTGCCACCCTATCCCTGGACATGTCCTGGTGGGATGTAGAGGGAGAAAAATCTGACCTTCCACACACTTGAGATACCTGTGTCAACCCTCACGATTGTCTGAGAGGTCAATGAAAACCTAGATCTGACATTTGTCCCTCTGCAACGGTCTTAAATTTACAGAGAAAGGGAAAAGCTCTACATGTCTGATGAAACCTTCACCATCACCCCAGTATTCAGAACTGGCAGAGGCACTGCAAGCTGTGAGCAGAACATCAGTATTGTTAGTTTCTTCTCCAGACTTTCTGTTTCTGTTTACCAACAAGAGATGAGATTCAAGGCATGATTTGGATATTCAGTTCAGACACCCAAATATCTGTGTGTGTACAGTTGATTTAAGTGCCTCCTGTCCCACTAATCTAGCTGGCACTGTCTGTGGAGCTCAGAGGGCTGTTCAGCTCAGAGTGAGCTTTCTTGGCTGTCTGGCTGGTCAGATCTGTCATGCTATACCTGAAAATGGATTTAGCTCTCCACCCTTATTGATTCATGGTTATGCTGAAATTCCAGCCACTCTCTGCACTGATACCACAGCAGAAGAAGGTGGCAAAGCTTGAATTAGGAATAAGAATTCCTATTCCCATGGATGTCAAGTAAGTATAAGAAAGTTAAATCAAGGCTATGTCCCACTGTGCCCAGTATTACTCTGTTACAGAGGACCTTCCTTCAATAAAACCAACTGTTCCATCTAGGAGACACACAGAGATTCATTGTTCTTCAGGAGACAAACATGAGTCCCAACAGAGTTTCTTAGCACAGACTTAACTGCTTTGCTAGATTGCATTTTGCATGCAAATTCTCATTACTGCAATTTTTTTCTATTTTTCTAAATGTACTTTACATATGCTGAAATCTGTACCATTTCAATTTACTTATTCAACTCAATGGATTTCTTTCTTCAAATAAAACCAAAAATATCTTCTTCCATATTGCCATTTTTTCCTGAGAGTTTGATAGAATAGTCATTGTTTGAATCTGTCAGGTTAAAGAGGGATAATGCAATCTGAGACATTAACGAGTCAGTTGAGCAAAAGGGCCATCATACATTGTGTTGAGAAGCATTGTTGCAGATGCTGGTGAAACATTTCAGGAATAAAATTGGACAGGTCTGGAAAAGGCTGATAACCTCCTCCAAAGACTTCGACTTCGGGCATCAAATGAAATGTTGCATGCTTACAGATGATTGTTCTGAATTTTGAATGCTGATTAATCGTTTATGGTAATGCAAACCAGCAAAAATACTTTAAAACAGCATCAGATTTACATAGGTACAAATACTGTGTGCTAATGATACCCGTCGGTTGTGTAAATCACAGTCCCAAGGATACAGTGACCTCCAAAGAGATTATCCAAAGTTCACCTCCAAGGAGGGTGTGATTCATTTGCCATGCTAACACAACTCATCATTTGCTAATGAGTGTGAACTGGAGATGGGAAAGGAGCACAAATACCTTATCTGCACCCCATGCTTCAGCTGTTCCTGTGCTGGCCTCAGCGCTCCATCAGTACCACGGGGCTGCAGCTGCAGACCCTTCAATGCTTTTTCCTATGGAGATGCAGATCTTACAGAAATTTCACATAACATCCTCTATAAGCACCTTTGCTGAAACACTTTAAAGTTATTGACATATTCTCATTAAAGTCAAAATGTTGAAAAAATCACTTTTATAAAGGGATTTGCCTTTAAACAATTGATCATCCTCCTCATATTTCTATCCAGACCACATATCTTCTCATGTGTTAAACCATCAAGGATGCAGCTGACATTTTAGGGGTGAAATCCACTTTCTGTCCCTCTTTTATCTTCCCAACAAATAGATATAAAAAAATTCCCAACATTCCTATAGAACTGTCAGAGAAAAGAGAAGGAAGAGGGGGAAGAGGAAGAAGAGGCAGAGGAGAGGCAGAGGCGAAGAGAGAAAAGGAGGAGAGGAGGAGAGGAGAGGAGAGGAGAGGAGAGGAGAGGAGAGGAGG
>VZTJ01004170.1:41007-143628 GCA_013397795.1 Orthonyx spaldingii | reverse complement strand
AAGAGAAGAGAAGAGAAGAGAAGAGAAGAGAAGAGAAGAGAAGAGAAGAGAAGAGAAGAGAAGAGAAGAGAAGAGAAGAGAAGAGAAGAGAAGAGAATCACTCAAATATATTTTGAAAGGCAGGTATTAAAAGACAGAAGACCTGTCGCAGTGGTTTGATTGGTGTGAGGCTGACTTACAGGGAGTGGTTTCATTTCTGCACGGAGAGAAAGGGCATGGCATAGAGCATTTGACCATCTGGGGAAGATGTGATTAGGAGACCATGCTCAGATTCACATCCAAAAGGGATTTTCATCCATGTGACACTTTGCTCAGCACCAGGACTCTGGTAATACTCCTGGTTGGTATAATGGAGCCATCTCCTTCAAAACCACAAAAATTTGGAGCTTGGGTCACATGCACCAAGTGTGCTGTGAGACTCCATGGGGGATCTTCAGCTTCCATACAGGGCTGGCAAGCATGCAACAGAACCTGTGGGAGGAACGTCTGTTTCCCCGCGGAGAAGCAGTGTGAGAATGGAGTTGCATCGTGGTGTCCATCATTATTGGATAAAAGTCCATCCCTTGGGATCAGACTGAGATAAGACTCCTACACTGATATGCTTAAAAATTATTATTTTATC
Organism: Orthonyx spaldingii; assembly: GCA_013397795.1. Taxonomy (NCBI): domain Eukaryota; kingdom Metazoa; phylum Chordata; class Aves; order Passeriformes; family Orthonychidae; genus Orthonyx; species Orthonyx spaldingii. The sequence goes on along the minus strand of VZTJ01004170.1, from coordinate 143,006 downwards.
TGAGAGCATCTGGATCCTCTGAGGCTTCCTCAGTTCTGTTCTAGAGAGATATTTAAGTATATTCTGCATTCAGTTGCCTTCCCCTGGCCTCCAGCTAATGCCTTTTCCTGGGGTACTGGAAATGGGCCAGAGCTGTGAATCCTTGTTGTCTGAGTGATTACGAATGCCAAACTACAACCTGCTATGGAGCATAAAGCAAAGTGAAGAGTCTGGTGTAAGGAAAGGTTTATAGGAACAGAATCAAGTCAAACTGGATTAAAAATCTGGTTTAATTTCCAGTGAAATTGGGTCTATTAGCACAGTATTGTGTCTGTGTCAATTTGTGTATTCAAAGAAAAAGCATTCCACCAGTGTTCATTTTAGCCACAGCTCCTCTAATGTGAGTTGAGCCCTTGCATCTTTTAGCACAAATCTTTTCTCCTCTCTTCTCTCCCTGTGGATAAAGTGAGGGCAGCTCATCCTCTTTGTGTTCAGGAAGAAATACTTCCCTCAGTGATTGAGGTGAGTTTCTTTTGCAGCACCTTTGGATCTGTGAATGGGCCATAGTCCATGGACCAGATCGTTAAGGAAAGCTGATGTGCAGTGCTGTCACATAGACTAGCAAGCAGTAATGACTCTGCACTCTTCACTTAGATCTGAAAATTAGAAAAATTTCAAAAAGTCCTCCTGTATTTAAAAATGCCCGACAACTGAATAGTTCAAAGCAAAGATCTGAGACTTTTGTCTGATTTTCTCTAGGTCAAGCAGTGATTAAACATGATGCGGAAAAGTTCTCTCTTCCATTCTAGCTGTAATATTTGATGCTTTCAGCTGGAAAAGTCCTGAGTCAAGTTCCCCGTGTAACAAGCACAACTGTGACCACCTCAGGTGCAAAATGATAGAGCTCACTGTGGAGTTAATGCCAAAAAATCCAGAGATCTTGCTTAATCTGAGAGAACTGAGCCGTATGTCTGGCTCCACAGGAGCTGCATTATCAGAACACCCTTCATTGCCCATAATGGAAAACCCACTGAACTGTTACCTGGACCTGGAGGGTACTGGCAGTGTTGTTGTGGGGTGCAGGTCGTGTGCAGCCGTGCATCTCTTCCTTACACAGCTGCAAATCTTTGACCAGGCTAAAAAATCCATTGGGAATGGCACCATGCAGCTTTTCTTCTCAATGTCCCACTCCAAGTGAGAACTGAGATCCCTGCAGAAAGTGCTCATGTTCTCATCTAAGAGTGAGTGTGTGATGAGTTTGAGAAGGCACAGGCAAAGAAGATACGGTCCCAGTTGGAAATCATTTTTTCAATTGGCAATCCCATATGGCTGAAGTGCTACATTGGGTTGGAAGTATTGGCGGTTTTGAAAGTATGGGGTTTGCAATGCAGGGTCAAAAATAAAAAAAAAAAACAACCCAGCTATCAAAACTCCCAAATTGTTTGAAATCTTGCATAAAAAGTAAAGATTCTCTTTTCAGTTTACTCTAAGAACCTGTCTGGCCACCAAATTAATATCAATTTCCTATCTAGAAACTCTGTATTAGAGACTACAGAGACCTTTTCTGGACAGTGATGCCCTCATATTAGAAATTCATTTTCAGCTATGCCACCTTTGGAGAACCTAATATATTTGATGTGAGTGCCTGCAAGAAAAGGGAATTTGGTCAGGTGGAAGAAAGGTTGGATGGGCTCTTACTGGGTTTTTCTGCTTGTTTGTTTTTTTCTATCAGCTACAGTCTTCTGATCTTTATTGATTTCAAAAGGGAAGGTGGAAAATACTACAACACTGCATTCAGTCAAGGCAGAAGTCACAACTGTGGTCTGAGAAGTTACTCTCTTTTGCATTTTTTTGAGATTTCTAAAAATTTATTCAAAGGGTATAACTCATTCCTCTCCTTTCTAAAGAAACAGGAAGGGTTTGTGGGAGAGATCAGTGTATGTCCCTGTGAGATATCCTAAGTCTCGTGTACCCCTGAGATTTGGTCGTGTTTGGAAGTAGACTCCTTGATCTTCTGTCCCTCTGGACACAACAGTCTTGTGACATTTAAAAAGGTATCTTCCTAGAAATTTTTCTCCAGATGTTGAAGCGTTGATATGGATAATTGCTATAATTGCTACTCTTACCTTAGGCTCTTTATATAATCTAAATTCACTTCTTTACAGAGTTTGCTGAAGGCTGGGCACTTTACTACTCAATTACAGGTTGGCTTTCAAATGTCCTGCACTTTTATTTTGCAAAATTTAGCAGAAACCAATGTAGGAATCTTAAGGTTTACCTTCAAATGGCTTCATGCAAGTTTTTTAATGTCCTTCGGAGAATGTCCTGTCAGAAGCATTTCTGCAACTCATTTGATTTGTGGTTTTTGCAGCTGGGGCTGCTGGGTGATGTGGTTTGGCTCCGTGCTCTCCCTGCTCTGCTGCGCTGCATGGCTCACCGTGTTCCACAATCTGTGTGTCTCAACTCAATTAGCAGCTTGCTGCCAGCCAGAGATAAGCCCATGGATAGGCATTCTGGTCATGGCAGATAAAAGCCCCAAACAATAGTTCAGTCCGATGTCCTTCACTTAATACAAAGATAGAATTTAGAACCACTAATGAAGAAACTCAGAATATTTAGTTGCAACAGTCAGGAGCTTTCTCATCCTTATTCATGCTGCAGAGGAATAGGGGACATCTAACCCCTTGGTGGTTAATGCTGTCATTGCCTCTCCTTTGCTTCTGTCATCTGTCCTCCAGTCAGTCACCCGTGTGAGAACATGCCGTGGTCTCTCCCAGTACCTTACATGTGCCAGGCCTTTTGGAGCACTTTTAACACTGGAGAGAAATAGGATCTTGGTATATGACTCTTGTCTTCTAAGCTGAGAAAAAACAGGCAGGGAGATGTAGTGCTCTGGGTTGTTTTGCAGTCTCATAGCAGCAAACCCGGGAAACGTGTCAGACCATTCTTCTGAAATGCCCCCTCGAGCCAAAAACCCAGGTTGATGGTGTCTGTGCTGTCTGGCATTGCTGACCCAAAATGTACCAGCATGCCAGACTCTCTGAGAAAGATGGCAATGGTGGTCAAAAGGGCTCAGATGAGAAAGGTTTTTATGACTGGACCTGAAAAAAAGCAAGACAAGGGAGCTGTAACCTGGCTCTTGGCTTGTACATGGAGGAGAGGCATCTGTTCCTGTGCACCCTAAATGCTCTGCTGTGAAACACAGCTTTCCTCTCACAGATCTTGATTTTTAAAAGCTTTCCAGACTTAGGGAAACAGCAGTGAAATCCATTCAGTGGCATTCCCACCAATGAGAGCCCAAGTCACCAAAAACCTGGCATGAGTAGGGGTTTGGGCTTCTCTGCCTCAGCTTCCTACTGTGCCAGGGCCAATGTCTGTCCTTCTGTCACCAGTGGACAAGTGTCATTCTGGGCTACCACCTCACCACCTGCCAGGTCAGCTCGTATGCCAGTGAGACTGGGGCTCTTTTGGGGATCTTTCCTTACTTTCTAGGGTTTCCCTCAGCATCATTGGAGGACTTTGCTTTGCCTCTGCAATCACAGCAGAGCAAGAGGGGGATACAGCTTGCTGAGCGTGGCATTCCTACCCTGTCCTTGCTGTATAATGGCTCTGGGCCAGGGGTTTCTGCTTGGAGCTGTGTGTGTGCACTCAGTGGAATCTGTGGATGCAAAGGAAGAGGAACCTTAGAGCCTTAGCACATCCCTTCTGCAGGACTTGCTTCTTTTTCTCTTCTTTTCCAGGATCTCCACTTAGTTTCTTAGTGCTTTTCCCTGCATCCCCTGCCCTTTTGTAGCCTCACAAAATGTTTGGATTTTTTCTGTCACCCTTACCTCAGTACTGATCTCTGGCCTATTGCTTGGAAGTGCAGAGATGCAAGAATCTAAATATTAAACAGTGAGTATTCCCGAGTCTGCGGAAATCAGGCATGCCTTCCCTTCTCTCTGAAGAGCTGTTCTCAAATATTTGGTAATGTAATTTTTTTAGTGTTAAAAACCCTGACTCAAGCTTCTCATTAGCAACCATAAAGCGATCAGTGCAAGATACTGCAGATGTTCTGTGAAAAATGGAAGTTTGGAAGAAGAGAAAAAGATGGTGGGTAGGAATATAGAGCAACTGAAAGAACTGTGAGAAAAGATGCATTTTTAATCTTTATGGGTAAAAGCCAATAGCTGAGGAAAATAAGGTTGTTCCAATATGAAATTTGGGAAAGTGTGTGGGAATCATGGTTTAGAACCATATTGCTTTGGATACCCTAAACCAAAGATTTAGCAAAACACTGCCAGATTTTCCTTATATATCACAATCTTAGAGAATTCCATTAGCATTTACCAGGTGGCAGAGCATAATGAAACCAGAGCACAAGCTTTAAGGGAAGAAAATAAAGTACCAAATAAAGCAAAGCAGAAAACTCTAAGATTCATAAGAATATTTGGAGACAGAAAAGTCCCAGTGTCTTGTCAGAAGTGGCATTGAAGATGAGAGAGCAAACAGAAACCTGTGCACTGTTGGACTGGGGGGATTTCTGTCTAGTAACTGATCAAGAGGCTTTCCTGCCTGGAGCCTGGATTATAATTTTGTAACCAGGATCCTTGACCACATGTAGATGTGATACCTAAATTTACAGCAAGGGGTTTCAGAAAAACCTGGTCATGTAAGAAGTGGGCTGCTGTGGCTGGCTGGCTAGTTTCTTCAATAGTAAAAATATATAAACTTCATTAAGAGGTGGTGTTTATAATTACATCCAAACCAGGGGTGAACATAAGGGGTGGCATTCAGCTAATTTACACAGGAGTTCATCACCAGTCCTTACAATTAAAGAGAAGAAATATCCTCTGTAGCTGCTCCTGTCCAGCTTGAGCTTTAAATCAACCTGAGCTGTGCACTACAAGCACACATTCCTCTCTGTTAACTGAACCTCACCGAGACTTAACATTTTGTCCCACAGCACAAAAATTTGTCAAAATGATACCAGATGCAAATGCTTGGCCTGCCTGTGATGTAACCAGTGCTCCAAACAGCTTCGTAGGGAAGCTGTTTTGGAATAGATTACAGGCAAATTACTACAGATCTGCTCCTACAATTTTGAAGGAAGGGTTGGTGAACAGGAAACAGGATGAGCAGATGTATATATAAAACATATAAAAGTTCTCAACTATAGCTGCATTCTGTTGGCTTCAAATGAAAACAGATAAAGAAGAAAAACTCAAAGAATGGAAAATATTAAAATAAGGAAAAATTTACCAAACAAAACAGTGTGCGATGTTCATACAAGAAACATCAGATTCATGATTATGCATAATCATAAATTACTTCTCCTTTTCTGGGAAAGAATTGTTTTTGAATACTCTTTTTAATACACCAAAATAGTGCAATTAGAAAATACGAGTATTAAACATGTAATTTCTAAAACTAAGAAAATGCATTGACCTGAATGATATCTTATCTGTGACAGTGACAAAAGAGCACTGCCATTTGGTGGTCTGGAACTTATGCATACAACAAACTAATCAGATTTTTAAGGCATAATGCTGCAAAGAGGAACCATGTAATGTGCTTTGGAAACTTATGTAAAATAATGGCAAGGATGATTCTAAAAAGCTGAAGAACACATTCAGATCCTCATTTGGCACATGTGATATACATTCTTGAAGTCTGGACTGCCACCTGCTGAAACACTGTTTAATGGGAAGCTTTGACTTAATAGGACTCAATTTTCATTTTAAACCTTGATTTTCACCCTATTTCCTTCTTCTAACCCCTAATGCTCTATGTCCCACGAATCATTATAACTGTGAGTAAATTTCAGATTTCCTCCCCTTCTGTCCCTTGATTCCCCAGATCAGTGGCAGTCTTCCTCCTCCTTATCCTCTGTGATTTCAGCAGTTTCTTACCCTGTGATTTGCCTGTTAGGATTTTACAGCCAGACTCAACCACTCTGCCCACACTGCTGCCTCTGCAATATGAAATTAGGCAGTGTAGACTCAGGTATTGTCCTGTTGCTCACTGTCTTTATGTTTGCATGGCCACCACGTGGGCAGAGGTGTGCCCACAACAAGGGCAGTGGCAAGCAAGGGGAAGATTAACCTTGTTATCATCTTTGCTGAGCAAGGGGGACTGATGTAAGAAGGATGGCATCTGTGTAACATCTTCTGTAGAAAGAGAACACAAGAAGACTTGCAGGCTTCAAAACCACCAAGATCCAGACCAGAAGAGGCTGGGTTGCATAGCATCAATGCAGATTAAAATTGATGGTGTGCTCTGAGCTGCAGTCATAATTATTGCAGATGCTGAGGAGGACTGCTAAGAGGTGAGCTGATTAACTTGTGGGTGCTTGCAGTTGGTGTTTATCCTTCAGAAATGTTGTATCAGGAGAAAAGCTGACCCTTCCAAGATGGGTTGTGGTTATGGGGGTAAACACAGTCTTTTCATCCCTTCACACCCCAGTGTCCTGCAGGAAGGAGCAGGAGCGTAGCTCTGTGGGCTCTGTGATTTTGGGGACTGCAGTTCCCACTCAGCAATGGCACCTCTGAGGTGCTTTCATGCAATGGGGGGGGTTCAGGCCACAATCTCTTCTCGGATTTGCCCTCAAGATTTATTCATGACGATTTATTCATGACGATTGCGATCCTCTCACCCTACCTTTAGTGTGGTTTTTGTCCTGCGTGATGTGTTTTTCTCATGGGCGAGCTCTCACTTGGAGCTGGGACTTGCAGCATGGGCGGTGCCACACAGAGGGACTGAACAAGCAGCGCTCCCATCAGCACTAAGCAGATCTCCCTTAGTGTCAACATATGGGATTTTTATTGACCAAACTCTTTCATCACTGAGAGACCCCTTTTTTCCATCACATTCGTGGGTGCGATCACCTGAACATCACCTGCATTGAGCGTATTTCATGGGGAAGGAAAACGAGGGAGCTGTATGCCCTTGCTGTGTGGAGCACCGGTACCCTCTAGTGGTAAAACCGCAGGCATTTGTAGGCAAAAAAGACGATTTCACCACTAACTTATCTTCTGTCTTCCTTTTGGACAAAAATCTGTACGTCCTCTTTAATTGACAGCGGTGTTTTGTTGAAGGATACCGTAAATTCATGCCTTTAGTTTAAATAGCCTATGATGTAATGTGATGATGTGATTTCCTTGGACTGCTTTCAGTGTGTTTCACCTTCCATTAAATCATTAGAGTGATACTTGTGAGCTGATGGGTGACTGAATTTTCACATGGTATAAAGAAGTGGCTGTAATGGAAAGTACCAAGCAGCAGCTGCTCAAGGCTTTAAATGGAGTGTTAGTGATGGTACCGCTGTAAAAGTTGTAGTGTGGCAGAGCATAGGTGGCTTATAGTTAATCAAAGAAACCATGTTGTCTTTGTTTAGTTTTCACCAGTTTGCTCGTGGGGGTTCAGGACAGCTGGATCATGGGTCTTGGGAAGCCAGGGAGCCACTGGCTTTATAGCTGCAAGCTGGGGACAAGAAGATATGGTGTGACAAAGCAAGGTCAAGGGCGTGGCAGGAGCACCACAAAGTTGTTAAACGAACTGCCAAATGTCTTGAGCAGCAGGAGTGTGGTTGTAGGTAGATGGCAAAAGGCACATTCTGGTCTGTTTCCTACCAACTACATAACGCGTGCTCTAGAACGGGGCTGGGGACTGCAAAAAGCTGAAACTTGCCAAAGAAATCCAAAATTATTTAGCATGAGCAAAAACATTTACTTCTGTTCTATCCTTGCTCGAAATGGCTGATCTGAAATTTTCCTGGCATAACAACAGTGACTTTCACAAAAGCCACAGCAAAGTCATCCTTCAGGGTTTGCTATGAAGTGTTCCACTGTTGCCTTTTCCTGGCATGGAGGGTGCTAGTGGGTGCTGCTTGGAGGAAATTCCCCCCAAAAGGCAGCAGGAGCTCTGGAGCTCACTTCTGTCCTTTCACTCCAGCTGCAAAGCAATTGCACATTCTCAGACCACCATTCTTTAGCCCTGGGTTTTCTCAGACATGAAGGACATGAAAACCCAGGGCAGGTTAGAGGACACGTGTCACTGAGCCCCTGGTCACTGCTCCACCCTGCAGGCTGAGGCTCTGCTCACTTCACCCACTGAAACAAAGTGGAGTTTTACTCAGCAAGAAATGAAATCACACTACGGGAACCAGATTGAAATTCAAAACAGGTAGTGCACATAAACACAGCTTGATTCTTCACAAGCTTTTTTCCCTGGATGATTTCAGTACCTAATGCCTATCATTTCTTTGATGTTCCCTAGTTATGAAAGCAGGGGATCCAGAGCTTTTACAAAGATGTCCTTCTAATTTATTCATTAAACTCAAAATATTTCCATGGCCACCTGCCCCTCTGTTCCTGTGGAGCAGGTTTTGGAAGCACATTAAAATGCCCATGATCTGGGTACATGAAGTACCAGACTATGAGCTTGCCCCACTTTGCTTCACAGTAATCACTTGTATAAAAGATTTTGAATAGCCTAAACCTGGGAATAGTTTTGCAAGGAGATCAATTAGACTGAATTGGATTTGCCAGCAGTGGGAGTTAAATTTTTAGTCAAATCTCTGTGTTCTGGAGCCTCACAGACAGAAAATAACACAGGGGCAGTGACTTATACACTTTGTTTACTGGAGAGCAGAAATTTACCCTCTCTTACTACGCTTTCAAACCTTTTCATCTTTTCATCTGCATAGAAATGAGTGCAAAAAGAGAAGAAAAAAAGAAATGCAATGCAGTTTTCAAGGGAGGGTTTGTCCTGGTGCTGCATTGTGGTGAAGCCTTTACTGTTTCCCAGGCCTCAGGATGTGCCAGGTAGATCCATTGCACTGTAACTCCAGTGCCATCCTGGGAAGCACAGAGCTTGGAATAGACCTCCTGAGCAATACAGTCCTCTGCCACATCATACAATCCCTTCCAAAAATGCACTATCACCCATTTCATTCCTGAAGAATGTGAGTTAATTAATGCATGTCTGGCCCAGGAACATTCTGACTCAGGACCTTGCCATGACTGCCAGTTCCCCTTTCTGCATCCTGGTTGAGAACGCTTGATCTTCACAAAACCCCACCTCACTGCTCACCAACAGGAAGCAGCTGTCCCGTGGAGATCTCTACTCAGGGTTTTATAGGCAATATCTCCAGTGCAAATACCGAGATGATTGACAATGCTGTGGGGTTTTTTTTATTTCATTCCAGGTTTCTGATTGTCTTGGGGTGTTTGATCTTAGCTGTCCTGACTACTTTCAAGGAGTATGAGACAGTTTCTGGAGACTGGCTCCTCTTGCTGGTAAGTAAACTGTGGCTGCTGCATGGCCCTGGTAAGGCCCTGGAATTGCAATCAGCCCCATCAGCAGGGATGGAAACTTAGTCCCAGCTCTGCATGCAATGAGGTTTCTGCTCTTGGTCCTGGAGCAGTGGCTGTACACTTACATATTGGAGAATTCCCAGTCCATTGTCAACACCAACTCATTAAAAAGCGAGGTTCCTGAGCAAAAAGAAAATGAGAGGGAAAATCCTAGCCTGAGGCTTTTAAATAATGGCTTTTCAGCATCTGTCTAACAGCCATTCCATCAGATTATCAGTACATTTCCTATCGATCATGCCAGACCTAAGCACACTTGAAAACTATTTTTTGGGGGAATCTTTCAACCATTTTGATTCATTCTATAATATTCTACTAATCCTAGTATTTCTTTCAAGGGAGGTCATCAGAGTTGGACTCATGCTTGTGTCCAATAGCAACATAACTGAAATTGCTGCAAGCAGTGCCTCTGAGAGAAAATATATTCACAGCAAATACATTCCAGATTGCTTGTTCTATAAATGCTGGAGTTCATGCTCAAGACTTTTATTTCAGTCAGGCCTCCCATTTAGCATAAGAATTAAAAAATAGAAAAAAACCCTCACTAAATATAAAATCGCAAATTCAACATTTTATGAAAATACCCTAAAAAGGAACTTCCTCTGCTCCCATAGCTATCATAAAATACAGGGCACAGTGTCTTGCTTAACCTGGCCTTGTTTAAAGTATCCCTAGGGAAACTGCACAGCAAAATTAGTTTCAGGATCTCAATTTCCATTTCCCCTTGTACCCCCAGAGACATATAGATCCGAGCAAGAGCTAAATGCCAAAAGGAATGAAAGGTGAATTCCCCTTGCATGTTCCTTCTCAAAAAGTGCCTGTACGAAAACACACTCATCCCTCAGGGAATGTGAAACTCGCTTTTGGTCCCTGTTACCCTGCTTAGACCCATATTTCACATTTGAAAAAGCCTGAGGTTATTTTTCCTTCTCCTGTGCTTGTTTTTATGTGGCTCTCAGCAGTTTTCTGAAGCACCTGTGGGTGATGAGCATGAGGAAAAGTCCCCTTTTCCCTCTTGCCAGCAATTCACAGAGAGGAAAAGTAACCGCGTGCCCCAGGCTGCCCTTGGCCCATCTCTGCTGAGCACCTCAAAGAAGCTCTCTGCTCCCCATTCCTTCCCCATGCTTAGAAAGGTTCTGGAGCAAGGTGGAAAATCCCGTTTTTTCATCCACCAGAAATTTAAGGGAACAATATATGCCTTAAATTTGTCTTATATATGTCTTTATCATTGCCTTGAACTTAAGGCCATATGAATATCCTGTATCCTGCTCCTGTCTCAATAGGTATGGCTGCATGAACGAGCTGCTGGTGGTGACCCTGGGGGTGGGTACAGAGTGCACTGGGGACTCTGCAGTCACCACTCACACATGTCTGCTCATTTTGTGTGCAGCACGAGGTCTTTTGCTGAAGCAATTGCCCTTCCATCAAGGCAGGGTAAGCACTTCACATTTACCCAATAGCAGGAGCAAATCCTTCCTGCAGAGTACTTACCAGGCTGGAAAACTGTGGCCCCCTTTGCCTTGCCTCTGTCATCAATCTCGATTCTCCTCCACTTATTTTCCTCTCTCCCACACATATCCTAACACTTGCAACTCATCTATTTCCTTCAGCTGAATCCCTGTGTCCAGAATTACTGCAAAACTTGTGAGACTAACAATGTAGTTTGTGTCTTGATACAGGAAACTTTTGCCATTTTCATCTTTGGAGCAGAGTTTGCCTTAAGAATCTGGGCTGCTGGGTGTTGCTGTCGCTACAAAGGATGGAGGGGGAGACTCAAATTTGCCAGGAAGCCTTTGTGCATGCTGGGTAGGCACATGCTCTCTACTGCTGTTTTCCTCGTTAATGTCCTTTTTCCTTCTAAGCCAGTTTGGGGGATGTCAAAGAACTGGTGATTGGCAGTGCAAAGAACACTGAAAGCAGATCTGCCCTTTATGCCAGAACCTGTGACCTGCTTGGAGTAGTTATTTGAAGTAGCCAGCAATAACAATTTGAGAGGCACTTGGTTATCTAGTCAGTGAGAAAAAAAATGAATCCTTCTACTCTTCAAATACATATTCCTTGTCCTGAGCCCCACTGCACTTTTCTTAAGCTCATCCCCAGGAAGACTCTCTCTGCCTTCAGTTTCAAACCACTTGAGATCCCAACTCTGTACCATCTTCCCCAGACCCCTTTTATATTTGTGTTGTGTTTTACAATTGTATTGTTGGTCTGCATTTGCAAACAAGTGTCTTTGGGATTTCACCCATGTTGTCTTTCAGGCTTGGAAGGCACTGCCTATAATTATCCATAAAATTACTCATTATTCATGTTTGAATACCCTCCTGCAACTCCTCATTGTATCCACAAACCAACCAGCCAACCTTTAGGAGCTCGCTCTGCCCTGAGCACCTGTCGTCCCCATTCACTCACTGATTTTAGGACATCCTCACTTGTTTTGATGCTCTTAAGGCCAAGCACAAGGTTTTTGTTCTTTATTTGTGCAGCACATAGCACTCTGTGGAGCCATGGTACCACATGAATACATGTCTCTCTTTCCTCTCCCGCTTTTTTTCATCTCATGGGTCTAAATGATAGACAAGATTGTAACAAATTTTCTTTGTGCATCTGTGCTATCCTCAATTTAGTAATGCTCCTTTGGGTGCTACTGTTGTACAGATACTGCTTATACCTCTAGTAGGTTTGTGAAGGCAGCAGGGTGTGAGCAAGTGGGATTGCTGCTGTCTCATGCCTTCTCAGTAGAAGTGTAATCTCACTTCTGAGAATGAATCCTCATTGATATCTGGGTAAAGAACAGAAAATATTCTGGATTTATTAATATCATCTCTTGTTTGTCACTGGTATAAGTTTGTTTTGAGAGTGATTGGAAGTGAATAAATCTGAAATCCACTCTTTTTGGCTGGAAAGATAATATAAAGACAATTCAAAGACTGAGTGCCCAGAGAATGTTTGAAGTTGTTTGGTACCATTTTCTTCTTGTATGTGTGTATAGGATCAAAAAGCAGGGGGAAACAAGGAAAAGAAAGAAAACAAAAAGAAGTTAGGCAATTTGCATTTCAAACCTCTTCAGTTATCATCAAGTTGTTCCTGTGAGCACTTACCAAAAAAAAAAATAAAAAAAAAAAGTAGTACTGGCTTTGAGATTTTAGCGGGAAAACTCAGCCAAAAGAATAAAATGGTAAGTGTACCATCAAACCTGAATTTCTCATCTGCCGACCTGTTCACTGTGGTGTTGCAGTGGTACAATGAAGTTAAGGCTGGTGTTCTGTCAGCATTAGGACACTGTTTCTGTGCATCCCTGAGCGAGCTCAGTGTCTCAAGTCCAGAGCATCGATCTGTAAACGCATCCCAAGGCTTTCTGGGAGGTTCTGTGCCTGACACTGACTGTGTGGCAGGTGCAGATATCTGATTAATTGGCAAGAGAAGGCATTTTCAGGCAGCTTCGAAATGTGCCTGGGGAAATTTGCAGCACAACCAGATGGGATTAAGAAGCAGGTGATGGGGCCACTTTTGTTGGCAGGCTTTGTTCTTTTCGCCTTGCAGATATCTTTGTGCTGATTGCTTCAGTGCCAGTGGTTGCTGTTGGGAACCAGGGCAATGTTCTGGCGACGTCTCTCAGAAGCCTCCGCTTCCTTCAGATCCTGCGGATGCTCCGAATGGACAGGAGGGGAGGCACCTGGAAACTTTTAGGATCAGCTATTTGTGCACATAGCAAAGTAAGTGAGGAGCTGACAGGGCTCAGCTGGGGCTTGGGGAGAAAGACTGAAAGCAAAGAGAGGGGATGCACAGGTACAGCAGTGCCTTGGGGTTATGTTTAGCTGTTCAAAATGCAGTTTTGTTCTTTCAGCTTTATTCCTTTTTCCATTCTCTGAACCATTTCTGCCCCTTGTTTTACCTTTTTGTACTCAGTAGTGGTGCTGGGAAGTGATAACATGTTCATTCCCACACGTTGCAACAGGAATTTTGCCTTTACTCTGAATGGGAGCAGGGACATCCCTTTTATGGTGAAGGATGCTGAAATCCCTGACAAAAATGCCTGTGAAGTTGCAACATGTTTGCAGTGGCTTCTCAGACTTGTCTGATCAACAGATGGAGCAGGACTCAGAAGGGATGGAAAGAGGCTGATTAGCCTCTTTAGCACAGAAATGTGGTTTCAGAGGGAGCTACTGGTAAAATTTCTCTTTGAAAACCTAGGTCAAACAATGCAGAGATGGACACAGTGGGAACCCAGACAGGCAAAATTTCTAAAGTCATCTTTGCTTGGTCTAAGTTGATGCTGTAGTCAGACACACCCTGTCTTGTACCAGACAGATACTTGTGTTCTTGCATTTTCACAAAGGATTACTACAAATTAAAAACTATCTGCTTAAAAATCCTCTGTATGAGATTTCTCATCTGCACAGGATGTAGACAAATTACATATACTCCACTACATACTGCTTTTTCTTACCCATGAATGACATTCCTGACATTTTAAGGGGTTTTGAAAGTTAAAATGCCAGCTGTCATGGCATATTTAGACATTGTTTCTGTGTAGGGGCTGATGGGGATACCCACTGTGTTTCATTTCTTACCAACTTCTGCTTCCTCATATAAACTTGCTGCAAGACAGGTGGCGGATAAACACTTATGTCAGAAATGTTTCTCAGGAAACTGATCATGGAAGAAGTCTATGTAGCAAAGATACTGTTTGGAAATTGTTAAGGCTTCATTGTGTGGGATTTCATTCAAATATTGTGTGGTTCCCCACCTTGCACTTTCAGACCTCAGCTGACTGAGGGAGATTAGAAGGGGTTGTGAGAACTTTGCTTTACTGATGACAATGACAAAACAATTTTGCTAACAATTTCCTTCTGTGATTGCACACCAGAAGTTAGCTAAGAACATTGTTCACTTGTCTTAAGATTGAATCACAAAGTTCTCAGTTAAATGCTTTTTTTTCTTTTTTTAGTCCCAGTAAAGGTCACATTAAATTAATTGGAATAATGATTTTTACCCACTTTTGAAGGCTTTCAGCAAATGTGTTTCTGCCTTGTTTCAGACATTGCTGGGGTTTTAACTTGGGTGCATCTTCCACCTCAGTGGGATTAGACACAGACTCCACTTTAGTCATTCTCTCTGAAACAGTGAAGTTCAGGGTTTGTTTGCACACAGATTGTTTTAAAGGTCTGTTATTGCATGAATTCGTGTTGGAAACATCATTCATGATGGAATCATCTTTGATATGGCTGAAGAGATGGAAGTGCATCCTGCAGCCGTGGCTCTCTGGAGGTAGGCGGAGGACAGAGCTGTTGATTTGCTTGCTAAGAGTGACCAAGCTCAGGGGCAGAAGGAGAGGAAAGAGTCAAGGTCAGGGACAGAGCCCTGCAGCCCCCTGTGCCATGGGTGCAGCTAAGCCTTTAACCCAGTTTTATGCAGAACCACAGCTACAGATTTCTCCAAGCTGCTCCCAAGGAAGATCCTAATTCTTACAAATCTCTGCATTATTTCCCACTAAGTGCTGAGCTGGGCTGGTCATGGATGTGACCAAAGCCAGCAGTGATAGCTCTGCTGTTACTTTTTGTGCTTCTCTCTCTTGATATTTACTCTGGCACTGTGGATATTGAGGCTTTTTTCAGCTCCTCCATGTTCATCTGTTTCTTTTGCAGGAACTGATCACTGCTTGGTACATCGGGTTCCTGACTCTCATCTTATCCTCATTTCTTGTTTATCTGGTTGAAAAAGATGTTCCTGAAAAAGATGCTAATGGGGTGGAGATGAAAGAGGAGTTTGAAACCTATGCAGATGCACTGTGGTGGGGGTTGGTAAGTGACTCCAAAAATACCTTATACCCTTCTTAAAAACTTCATATCCAAGAAGAGATAAAGTTTTAGAGACTACAGTGCAAGTGCTGCTATATTTCTGTGAAAAGCACGTTACCCCTGTGACATTACCAAGGTAGGAGTGCACCTACAGTCAATTAACAGAACTTATATCCCTGTTGACTTTCAGTCATATAAAAGTCCTTAGGTGCTTACACATCCTTCACAAATCAATCTGTGTTCCTGGTGTCTGGGAAACCTCTCTTTTAGAGGAGCATCTCTTCAGGTATAACTGCACTATGGGAGACTGAGCTCTCATGACAGCAGTGTCCTGCCTGTGAGAGCTGCATCCCTCAGACAATGGCAGAACCAGAGCTGGCCAATGGTTGGTTTTGTTGGGCTGTCAAAGAGCACCAAACGTTTGGGCAGTTGAGGGAGACACTCATGGAGGTTTGGTCCTTGAGGAGGCAGTGACTGAAGATGTTTCTTGATTCAGATGCAGCAAGTAGAAAAATATTTCTGGAAAGGTTAACTCAACAATTCTCATGTCTTACATGCATTCCCCAAAGATCAGGGAATGCCATTGGTGGCAGGATGCTGAACAAGAGGGACCTTTGATACCTCTGTTCTTGTCTCATCTGATGAAGAGAGGAGTATTGATTTGCACCACTACTCATTCAATCACAGAATATTCCTGCCATTCCAGAACTCATGTTGCTTTGCTACTGATAATCAAGGAAGTCAATGTCATGCTGTGACTAAAATTCGGCAGCATAGTTTTTATTTAATGTAGTTCACTCAGAAATATAAGATACCCCACTCCTCCCATCATTAGTCAAAAGATGCCAAGTGTTGCATAGAACACCTGGATGTTTTCATATCCTTTTATATCCAGGACATTTAGACAGAGTCTTAGCAGTGAGAAAAGGTACACAGCTGGAAATTAACAATTGTGCCAGAAAGGAGCAAGTTTTCACAAAGTCATCTTTGTTTTAAAGAGACCAGGACTTCAGGTAGAGCTAGTCCTGGCTTGTTGTTAAGGCTCTGCAAGTTGTTAACTGGCAAATCCTATTCCTAACTGTGCACTGATGGTAGGCAGGAGACTCCCGTGGAGTTCTCTTGCAGCAAATGCATCAGAGAGAGGCAACTGCTTTGAGACTAAATCCATTCTCCATGCAATGCCTTGGGACTATGATGCCACCAAAAAAATTGGTTGGCCCATCATCAAGATCTTAATTCACAAAGCTGTGCATGAGCACCCACAGGGCTGAGTTCTGCAGCTTTCATGGTGACATTTACATAGAGCTGTTGGCTTTGTTATTCTTACATCAAGTCCTGCTCCTTCTGCCCACAGATCACCCTCGCTACCATTGGATACGGCGACAAGACCCCCAAAACGTGGGAGGGGCGGCTGATTGCAGCCACGTTCTCTCTCATTGGAGTGTCTTTCTTTGCCCTTCCTGCAGTAAGTACCTCCCCCTCCTCTGTTAGACACAGCCCAGTGCTGTACACTTGCAGAAAGGAGGTAAAGTCAATAAAACCACCAGTGGAACCAAATCCCTTTTTAAAAAGTGCTCCAGAGACTTGAGCAGGTCTGTATCAGTAAATGAAACTTGTTTCTTCCCAACTGTGCACAGAGCCTATTGGGAATAATATATCACCCCAATACTCCTCAAATCACTATGTGGGCTTTGTCTGACAGTGCTGGTTGGCACAGGACAAGATTAATCCAACAAGTGAAAAAGCTGGGAAACCACAAAGCAGTTCATGAGACTGTACACTGGCATGAGGTAATTTACTGGTATTGACAAGACGTATTTTCAAAGTATTTAGAGCCCACTATTTTAATAATTGGACTTGGGGCCATATTTCCTTTGTCTGCAAAGTCCTCAGATAAGAAGGAGACAAGCTCTGACTGAGATGGGATGAATAGCAACAGAAACTGTCCCAAGCCCAGATTTTAGGATGTTTTTCCTTTAGATCCAGACTTGGAAAGAATTTCACAGAGGATGAGAAGTCCTGTACACCCAAATCCAGAGTATGGTTTAGCACAGCCCTTGTGTCAGGCAAGCAGAGTTTCACTCTCCCCTGAGTGGAAAGCAACACAGCACCTGGACACCTCCACCTTGGAAAGGCAATAAGTGTTCAAGAGACCTGTTGAGGACCTTAAAATAATTTGGTGTGGCCTGTGGTCCTTGGGAGGATCATGACAACCTCCTGTCCCATCAGTGGAGCAGCAGGAAAAGCATGGGAACTGCACAAAGATTCCATGTAGCCATCTCCATCTCTGCCTACAGACCTACTTCCTCTCATCATTAATCCCCTTTTTTTTCTCTGAGTAAGAAATGTCTAAAATCTTGCATCACTCTATGCTTTCAGGGCATTTTGGGGTCAGGGCTGGCACTGAAGGTCCAGGAGCAGCATCGTCAAAAACATTTTGAGAAAAGAAGAAAGCCAGCAGCTGAGCTCATTCAGGTTTGCAGCCGCTTTCCTCTTCCTTGAAAACGTGTTGTGCATGAAGACTGCTGCATCATGTTAACCAGGGCCACCACTCCTCCCCTGCCCAAATTCTCACTTCCCATTGCAGGAGGTGAGAAGCTGTGTTTGTCAGTTCTTTCACACTGAGCTAGATAATCCAGAGGCCCTTGCAGTTTTGAGGAATCTTTCACCTCCCAGAATATCTTTTAGATGAACAGTGTTTTTGAAGAAAGGGTCTCATCTGCGAGCTTCTGGAAACCAGCTGGCTTCTGCATCAGTGTCACAAAATCACAGAAAATAAGCTGTCAAAAACATATTCCTTACGAAATCCAGATTTTTTCAGTTCCCTTGAGAAAGTGCTTTTCTCTCCAAACAGAGTTATGTTGTTACTGATGTGAAAACAGAATAATAGAAGTAACACAATAGACAGTGACAGTTTCAATCAAAGCAAATAATGTAAATAATGTGTGGGTTTTAAGAACGGAAACACACCCTGTATCTTCTATTATGTCACTGCATGATCCAAAAAGTCAATTAGCTCACTTGGTCTTCAGGTATGGCCTTTGTTATGAATTCAGGATACTGAGCTTAAAATCATTAGTCTGTGTGCTGACAAATTTGACAGGAGTTACTCTTACTAGGTATGGAGCATGTCCTGATGGCAGTGAAGTAAATGCCAGCATTTTTACAGAGGGAAAGAGAAAGTTTCTGTGATATCAAATGGAAGCATTGGTGCTCAGGATCAAACCAGTCCTCAGGAAGAACAGGCTGAGTGGCATTAAAATTAATGACTGTTCTCATTAAAAACACGCATTAGCAAACAGAGGGGGCTGCAGGCATGAGTTGTGAATGGAATTCACCTTTTAAATTAAAGCATCTCATCAGGTAGCTTATTTAGCTGCAGTGGGTTTTAGGTATGTGCTTAGAGGATTTTTTTTTTTTGGACAATTTTAATTTGAACTAGATGCTGAAGTAGAAAATTGCTCAGCAGAATTTCCTCTGGTGATACATTAGGAGGCAAACTATCATAAGCACTTCCAGAATTACTGGACAAGTCCAGGAGTACTGGAGGTTCTTTTAGACATACCAGACAGGACAATAAAACCAGTTTAGTATAATGCAATGTCATGTTCTGTTGGTGGTTCTCTCCATGTCCTGTCTCCTTTAACAGCCCTCCCAGATCACAATCCAGTGTCGATAGTTTTTCCATACAGTGACACTCATTTGGTATGGCTGATTAGTAATTAATTTCCAGATAGTCACTCAGGTGCATTGTTATGTTCTCTGAAGCAGTCTGGCTGCAGTCAGCTGGGAAATAACTTTACCTAACACTAATTATTTCCTCTCCCTTGTAATTCAGGCTGCCTGGAGATACTATGCTACTAACCCCAACAGGATTGATTTAGTTGCTACCTGGAGGTTTTATGAATCAATTGTATCATTTCCATTTTTCAGGTAAGTGCATTGTCCACCTCTCCATCATCATTTTCTGTGAAGTATCAGGACAGGGACATAGACTTTATATATACATACATATATATCAATGAGGCTTTTGTAGGTAACATAGAGTTCCCAGAAAACTCTTGTGAGGAAGAGGAAACTTTTCTGTGGTAGTGGGTTTTTTTCAGTCACCACTTCTGAGTTCAGTGGAAAGAATTCCATACATAAAGACATCCAGATATAATGGATGCTTATGTTTATGGTTACTAGACTGATCCTCACTCTCCTCACCTGTCAAACAGGCACCTTACTGACATTCAGGTCTTAGCATTTTAAAAAGTTGTTTTAAAAAACCTATCTAGCCCTATGAAAAGCCAAGACTTTTAGCTACAGACTATCAGCTGCTAATAATGGGCATTACGTATCCAAGTTAGTGCTTTAAACTTTCCTTCTGGACTTGCTGTTGTACCTCATTCTGAAAAAAAGGTGCCCTTAAACTGCTGTTCAACTCAGAGGTCTCCACGTGTAGTTGTGCTCACTGCACTGATACTGAAGCTCCAGGTGTTGCTCAAAACTGACTTGAAATGTTTCAGACTCCTGCTTTCTCAAAGGGCAAATTACAAATACCCTTTCTTTGTTTTATTCAAAATGTAATTTTTAGAATTGATTTCACGTACTTCGAAAAGGAAACCGCTACCAAAAAAATAAAAATCCCACACCATAAGTATTTAATTAAGGCTCAGTGCCTTTCTTTCCTTTTCTTTATCTCTTCTCACTCTCTTGTCTACTCCCGCATTTTCCATTACAGAGTAATTTCTTGAGGATTTCTTGACCGCAGGCTTTTTTCAGAGAATAATTCTCAGACTCATAAGGAGTCTGAACTCATTCCTGTGACTTCAAGCTTGCTCATTGTGTGTAGGTTCTTCTGTGATTTAAATGCAACCTGAAGTTTAATAGTGTTTTGCAATTAAGGTCCTGGGAGAGAGGGCAGGGGAGATCACTTCTCACCAAGGAATGGATTGCCAATCTAAGCAGCACAGATTGGTTTCAGGATTCTGTATCACTTTTTTTAACTTTATGGCTAGTTGAAAATGTAGCTTTTATTCTGCTTTTACTGTCAGTTATGGTGACAGAACAAAAGAGGCATAAGCTATTAGCAGCAGATTAGCAACTTATATTTCAAAAATATGCTGAATTTATTGTGTGATTCTTCTCTCCTTGTTTTCTTGTAATGCATCCTCTCTTCTATAAAAGGAAAGAGCAGCTGGATGGTACTGCCAGGTATGTAGCTGCCATTATTATATATATATGTTTTAATACAGCTGTTGGAGGATGCAAGCTAAATAGTTCTTTGTGGATTCATGAGCTGTTAACTAAAACATGCTACTAACACCACAGGTAACCATTCAAAATTATTAACAAATCCATTTCCTAACTGCTTGCTTTTTTCCCAGTTTAACACAATTAAAATGCTAATTGTACAGAGGCAGTGTTGCTTGCTGATTGTCTGTAAACAGCTTTATTGTTTGTTCTTACTAATCATGGTCTAGATTTCTCCTGATCCATGCTGTGGAGCCAGGGTTTAGCATCCAGGCTGTTCTGGGGGGAATTTAAGATTCTGATTGCTGTTGTTGCTCCACAGTCTTGCACAGAGCAATGTTGTGGTGTGAGTGGGTGTCAGTTCACCATGTGCAAAGATTTCTTGACAATAAATACCAGGGTGGGTGTCTAAGATGGAACAGCAGGATAGTCAATCTCTCTGGCAGTACTGTAAAAGCTGCATTAGGTTTGAGGCCCTGGTCCCACCCCTGCTGAAAAAAAATTGGAAAGCTCCCCATCACACCAAGGAATTTACCAGTAAAGACAATGAAGGAATCATCAATCTTAATACTGGTCAGTCACTGAAGACTACAGCAGAGCAGTCACTGTCAGTCAGCCTGCAAGGTCTCAAATGGAAATTAAATATTTATAACCCTCTTCAGCTAAGTAGAAGAGACAAATGCACATACAATAATTATAAGTCAAAACTCAGTGTTAAACTGCTATCAGTGGGTCACCCACAATGAAATTCAATAGCAATTAAAGGATAAATAGTTCCACAGACTCGTGCTGAAGCCATATCTGTTTGCATCCCCATTTACAGCACAGAGAAAAGGAACAAGAATTGTAGCAATATTTGAAAACTGTTAGTCAGAGATCAGGTCTGAGTTCCAGTCCCTGGCCTGATGAAAAATTATGTTTTCTTTTTGTTTTTTAATAATTTCATGCAACACATGACAACTTCAATAAAGGAAGTTGACCAAAAAAAAAAAAAATATATTAACACTTGCTCTTCTATGAGTTTTTTGGGTTCAAGCCTCATTTAGCAGAAAAGAAAAACCTATCCCAAGTTTTCTTACAATACAGGCAAGTGCTCTAGTGACAAGTTATTGGGAAAAGATGCCTTCCTCCTCATGCCACCAAAATCGGGGGCTCACCTGCCCCTCTGCAAAAACTGACTGGGTGGGAGGTACCCAGTTTGTGGACCCCCATGGACCTTAAGTACTTTACAACCATGGCACTGCCCAGGCTAAGCAGTCATGAGCAAGCTCAGTTGCATTAATGAAGAAGTCTGGAGATTTTAGCCATCACCAGTGTTGGTAAAAGCTGAATTTTGGTCTTTAATATGTAGGAGAGAGCTTGGGAGCTGAAATCCTTTTGAATATGTAATTCCATACCTTGAGTCAGAACGCTCTGGCTGAGATACAGCAGCAGATTAAAATTAGGTAAGAGAATGACTGCTGCAGTTTACTGTTGGTCTCAGCCCCCCTAGAGAAGCTCCTGCACCTGCAGCAGTTCATGGAGTGCCTTCTGAGTTAGTGTAGCTTTCAGGCCAGTAGAAATCATTTCATGTTGACAGTATGAATTAAAAGTGGAAGAGTATGACTCACAGATCAAAATATTTAAAACTATAATCCCATGGCCCCTCATTCTAGCTGGATATATCTTAGTTTTATTTTGTTACATATGTAATAACCCTCAGCAAAATCATCAGTACACCTGCATGGGAGACTTCCTGCTAGCAGGAATGTGTTTATGGAGTGAAACATTCAATTAAAGGTATTGGAAACCCTCCAGGTAAACAGACTTATGATAGTGCTTGTGGGAGCATCCACTGACTTCAGTAGAAATGGGATTGAGCCATAAAATCTGGTTGTTTTGACAGTAACACCTCCCATCTCTCATAAAACTCTTATTTACAAACCAGATAATTAAAAAAAAAAAAAGGAAAAAAAATCTTCCTCCTACAGTGACTTAGTATAGAAATTACTACTCATACTCCACTGAAGTTTGTGCTTTGACTGTATTGAAATAGATGAGCAATAAGGGAATGTGGTCCTAATGGGGAGAACAGCCCTTGAGTGCCCTCAATCTCCAGGTTCTTCCATCAGCTAAGTACTTAATGAGAAAGCTGCTGTAGTAATCAATGGCATTGTCTGATCAGTGTGACAAAGGAGAGAGAAGAATTGGTCAAAAGCTTTCACAGAAGCTTTTAATAAACTACAAATGAGGCTTGGCTGTGTCAAAATTTGAGGATGGGAAGCATTTTACCTGGCAGGGTTTCTACTGAGTAGCGTAAAAGCTCTTTAGGAACTCCAGAGTTCTGGAGTTGAACTCTGTGGCAGATCCTTCTAGGACCTCTCCTAGACCAGGAGAGAAGCAGGAGGTGGCATCATGATGAAGTCACAGACAGATACAAGTCCTTGTTCTTAGACCATTTGGGAAGAATACAGGGGTCACAGATGAGTGGGAAAGTCCATTTCTGAAGCTGGATCCCAAGGCAAGGCTGCAGGGAAGGAGTTTTCCTAGTGGAAAATCAAGTTTGGCAGCAGCCCAAGGCATTACTGAAGCTCCCTTTAAACTAAAACTGTGAAGATCTGAGATATGATGAAGAGGACATTGCACTGCCCTGGAGCTTGACTCTGTGCTGTAA
Organism: Orthonyx spaldingii; assembly: GCA_013397795.1. Lineage (NCBI taxonomy): Eukaryota > Metazoa > Chordata > Aves > Passeriformes > Orthonychidae > Orthonyx > Orthonyx spaldingii. The sequence goes on along the minus strand of VZTJ01004170.1, from coordinate 119,985 downwards.
GCAGTGAAGGGAAGTGGTACCTGTGATGCTGCTCCTTAAGAACAGCATCTTCCCTATAGGCCCTGTATAGTCCCCCAAGGCAGGAGGAACTGGGCCTGTGCTCTCTGTGGCTCACTGATGGTGAGGTCACTGACTTCATGCCAGTTGGTGTCAATAGCTTTTTCTTCCTTAATGCCTAAAGCTCACAGGTCCATGAAATCTCAGATGGCAATTGCTTTTCTCCCTGTATTGCAAAGCTGTTTCTTCTGTTCAGCTCTCAAGAAGGGAGATTTATGAGGAAGAGATACTAATGCTCATTTTTGCTGGAGTGCACCGAATCATTCAGCAAACATTTAGGAGCCTGACCTACATTTAGGATGGGCCTTTGCTTGCTGGACATATTTTTATTCTGAGCCAGCTTTTTAAGTCTGTGTTTGGGGAATGAATAACGGGGCCTGATTTTTCAGTGCTGTTGTTAGCAGCTGTTCCACTGATTTTGAGCAGTGTTGAAACTTGTATGTACGGGACCTTTAGTGAAGAATTTTGAACTTTCTCATAGGGTCTTGTTCCTGATCCTCATTGTCCAACTGTAGAATTAGATATTAGGAGAGCATGTATATTCCTAGACCTGTTATTATGTGATTGAAGAAAAGTCATTTATCCCTGTTTCCTTATCTCTACAAGATAAATAATATTTCTGTGCCATTGGAAAGTTGGTTTGATTTTTTTAAAGTGGCATAATCAGTACCAGTCCTTCCTATTACGTGAGTATGAAAGAATTCATGAAATGTGGTGCATTTTTTATTGCCAGTGCTAACAACAAAATGAAAATAAAACCCTACTTTTCAAGGTGTAAAATTTCACTGTCAGCATTTCATCCTAATACATCTGCCCAAAACAAGGAGAAAAAGGCCACTCTGATCTGCACACTACATTAACTACAAATGAAAGGCTGTTCCCATTCCTTTTCATAGAGCTTTTCATGGGTAATCATTAACGTCTCATCTTAATAACTTTTCTTCACTTTACAGTAATGTCATGTTTAGTAGGGAGTCATTCTTTGGATCAAGCCTCACAAGAAAACTTAGGTATATACGTTCAAGTAACAGTTGAGCCTTATTCTTTTCATATTTCTTGCATGCCATTCTCTGCCTGCACTTTCTGTTTTTACTACAGTAGTTCACCCAACCACCATTAAAAGTAAGGGACAATAAGACTCAAAAGTTATTAAGCATAGAAAGAAAGCTGCATGACCTTGCAAATAGTTAATTGTTCTGCTGCTCAGAAAACATGGGATATTATCCTGGCTCTCCCAATCATCTGCTTGGAAACAGGTGCTTTTCTCTGTTTCCATAGAATGGAAATGAAACTAGCCTAGTCTGCAAATCATTTGGAAATTTACTGTGAGAAAAATATACTGTAAGAGTTAAACGCTGTTCCTCATGCAGTCCCAACCCCGCCAACACAATTCATGCAAGTTACTTTGAATTTCAGTTCAGTGGAACAACATCTTTGCATGTGTATTTGCAGATTCTGGTTCAGCAAATGGAAAACAAATGAGTGCTTTTGACCATCTGCATATAGTTAGTGACATGCTTAAATATCTTGCTGAACTGTGACCTAAGATGTGGGGCAAGAACTTTACCTTCCTGCAAAGAGACATAGAAATAATTTATGACATTTCAGGAATATCAAAGACACATCATTAGAAATAATATTTTGACTGAATTGCAAAGTATTTTACTCTATCCCACACCTTGCTGTCACTCAACTTAATCTGGTTGTTCTCATTCCCATTTCATTCCACAAACATAAAATCATCAACATGCAAGTCAGCTTTTCTAGCTGGAGCTCTTCAGCTTTTGGAGAGCAGCAAGTAAAGCACTCCACCTTTTCATCTGATGATTGGCCCATGCAAGTCAAGAGACTTTGATTTTGCAGTTCAATTTGCTTTCTAGTGGTTGATACATGATATGTTCACTTCTAAGCAAAAAGTGGGTCAGCATCCATATGGTTTCTGCCTACAATGGCTGCATTCATTGGTGAAAAATATCCATCCTGTTTTCACAAAGAATTGGATTTGGATTATTCTTCCCATAGTTTTATGTGACATTTTTTTTATTTTTACCCATCTCCAATCATTTTAGAAAGTGTGGATGAGAGAAGGGGCTAAGCAAAGGCCTTTAGTGTGTGTAAAGGCTCTTTCTTTTTCTGAAGGGCATCAAAGTTGAGCTGAAGTTTTGACTTGTGCCTCTGTTTATGGGCAGATAATCTGGATGGTAGGTGAGTCTGGATTTTGAGTCATAGCCACCCTTGAATACCAATGGGGATGTACATCACCAAGGAGTATGGAAATTTGTTGACTTAGAAGGGATGTTTCCTCCTCAGACATTAGAAACCTGCAAATTTAAACCTCAAGATTCAGGATGCTAAGTGAAATCTTTTGTTTTCAGGAAACTATAGTCAACTATTTTGAGACAGAACATTTTTGTGAGATCCTCTCTGAATAAAGGAATGCTACTCAATAAAAGGGAAAGCTGATTGGCCAAAGTTCAGAACTACCTCAGAAGTGTGGAATGTTCTTTTATCTTAAGAAAACTCATGGACTCTTTGAGATCAGGACATGTTCATGGCAGAATTCATGTCTGTCATAACATTAGTTTGGTGCTAATTTCTATTAGGAAGTGTTCAAAGTAGAATACAGAATACTTCTGGAAACCACATTCAGAATGTTTGATTTTCCGAAGCTAAGTTCACCCTTGTAAGTTCAGCTGATAAGGTACAAAAATACTGGAGTAAACATGACTTCCTTCTGCTTCCTTACTTGAGACTAATTACATCTAGTGATTAGCTAACTGAAAAATATGGAAAAATTTCCTGATTATCATTCGTCCTTGTTAGGTGAAAGTGGTAAATTCGTGGCACAGGGCTGTTTGATTCACTCTTAGAATTAATTCACTATTTTTCTCCTCATACACGTACCATTTGTTTATGAAACTCAAACAGTAGGCAAAGGATAGAGAGGAGAGTATCTGGCTTGCATGATGGGATGTAAATGCATTATTTCTTTGCATGATTGTTTCTGGAAAATATTTCTAGTTCAGTGGTTCCCACTCTTTATTCTGAGCAAGGGTAAAACATGTATTGCAGAAGCCAGCCATCTCTTGTATATCCAGCCACCAAATTAATCTCTCAGGTGGTCCAAAATAATTCCCACTACTCTTGGGGAACAAAAATTTAAGAGCTGAATTTTTCTTTAGGTAGGAAGAAACTGTCTGCACTGCTTTCACCTTCCTCCCTTTCTGTTGATCTGCATCTACCACAGAGTTAAGGAATGCTCATGCTGGGTCCCATTTCGAAGACATAGGGTTTGGAATGCACAAGGGAGAGGATGCAAATCCATGCAAGAAAAAGCAATGGCAATGTATCCAAGCTAGTCAGAGAAACTGCCCTGCATTTTATCAGCATGTTTGGGATGGATTTGAATCTCCCCAGTCTCTGGAACCGTTCTGGAAGTTGAGAATATTTTATTGACTATGAGGGTGCCAAATGAAGTGGGACCACTGTTCCCAGGGGAGGAAGAGCACACATCAGAGGGAGGAGTCTGAAAGATGGGCAGCAGTACCTGAAGCCGTGGGTGGGAACCACTGTCCTAGCCCCGCTCATGAAGGATCCGGTGATCTGCGCATGCTTCGTGCCCCGGGACTGAGCCATGCGCATGCTGCTTTAATGAACGAGATTGCGTCATGACAAAAAAAACATTTCCTCAGTATTTTAAAAAAGATCAATGAAAACTAAAACCCCAGCAGATCCAGATTTCGTCCCTTGGAAATGAGAATAAAGTCCATTTTTTCCCTGATGACAGAGAGTTATTATCTGGAAAGAAGCTTGGGTTTTGTTTTGGGTTCTTTTGTATACAACACACGGTTGTATATTTTCATGTGAAGCTGATGAATTATTTTCTGATGATTTTACTGCTCTGGCTGCCGGATATGAACACAATTGTCTATATTTGTTGCATAAACATACTGTTATAAATCTGAATGTTACTGTAAGGGTTAATCTTCAGGATTCAATTAATGAGGAAGGCTTCAGCTCAGGTATCTTTAACTTAGAATACAGACCTGCTCTTTAGATAACTTCTCATCTAGATCTTTCTGTAGTCAATAAAAAGAGCCAAGCTGCCCAAGTGTAAAATCATCCCAAGTTGAACCACCCTCTTCCCAGTCACTGGTTAGGGTTCCTGACTTCCCACTGATTATAGAAATGGGTCAAAAGATTAATCTTAGACAGGAAGTTTAACTTTTTTAACAGCTTAAGGGAGATCAGATGGGTTCTACTCCTAAACCTAAGATGCTCAAGCAACAGTCTTTGGAGAATAGTTTGTTCCTAAACTAACACTTATCGAAAGGGATAGCTGAGAAACTCACTGGAAAGAGAATTTGGGGATGTTTTCCATCTGCATTTTTTACCTTCAGTCCCACACTACCAGAAAAAAGAAAACAAAAAAAAAAAAAAAAAAAAAAAAAAAAAAAAAAAAAAGAAGAAAAGAAAAGATATAACCCACCCCAGAAATGAGCATGACTACATATGCAGTGGAAAATGTCCCTGCGCATAAGCAAGGTTTTGTGCTGAATGCAGAGGAATATTTCATTCAGTTTTTATCTCTGAGGAGGATATCAAATCTTGTTCAGTCCTAGTCTTTCATAGCTGTATGACAGATTTCTGCATATCTTACTTATATTTCTGTCCTATACTTTAAAAAAAAAAATCACTAGATTAATATTTTGGATACTTTGTGTCATCCACTGACCCTTTTCCTTCTGGTCTGATCCCTATAGATCCTCACCTCACTTTATGCCTCTTTTTTCTGGTATGGAAAGCAGTTATCACAGGAGTTTTAAGAGGGCAACTTTGGGACAACTGGATATGTATTTTGAAGAACTAAGCAAGTTTCTGGAGAGAGTCACAGGCCACATGTAATGACAATTATATTATTTTAATATAGTACTAAACGGCTTTTTATAAACAACAACAGTCTTTTGCCTCACCTATTATTCTGCTTCTTTGTCTTCAAGGTTCTGTTCCTTAAACAAATTTTTCTCTTGAGAGTTTCTCTGTAGTGTCACTAACTCAAATCTTGTGACATTTTGTACATTGCTCGAAGCCAGTGTGTAGTATGTGACCACTTGACTCTTCCTTTCATTTGAGATTCATCTGTCACTCATCTCTTGTCAGTGAGCTGTTAATCCCCCCACCTGGAGAAAGCTGATCTCCACAACAAGCCTGTTGCACAGTTTTCTCAGACCCAGAAACAAACTTTGTCATTTTATTATCACTGCACAAATCTCCTCATCCTAAAACTGCTTCGGTTTCTTCCCTCTTGTATCTTATTTCAGTCTCCCTCAATCTGCAGAGATCACCACCAGGGTGTGCATGCCTCATTGCTTTTCTTCCTTTATATTAAGGAAATGCTCACTCTCACAAGCTCACTCTAATACCTTCAGGCCCATCAGTTTCTGTTGCCTGGCTGACTCTGTTATCACTTAGTCAGATTTTTGGTGCATTTCTTTGCATTAAAATTCTTTTCAGCACACAGTGGTGTGCCATGATTCTAGAATCTTCTTGACCGTCCTTCTCAAAATGAATTCCTCCTTCAAACTTTGATTTTATTAGTGAGATTGAAGAGTCTATTTTCCCTACTTTACCGACCCAAAACACCCACATGCAAATCATTCTGTTGACTTTTACTTCCTCACCTTTATTTTTCATGCCCTTTCACTCTTGCTCATTACTTATCTTCTGCTGTATATATTTGTCCTATGTACAGCAGCTGAGTGCTTGAAGAATCCAAATTTCACAGAGAGTTGAGACATCTGTCTTGTAAAGCAATACTGCTCTCAAACGTGGCCTCTGGAACAGAGAAGTGGAAGTGATGCAGAAAAGAGAGTGCAGGATTCTCCCTAAGTTAGTAGAACACAAATCATTTGATGGAACCCTGCACCCACCATCAGTTCAGCCTTGACAGCACCTTGGTGGGCAAAGAAGATCAAGATTCCACCCCAAAAGCAAAAACTGTGGAAATAATTTTTAAAATGAGTTCTTAAGCCCAAACATAAGACTGCCCAAAACATGTTTTGTCACAGATGTCAACAAGCAACATCTCATATCTTTCACAAACAAGGAAGTAATCCCGGATTTTTGCTCCATGCATTTGTCTGCACTTTGTACATCTTTCCCCCATGCCATGAATTCTTCAGGAGGTGACATTAAGGCAAAGTCTGAGTCATGTAGCTATCAGTCCCTTAGACTGTTCTAATTCTTCACTCAAATCCATGCTTTTATCTCCTGGAAATGCTGATATACCAGGACTAATTCTGTGTCTCCTTACCCAAGTCTTTCTTAGTTGCCCCTTCAGTACTCACATATAAATGTGCACTTCATACAGTTTTTCCTTACCTCCTGGGTTAAAGGTATATTAATCAGAAACAGATAGGAGAGATGAGGACCCCAGTAATTCATGCAAAAGAAAACCAACAAAAAAACTTGGAACAGCTGATGTTCAATGCTCAGATAACATCCATTGTGGTGGAATACTGCAACAGAGAGGGCTCTGAGACAGAAATTGGTCCTTTTTTCACACCTGCAAGGTCTGCACACATCTCCATCTTTGTCCACTATGTCCTTGCACAGAGGACCCTGCCCATGCTTGCCTCTCCTGCCAGCAGGTTTAGTGGCTGCAGCTGAGCCTCCTGCACAGATACCTCGCTGAATACCTCTTAACTTCTTCTGGTAACAGTGGCTGTTCATCCTTCAGCTCTGCTCTCACCTGTGGCTCTCAGAAACCTGCCAGCTGTAACAGCTTCTTCCCTCCCCACACTCAACTTGCTTGACCTGGTGTCCCACATAGAACTGCCTCTTGTTCATGTGGTACACAATTCACCTTTCCCTAGAGCTGTCCCAGCATCCAGGAATGGGTTAAAAAACAGGCTTTCTTCCTATGGCTTGGCTCTGTTTTGGGTGATTTTTTGGCTTTTTGGATTTTATTTAAAACAAATGTGCAATTAACAAATATTTGAGCAGCAAAGTGAACAAGCAAATCAAATGTTTATGCCATCTATCACCTACAAAGTGTTCAGAACATATACAAGCTGATATACTCACTAGCAAATTTCTTTTCTGTTGCTCGTTTCAGTGGCATTTGTGTTTAAGAGCATTGCAGTCATCAGGCTGTCAGGGAGGTTAGTGATGCTGGTAAAATGGCAAGTAGATGAAATTCTGTCTCTGTGTTGTCACTGAAGGACAAATGTATTCGGGCAGTAAATCTCTAAGAGAACAGACAGTGCAAGGAATCATCAGAGGAACAGAATTTGTCACTTCACTACAACACCTGTAGGTCATGGTGGAGAGATAACAGGGTAGCCTGCCCTACCATGTACCTAATCTGTGCTTGGCAATGCCTTGCCAGAGTTTTGCTGGTGATTTATTTGGTTCACAACACATCTGACTTTATTTTCTTCCTGGCTGAGAGAGTTGGGGTTGTTATGTCTGGATAAGAGAAGGCTCTGTGCAGACTTTAGATCACCTTCCATACCTAAAGGGAGACTGCAAAAAAACAGGAGAGGGACTTTTAACAACGGCATGTAGTGACAGGATAAGGAGGAATGGCCTCAAACTGAAAGAGGGCAGGTTTAGATTAGACATTAGGAAGAAATCCTTCACTGTGAGGGAGGTCAGGCACTGGAACACGTTGCCCAAAGAAGTTGTGAATGCTCCATCCCTGGAAGTGTTTTAAGGCCAAGCTGACTGGGGCTCTGAGCAACTTGGTCTAGTGAGTGACATCCCTGCTCATGGCAGTAGTGTTGTTTCATGTCTTAATAATAAAAAACTACTGCTTCAGGTGTGCTACGTGAGCTGAAGCGCTGTGATACCTTTCATAGAGAGGATAGGAAGACCCTCTGGTAACATTTTCAACATTGATACCAAAAAGTGCTCATAAGAAGCAGTTAATTATCTGTGGAGCTTAACTGTTGTTTCCCAAGACGTTGATTTATTATGGTAGCCCCAGCAGTGTCCTTGTATACAAAACAATTATTTAGCCCATTATATACTTAAAGCATCATGAAAACAAGTTAACAGTGTACAAAGGAGGAAAATGATTACTTTTGCTTATTTTGTAGCCAAAAGCTGGGTCTCTTGGATCGGGTTCGTGGTACCAATACTAAAGGAAAGCTATTTACCCCTCTGAATGTAGATGCCATTGAAGAAAGTCCTTCAAAAGAGCCTAAGAATGTTGTCTTGAATAATAAGGAGCGTTTTCGCACTGCATTCCGAATGAAAGCATACGCTTTTTGGCAAAGCTCAGAAGGTAGCCCATCTGTGTTGGTTTATTTCTGTGCCTCCCCTGTTCTCCCCATTTTGCTTTGTTTCTCTGCATATTCTGTTGAAGGTTTGTGGCTTTCTGGGGCAAGCATGTCTGGTACCTGGTTTTATGTGGTACGTTTGGGGAAGCACAAGAAAAAGAGTCCTGGAGTCCAGGGAGCACGGTGCTTGAAATCAAACAACAGCCCTTCTTAAAAACAGCAGTTGGTATGGGATCCAGTGCTGGATTCAGCCTATCTGACCTGGAAAAAGAGGGCACACTGGGCAGTGGATCTATGTCCCCCAAAAAGCACAGGCCATCTTGGCTTGGTTTATCAGCAAAGAGGCTGTGCTAAGGCAGCTCCCTCCTGGACTGCATCCAGCCCTGAAACAGCCTGTGTCCAGGCATCTCAAATAAACCTTCACTGCCATCTCATAAAACCTAGAGTCAGTGTCTTCTTCCCTCCCCTTCTCTCCCCAGGACTGCTTCCCCTCAGAGATTTCCATTGGGTCTCCATGCAGCATTGTAGGGCATTTTTCCTCTCACCTTCCCTTTCTTTTCCCCTTCTTGCCCATAACATCTAAATGGTCTTTAAATAACAGTTTCCCCTTCCTAGTGCCAGCTGGCACCAGTGCATGCAGGACATGCTACCATGGATGTAGCCAGGGTGTCTACACTGGGAACTTGATTTGTCCTTCATGAAGGTACCTGGGCTCCAGGCAGTGCCAGTGAGAGGAGAACTTGGCCTGTAGCTTCCACACCTGTTTTAGCCTTTATGTAAAATAATTTGGGCAAAGATCCATTGAAAAGAAAGAATAGTTCCCAGTGTTTCAGAAATACTGGAATCTGAGAGGGGATCCCTCAAATAATCAGTCTTACACCTGTCCCAGAATAATCAAATCCCTTTCAAGAGCTGACCAGTGAAAGAAGAACCTGCAAAAGATATTCCTTTACTAAATTGCACTTACTTTATGTAGTGCTTTATTCAGCCAGACATCCCTCTGAATATTGTGTGGTGAGATGTTCACACAGCTGGTTTTTTAACCTGCTTTGCAGATGCAGGAACAGGGGAACCCATGGCAGAAGACAGAGGTGACAACAGTGATTTCCTTATGGAAGATATGATCCCCACATTCAAGACAGCCATCCGAGCCGTCAGGTAAATGTCTTTTTGAAAGCTTATGCTTCAGGAAGTAACATTACCATGTTGTTACATGCTGATTCACTGTTTCTATTATTGCTTTTTTTAGATGCAATAGATGAGATAATTCTAATGTTGTCAAAACCATGAGACAGTCTGTTGAAAGTATGCAGAAGGGAGAAAGTTTTTCAGTAACATGGACCATGTCATTTTGTGAGATACTCCATAGTGTATTTATTATAAAATAATATTATGTACTCTTCCTTGTTAAAATATTACATGAATATAGTACCTTGCTCAATTTAGTGGCTAATATTTATATGAAACTGGAATTTTTGTTTAACAAAAAACTTTGAGCTGACTCAACTTTTCTTTATTCATAATAGTATGAGTGTGCAATTTACTTTTCAGCTGTCATATTTTAATAGATGCTGAGGTCTCCATTTCAGCAGTTTTTGGCTTGTGTCATGTGTCACCTCTATTTTCATGTCACAAGAGATATTCCCTAGGGTTATAAAACTCCTAGTAAGCCTTGGTCATGCATTTAGCAGATGAAGCAAATAGAATTCATTCACTGGTGCTCTGTTGCTCCTTGATGCTGTATTTTTTACTCTCCTCCCTTGAAAAATGCCCCCATGGGAAAACACTCTGCTTTCATTGCAATTGCTGTTTATTCCAGAAGTTGTTAATTTTTGGGCCAGGGACTTACCACCTTCCAGGTGAAATACTGCAAGTCTGGAGCGTCTCACATTTACCTTAGAAAAACTTCAGGGAAAATGGTTATAAAAACATAACCATATATTGACAGGTCTCTAACCATGATATGTACCCTCTGGTTCTTTTCTAACTGAGTGCAGGAGAATCAGTTACTAAAAAGTCCAAGTTTTCTTAAGGCTGCTGAAAGCCAAGTGACACAGGCTTTGCTCATGTTACCCATGACTGCTTCCCGCCCATTGGAAGTTTCTTCATCCCTGTGTTCTCCATAGCTTTCCCTTTCTTTCCCTGATACCTACTTGCTTTCAAAAAGAGGCATATTATTGTTACTTTTGAAAATCTTCTTTCCCACATCCTGTCCAAATCTAATTGATTCATGCAATTTCCCTTTAAACTCAATCAGGAGCCAAGATTTTTTTTTTTTTTTTTGTGTAGTATACCCAAAATCTGAACATTAAATGGGAGTAATTATTTCAGACAAAACCACTTAATGGACTTCAGGGTTATGATCAAGGAGATTTTAAATTAGAATTGCTAACAAGGTGATTCCTACTTCTCATGTATGTCTTTTAATGTGCAGTTTTGCTGTAATCATATATAGTTTGGGTAAAGTAAGCATAGATATGTTTTTGAAACCTTGGAAGATTTATAAGCAACAGAGTTAAAGACTCAGCAGCCCTTAAAAAGTTGCAATAGAATTATCTTTGCTAAATGAAAGTTTATACAGACTTTAAAAACATTTTAAAAACCCACTAATCTTAAATAAAAACAAACCAGACTCTTAACAGATTACAGCAATTTCCCAGTTCAGACCAATAAGTACCTGGAGACTCTAGTGAGAAAGCAAACATCCAGAACCCAAGTCTAAATCAGATGAAGATAAAGATTTCATTACTTAATATGTTTTTTCTATTTATTTAATCTACCAAGATATATACATTTAAAGTAATGTATAAAAGAAAAGGATGGAAAAAAAGAATGCCAAATATTTTTCAAGTGCTCTGGCCAGCAGTGTTCCTTGTTACAAGAATTCTGTTACTAATTATGAGGTCATTTTATAATAATAGCAATAATAACAGCAATTATATTATTATCATTACAACAACAACAGTAAGGTGATACTGCTGTTTTCTTCAAGGACACTTTAGGTAGTTCTAAAAGTTTTTCACCTCTTCAAAACCTGAACTGCTGCTAACTTCTTAACTTCCACATTTGTGTCTATTTAGCATTTTCTGTCCAAAACTTTCCCAAGTGCAAAATTAAAACCAAGACGAAAATGATTCAGCCTTGCATATGCTGTAAATTAACTTTATAATAGGCTGAAGCATAAAAAAGCAGCTTCAACTTCACAGCTTAAAAATCTCCTGTGACTTGTGTTGTTCAAACTCCAATTCAAAAGCTTTAAACTATTTGTTTTAGACTATTAATTATGAAAAGCCAACTATTATAAATTTAGAAATGTGGAATGATGTTATAGATTCCCTGTTTATATTTTATTGCCTTGTTTGAAAATAACACACTCAATTTCCAAACAGCCAGAGAATTCATCCATATTTTGATAAAACTGGAAATTGTCATAACTGAATTTATATAAGAAACGAATTTTTTTTTCTGTTTATTATGCAGAATACTCCAGTTTCGTCTCTATAAAAAAAAATTCAAGGAGACTTTGAGGCCTTATGACGTAAAGGATGTGATAGAGCAATACTCAGCAGGGCATCTCGATATGCTTTCCAGAATAAAATACCTTCAGGCAAGGTAAGAATCTTCTGGTAAATGGGGGAAATGGTTAGCTTTGCTGGCAAAATAAAAATATACTTGGCCTATTTGTGTACAAGGCTACCCAGAAGCTATGCCTTTGAATAATGTAGCTGGTCCATAAGAAAACTTTTTCCCCAAGACAAAAGGCAAGTGAGTAGCTAGCAGGGATAACTGCAGGAAGAGACCCCTGGCTCAAATTTAGAACAAGGATATGAGAGTTAAAAAATCCTGTGGATTTTCTTGACTGTTGCTATTTGATCAGGATCAAGTTTCTCTCCTTCTCCCCATTTTGCAGATGACAAATAAAGGCAATAGTTCTACATGAGCTGTTCTTTGGGCCAGATTCTATGCCTAGTGACACATGCTATAGAAGTGCAAGTATACATCAACACAGAAGGTTTCACATCCCCTTCACTCAGGTGTAATTGACCTATCTGAAAAAAAAATAATTGGAATTTCAGGCCTCTGTGATTGTTCAGGTGCAATCTGCCCCCACAGCTGTTTCCTCCCAGAAGTGGTTCATTGCAATGCGATTTTGAGGCACATCTACAAAACTTTGTGCTGCTTGTACCCTGAGCCATGAGCCCAGGTCAGAGCTTGGGGCTGTAAACTTGTGTGGGCCTGAGTGCACATGTGTGCAGATGTGTGTGCAGATGTGTGTGCAGATGTGTGCAGCTGTCTGTGCTCAGGGTCTGCACAGCACATTCCCTGAGGCCCTCAGTGACTCTGAACAGCAAAATGCTACACAAACACCTTCATTTCTCTCAAGAATGGGCTGAGGGAGTGCAACTCTTGCTGCACATTTGGGCCTTGTCTGGACTTACCTTGGCTTTGTAAGGCTGCTCTGATCTTTCTGCTGAACTTTGTAATTTCTTGTTTCAAAGTGATTTTCCATGCACTGGGCTGTCTCTTTTTCAAGCATACAACTTGTCTGTCAGCAATGCCTGGGGACCAGGCCAATATCTAGTGAGCTTTGTGAGGCTTGCCTGGAACTTTTTCAAATTCCATTTTCAAAACTCCATGGGGCACTGTGAAGCCACACAAGGTATCTGCATGGATTGTCCAATAATACAGATAACTGGTCTGTTGACTAGTGCTGATTGATACATGGTCATTCTGGGGTGTGAACTGAATAAACAGAGACTTGCTTGCACCTGAGCAGTTGAATATGACAAATGAAAGAATATTGGATATAGTAAAAGACTGTAATTGCATGTGCTGGAGCATTCCAAACAATCTTGCTGCTTTTGTGCCAAAAAAAATCGGGTAGGCTTCCTTTAGCAACTTCATTTAAAGTTATGTTTTTCAAGCCAAAAGAATAATTAGTAAAGATGAAAATATTGCTGACAATTAGAAACAACAACTGACAAAATGTTATTGGTTTATTAAGAATGTCAGAAATTCTACCTTTTGCCAAGTTCTGATTTTCATTACCCTGCACAAAATCTGATGGGTCTCCTGACAATTTTGAGAGCAGCTGCTATTGGATATTTCTTGACAATTATTCTGTTTGGTTCCTTTGAAGGAAAAGAAGTAATGCGTTTCAAATGTTGAAGTTTGGAAACGGTGAGCTAGAGCATTACTTAATTACCATTAAATTACCAGGTAATTGCAATTCAATGCATTGATTGTGGACCCAGAAGAGAGCAGACACATCATGACCCTCAATATATTACCAAATCAACAAGTGCTTCCTTCTTGAATCTTTACTTCAGAGATGCACAGCATATTCTGTCGTGTGTTAGCATTTGGAGATGGACTTACACAGTTGCACTTTTCTTTTTTCCAGAGTAGATATGATTTTTACGCCTGGACCTCCATCTACTCCCAAGCATAAGAAATCCCAAAAGGGAGGAGCTTTTTCTTACCCTTCACAACAGTCTCCCAGGTGAATTCTTTTATACCTAGTATTTAGCACAGCCCAGTACAGAAATAAAATTTAATTCATTCCAATAAGCATGATCTTTGTTCATCCACTGTTACAGTAATGATATTGAGAGGATATGTTGTATAGAGATACACATGGGTAAACCTTGAGCAAGAAAGTCACTAGCTTCCCTAAAAACAATGTGTGATGGAAATCTAAACAATAGCTTCTTAATTGTCCAACTCGGCTTCTCCACAGTTTGAAAATATGGTTTTCAATTAAATACCTGCATTTGATTGCTGTTGTGCTAAATTTCTAACATTCAACTTGTAAACCCATTTAAAAGCTCAATAAAAATCACCAAGAGTTTGAAAGTAAACTAATTATCTTCCTGAAGTGAAAAAAGCCCCACCAAATGGCAAGCAGAGATTTTTAATGCTGCTGCTTTTAAACCAATGATTGGTGAGAGATACTCAAAATAAGTCGTAATACCAGGGTTTTGGGTGTGAAAGTTGCACCATATTATTGTATTGCTGCATTTCTCGTAGAAAAAATTCAATAATAAATGACATTTTTTCTGTTGTTTACAACTATCAAGCTGTCAATAAATACCCATCAAGAACCACACAAGACCATCAACAATCTGTCCTCAAAGCTGTTGTGGTTGCTCAGAACAAAAGCAATCTTACAGAAAAGAAATTATCCCACACAGGGAAAAATCTGAGACCATGTAAATGTGAAGACAGAGACCTGAGCATATGGGAGAGGCAGTGATCATTTGGGGAGGAAAGCAGATTGTAAAAACTGCATGAGCCCACATCACCAGTAATCCAATGTGGAAAATTTGACATATTTTAGGTATAGATTTTGCTCCAGTAAGATTTATTCAGAGCTATATTTTGGCTTTTGTTGGTAAGAGAAGAACTGGACATGTTAAGAGTTTAAGAGTATATTTGCTCCAAATCATGTTAAAGAGCAAGTGCTTAGAAATGGTTTTTCTAGACTTTGACATAGGTTATGGAAAGACATTGATTCCTTTGAGGTTGATTTGGAAACCATTAGATAAAGGTTTCACTTGATCATGAGTATCCTAGATCCCATGAAGTTATAAGTCAAAGCTCTTTAGTTAGAGATCATCTTCTTGCCTAATGAATTTGATGGACAGGCAGGAGGAAATTGCATACATGAAAACCTATTCTGGAATCAGCTTTAAATCTCCAGACCAGACTGTCTTTTTTTAGCATTTCCAACCTCTGACACATACTATTTGATATAATGAAATTGAGAAAAAAACCACACTCATCCTTGAAACTCAGATTCAGTTTCCAAAGACACTAATTATAAAGAATTAGATTTTAAAACACATGACCATCTGTAGACCCACTAACTGCACTATCTCAATAATTTTCACAAACCTGAAATTATTCCAACAAGCTGGAGATTAATTTAAATTTTATTTTGAACTTCTGGGGTTTTTTTAATCTTTATCTTAAACCTGTACAGCAAAAAAATTAAATTAAAAATAAAGATTAAATTTTTTGGGAATGCATTAGTGTCACATAGAACAGACTTTGACTCCTGTTTGTATAAACAACTAAAAGGGCTCCATGGATCTATATGAATAAATCACCAAGATGGTAATTCTGTTTCCTGACGTAAATTGCTTATTGTGGTGCAAAGAAATATTGAACACTAATAGAGTTATTAATTCTTTATAGAAATGAACCATATGTAGCCAAAGCATCTACAGCCGATACTGAAGACCAAAGTATGATGGGCAAATTTGTGAAAGTTGAGAGACAGGTAGGTAATTCCATGACAATGATGGAGTCTGAGGTGCTTGTTCAGAAGTGATAGAGCTGACCTAAATTCTGTGTGACTCTGCCTGACCCAGGCAGAATTGCGCTGGTGGTGGCCAAGGCTTACAGAGATCTTGTTCTAATGATCACAAAACTAATTAGTGTTTCATGAAAGAATTTACTTACCTAGGAAGTGTGCATTTTGAATGTTGTTGAATCAATGTCACTGTGTATGGCAGAAGATCCTAACCACAATGTTGAAGTGAGACTTTTTCATTCCTATAACTTCCATACTTGTCACATCTGGTGTTTGGTGTGAGCAAACCTTTTTTTATGCAGGGTCTGGCACTCAAAATGTTTGTCTGCTCTTGAGCCCTATCCAAAAGAGAAAGGAAATCATTCCTGATATGTAACCCTGATGTTGTGGGACTATTAGGTGTTATTAGGTCATAGGTTGAACTCAATGATCTCAAAGGTCTTTTCCAACCTAGATGATTCTGGGATTTTGTGATTAAGAGTTAGAGAACAGATCTGTAGGCAAAGGTAATTCCATATATTGTATTTTGGTAATAACTATTTACCATTGGTATAAATATTTTGTCATAACGTTATTGAGTCCTGTTGGATACTGGACTATTAAATATCCAGCAACACTAAGAATTTTTTTGACACAGTTCATAGGGATGGATCTTTGTATTCTGAGGCATACAGATACAGCCATTCTGAGGTTAGAGGATAAACTGTCATCCATTTCAGCCCAGCTTCTGAGGGAAAGTCATGGTTATTCTGTACACATGCCCATGACCAGTAACGATGGCAGCACACCATTGCTGGGGGCAGTGCAAGTATGGAATCATGGACTCTTTTTAAACAACTGACTTGAGGCTATATGATGACATTGGTGTTTTTCAGGTAAATGACATGGGGAAGAAACTGGATTTTCTTGTTGATATGCATATGCATCATATGGAACAGCTGCAGATACAAGTTGCTGAGATAAGTCCATTGAAAGAAACCGCTTCTCCTGCGAGGGAGAAGAGAGAAGAAAACAAATATTCCGAATTAAAGACAATAATATATAAATACACTGAGCAGTGTGCTCGTGAAACTCCCTACAACTTCCAGCAGGTTCCAGTCAACAAAGTCAGCCCCTATGGTTTCTCAGCACGGGGTCATACGACTCACTCACAACCTTTATCAATAGGTGGGCAAAACTCTGGCAAACTGCAAGCCACACCTTCCTCAACTTCATATGCAGAAAGGCCAACAGTTTTGCCTATATTTACATTAATGGACTCCCAAGTTAGCTACCACTCCCAAGGGGACCTCCAAAGCCCTTACTCAGATAAGGTGTCTCCGAGGCAGAGAAGGAGCCTAACGAGAGACAGCGATACTCCATTGTCCCTTCTCTCCGTCAACCACGAGGAACTCGAGCGCTCCCCAAGCGGCTTCAGCATCTCCCAAGAGAGAGACGACTTCCCCTTTGGCCCCAACGGGGGCTCAGCGTGGATGAGAGAGAAACGCTACCTGGCAGAGGGGGAGACAGACACAGACACAGACCCCTTCACACCAAGTGGCTCCATGCCTTTGTCTTCGACAGGAGATGGGATTTCAGATTCCATATGGACCCCTTCAAACAAGCCAGTTTAAAAGTGCGTGTGGGGGCAGTCACTGGTTGACTTCTCCTTGTATTGTAAGCATACTTTGTATATCTCACTTACTCTACACCCAAAGCTTACTAGTTCAAAACACCAATGGCTGCATAAGATGCATGTGATATTAGTGGTAGTCATTCTGCACCATTTCATACAATTTACTAATGCAGTTTTTTTCATGCTACCAAAACTAAGGAGCTTAGTTTTGAGCATGGTTTGCATGACTTTGCCCTATATAAATGGTACAGCTGATTTCTTCTATGATACATATCTATCTGATACTCTTCAATACAACAATGGTGAATTGATAACAGACAAGATACAGTGGTCCTTGCTATATTTTGTAAACAGAGCAGCAAAATAAAAGATTTTCAGGAGCAATATCCCTTTGTGGAAACATAATGTCTGAATCATTTTCCAATATAAACAAATCAATCTTTAATCAATGAAGCCAAGAATTTCTAATATCAAAAGCAGGGAAAAAGCTGAGTCAAAGTATGACCTTATTGAAATGTTTTTGTGAATTAAATGCTTCTCATGTGATCTCCTACATAATTACCACTGAAATACAATATTGAAATGAAATTAAGGGTAGGATTTTAAATCATCAAAGCCACCTCCTGGGATTGATCATAGGTATTTATTTATTGTAAAATGTAAATAGAAATCCCTCAAACTACTTTGAAAATCATCACTAGTGTTTATAAAATTGCTCAAAGTATATAGGATTATAATGCTGTTTTTTAGAAAATTTTTGCTAAGTCTATTTGCTACTTATGGGGCCAAATTCTCTTTCTGTTCCAAAAATAAGGTTGTTCAGTGTAGGGAACTCCACGTTTATACACTCCACTCTTTTATTGACCTAGATGCTGCTAAGTAAGATGCATAATGTAATTCAGCCTCAGTTTCCCAGTCTGTTGATTGGAAGTTACAATTCCACACATGCTCACAGGTTGAAAGGCTCAACTCCTTAATATTTGCCAAGTGTTTTGAGCTCCTCAGATGTACAGAAAATCACTATTCTCTTCCCTGCAAGTCCCACAGCATGGGATGCTGCCAGGATCTGTTTCTCTCTGTTTACCTTTTCTCTTGGAAATAGAGTGCTCCGAACCATGAATGTGTGCCATATTTAAGATTAATGTATGAGTAAATAATCACCTTTTTTGTTATGTGTCCCTGAGCAACAGAGGGATAAGCATGCTCTCTAGGCCTCAGCCAAAAATTTTTTATGGAAGTTGGAAATTATTGGGAAGGAGGAGACCAGGAAAATCACTGGACCCACTGGAAAGAAATGAATCGAAGATCTCACCACTGCAGTGGGAATGTAGTACCACTAAAGCTAGTGAAATTAGCATTTTCAAATATCCTATGCAGGGCTTAGCTGGTGTCAGTCAAGATGTCCATGGAATGGCATCCATGTGATGCCACGTTTGATGGCTGTACGCTCTTTAGAGCTGGTGGGAAATGAAGCAGTACAGTCACTGAGCACAGGGTACAGGAACCAAGGCACATATCAACTTTAGGAGGAGAGTAATCTCACCTTTAACTCAGTTATCTACAATGAACAAATGTCTACCAACTTCAAAGAGAGGGGAGGGTGACTTGCTTAGATGTCAGATGATCAGAGGCCACACAGTCAGTGTGAAGGCTCTCACCTCTCCCCCACTGATCCAAGGTGCAGCCTCTCTGCCATGGCCCATCCCTGCCTCATGTCCAGAACGACCCCTGTCACTCCACACAACCACTTCCCCACCGTGGCCAGGGCAGTGACCAACTAAGACTCAAGGATTTGGCCCAAGTAAGACGTTAGAAAAGGGACTTTCTGTAGTGACTGCTTGTATTATACTGCAGCTGCACAACTGAGCATCCTTGGCACGTCCAATCTGAGCATAAGAACACATCACTGGGCTTCCCAGTGCTTACTGGGTATTGCACAGCCCTGGAGAGAGAGCGCTCCAGTGGAAGAGATTTTGTTGGGTTTTGCCCACCACAGTAAACTTCTTGTTTAATTCCTCAGTATTGCTGACATCTCATAACAGTCATTCCATCCAGGGAGCTTCTGTTCTTTCCCAGATGTGGGCATTGCCTTCATCTTCATTGTTTATTCTCTATTGGAAGAGACATCTAAAGGATTAGGATCTTCTTGCTTCATCTGCTTCTTCAGTTAAATCATGATTCATCCTTCTGGGATGGGTCTTCAGGAAGAACAAATTGCTGTTGTTACTGGATTAAATAATGCAGACCAGTTACAGCCTTTGAAGACTGGGTTGAGTCCATGGAGTTGTTCTGAAGCCAGTAACTATGATGGTATGAGGCACAATTTTGGTAATTATTTAATTGACAAAATAGCATTGACCTGAAAGATAATCTGGGTTTTGCAGAGTTTTGTGGCTAAATTTGAAAAGAATAAAACTAAATTACAAAAGTGCAATTCATTATAATTTGGCATATTGAGAATTCTTTGGCCGTCGGTGATTCTTGGAAATACCTGTATTGTACATGCTGCAGGCTTTCTGAGAAAGTAATAGATGTCTGTGGCAACTTGTGAGATTTAATCCTCACATCACAAGAGATTGAAAAAGAATGATTTTAACACTGGTACACTTCGGAAGTTGATGTAATTATGTGCTAGACAAGCCTGCTTCACTTTTCTTGTATGTCAAGGGCCTGTCATTCCTACTGAATTCATCCGAGTTTGGTCCTTCTTAAAATGCTTTCTAGATGTGAGCAATCAAAAATCAAGGCAGTCAAAAAGCAGGTGTAGTCTGAGAAATTTGTGGTTGTCTTTGACAGTGGCTATGCCACGCAGTTCCCTGCCCAATTCCCACTGAAATTCTTCAGTTCAGGTTTCTGTTCTCTTCCATGACAGCTCATATAAAAGGAGTCTTTTCTCAGTATTAAACCTGGATGAAAATCCATAAATAGCCTCATTATAAAGGTATGTTCTTTCCAAGAGAAAATCCAAGCAAGGGCAGAGACTTGGATGAGTGTTCATCTGCACACAGAGTGCAGCCCCAGAGAAAACGGGATTTGGGCTGCCCTGCACTCTGCACACTTAGCAGCTGAACTGCCTTGAAGTCAGTATTTTCTATGGCATGTAACCACCAATTTGCTACATCCATCTTAAAGGCATCAGGTCAGCTATTTGTAGCCACATCATGAAAAATTTAATGATGCCAGATAAAGTCTGCTTCTTCTTAAAAAGCAGTGGCAGTAAACTCAGCAAGACCCTCTGCAGTGGACATCTGTGGGTCCTGTGAAGGAGATCCAAGAAATGAGACAAGGCAGATCTGATTAGCTTATTTTAATATTTATTGTTGCTTCTTAACACTGAAACCTGTCACTGCTCTGTTCATAAGCGTGTTGTTCTTAGCAGCTCTCTGCCCTTTACGTCATCGGGATTAAAAACGGGGCACCCATCGTTCCGCTGTCTGTGCTGACAGTAGATACGTGTCAAGGTGAGATCTGGAGACCATCCCTGATCTGGGATGTGCACACAAACTTCAGACTCCAGTCAGGGTGACTCCAGGGAGTGCATCCACCTCGGAACTGCAGTTTATGTGCCTGCCATAGAAACGGGACAAAGCAAAATAAACTGTGTGTGATCCCAGTAACATTAAGAAGGTCAGGACCTGTTCCCACACAGAAGGAATCACTATTCACAATTTCATTTGAGAGAGGCATCTGGGTCAATAACCGTCTTTGTAAAAAGAATTAATTAGATTTATACCTTCTAAGAGTTATCAATTTTCTTTGAGTCAAATCTTTCTAGCATCTTGACTGACACTAACACTTTGTTTACATGTAGTTAATGTTAAAAAGTATTAACAATTTTGATGATTCTCAACACATTTCAGCCTTGAGATATTTTTCATAATTAGAAAGTGTGGAGCTTTGCTCTGCTCGCCTTCTCAGAGTGAGGCACTGGGAGCAGGGCTGGGTTCCAATCTGCCTTTGTTTATGATTTCCTTGTGAAAGACAGCACTGATGTGGAGACATTTTTCTTGGCTACATTTTTAGACTGATTTTCAGTCCCTAAAGAATGCCACATGTCTGGAAGTTTTCGAAAAGGTGAATGTGTGTTTACACTGTGTGCCTCTCTTTGCAGCATTATTATCAATTAAGCTTCCTCACTTTAGATGCAAACTGGGAATATTTGATTAAGGCAGAAGTGAATGCTTAGTTGAAGTATGAAGGTATGGTAAATGTGGTTTATGTTCTATGTAAGGAGTTGGCTCTTAAAAAAAATCTAATCAGGTGATGGCTGTTGTCCTTTGCCTTGGCTTTTCCCTGTGCTTTTCCCTGCACTGAATTTATCAGTCTGGCTCCTAGCAAAATAAACAGAATTCAACCCATGGAGAGATTGATTTAAAGTCCCTAAACTGACTTTGGCTACATTTGCTCTGTTTTTATCTGTAACGTTGCTGCATTGTTACAGTCCAGAGTGGAAATAGTTTAAAATTTTTCTGCTTCAAATGGTGGCCCGGGAGCGCTGCAGACTGAAGCGCACCTGACCCCGGGCGCAGCGGGGCCGCTGCCGTGCGGCCTTCAGGAGAGCACCGAGGTCCAACCCGTTTGCAAGATCACAGCCTAAAGCAATCAGAAAAAGCAGAGTAAGGAGCACAGTGGTCCCTGCTGGGAGCCCTGCTGCTGCAGAGGTGTCACATCTGCTTGGCTAAGAATTAAACCCGTCCTGCTTGCTGCAGAGCGGGTGAGGAAAGAGCTGGATCTTGATTCCTTGCACCCCACAGCCCCCACCACTAAGCTCTGGGTGCCCAAGAGCTGCAAACCTAAATTTCCTACAGCACCTCATGAATTTGGTGGGATTGTCACTTTTTCAGGAGCCCAGGTGGATGTGGGTGTTCACTTTGAAGGCTATTTTCAGAGGTTCAGAGGAAAAAGGAGCCATTTTCAAGTGTTTTTAGCTGGGCACTCTGGGAATGAAGATCCTGGGTATCACTTTTGCTTCTGATTATTTAGGCTGTAAGATTTGATCCTTCCCAATTCAGCTTTGAGTAGCTTCCCTCTGAAGTTAAGTGAAGCAAAATACTGCAAATGGGATCCTATTTCCATCATGAAGAACATGCTGAGACTGAAGGTTACATAGCCAACTGCATTTTGTTTTCTAGTTATGGCATCTTATTATTACTAGTATTTGTGCCTTGCTCACTGAAATTTTCTCCATGCTACAAAGATGCTTTTCAGATTCTGGCTGACAAGGGAACACAACTTTTATACAAGTGGCCTTTAGTGCTCTTTATAATATTATTTATTGTAATTTTTAAACTGTATGTGTAATTTCTATTCTGGCACTGTCCAATATTTGAACAAATTTAATATGTTTATTTCAATATATTATGCAAACAATACTTCTTAACTGATTTTTTTATGTTCTGTCTTTAAAAACTGCACCACTTATTAATAAATAGAAATTTCAATTATGATGTGGATGAATTCATTTTCATTTAAATCATTATATCTTCACACATATTCAAAGAACACGTTGTTGAAGGTACCCCTAGCAGAGACATCAGCAAAGATCCTTTTGACTTCATCCAGGCAGGACTAAACTCAGCTACAAGTAGGTTTTATCTGGCTTCCACAGCCAGCCTTGTCAACACACAGTAGATTCCATTATTTGTGACATGTTTTGATTTAGTGGCTGTGTAATTTACATGGCTTTGAGCACATGTGTGGGGAAAAATGAAAAGTGGGGGAAAAATGTGTGTGGGAAAAGGCAAAGTGGAGAAAAATGCATTCATATTGAAGACATTAATGTGCTAAAATATTGTGAAGTTGCAAACAAAATATAGAGAGAACACAGCAATGTCACAATCATGATCAGAATATTCCCTGCAGGGAATTTGCTTGAATTCTGCTCCTGGTTCTGTTGCTGCATTTCTGTGTGGTCCTGTGTCTGAATGAGACAGGAAGAGAAACAAGTGAAACATCAACTCTTCCCAAAAATTTAGCTGGACCCAGTGAGGTATTTTTCAGGCCTTCTCTGTGGCTTCAGTTTCATGGCTCTCACCAAGGAATCAGCTCTGCTGAGCACTTGAAATACAACCTAAAACAGGGGGTTTAATTTGTTGTGGTAGGTAAAAAATTATTCAACATTTATGCCATGTCTTATCTCACTTCTAAATCACTGTAAAGTGGGAATAATTAAAAGATCCTTTAGCAGTGTAACATTAAGTTGTAGTGCTTTTGAGTCTTTGTTTTAAATGATTTGATGTAAATAAAAATAATAACTAAATAAGAAATTGGGTGAGTGCCAGGCTCTTACAGCCAAGTTCTATTTTTTCCAAAGATTGACCATTTAGTGTTTTTTAAAACTAAAGCACCAGAGTGTGGAACTCTGAACCTTTTTGGGTTCAAGGTTTTTTTCAAGTGTCTTCACTTTTATAGACAACATTAACCTACATTATCATTACTGACTTAGCAGTGAATGTCCCAGCTTGAACTGAAGGGCTTGAACTGACCCATGCAGCTGCCAGGCATGGCAATGACACTTACCTGAGGATTTCAGAGATTCAAGGGGTGAACCACCCAGCTTTTGTTCACCTGCACTGAAAAGTATCACATTAAAATTTCCCCTTGGCAGTCACCCAAGTACCAGAGCCTGACAATTCACTGGATTTCAGCAAGGCACTGGGTCTGATCTTTTAAGAAATGGATTCTAAACTGGGAACAAGATATGATAGCTATTCTCAGGCAAAGCCCTGCTTATATCCAGGGAGGCTTTCCCTCCTGCAGTCTGTGCTTATGTCCATATGAGACTTCAGGGATCCTGTACAGCTGTCCCCCATCTAAGCAGAATTAGTCTGAGGCTCAGCAGTTTAGAAAGGCTAAACATTGATGTGTCCAGTATGGTTCAAGAAACAGTGTCAGGAGTGGAGTTTTCTCAGTGTATCCTTCTGTTTCTTTGCAGGATGCTTTGATTTTTAAGACTTGCCAGGGTAAAATGGTTGCTTGATTAACATAGACCATCCTCTTGGAACACAGAGAAGGGATGGAATCAGGAAAGCCAAGATCCATGGCAGAGAGCAGCAGGAGAGCTAGACATTGTATAAGGAAATTGCCCTCTAAGATAATGGCTGGCAGCCCAGTAGGTTTGGGACAGCACCACAGCTTTTCTCCTGCTTCTTTGTGTCAGATGCAGATGGAAAGCAGAATACAGACCAGGGACTATGAAAAAAGGTGCAATACGTGCTGTGAATGTTTTGGCAGATTTGATGGGATCGAGTACAGGTCTGACACATATCCTATCAGAAATAAAATTACTTGATAATTTATTAAATACTTTTCTAAGTAAGTTCTGGGCTGTTGCAACTTCTCTGTATCTAATCAAAGCTTTATGAGGATTTGTATTTACAAATGCCGAGTGCTTGATCACAAACTAACATCTTTGGAAGGCCAAAGGAACAGTGCATAGTATTGTGTAAAAATCACATGTGATGTAGCTCACACACAGTTAAGAAAACCACTAGGACTTCATGTCTCTTGTCACTACACATTTTCACGACCTTCATGGCTCCTTTTTTCCCAGTTTCTCTCCTTTTTCTCCCTCAAGAGCATGCTTGAATTCAAAAACAGTTTCACAATGTCAGACACTTCAAAAGAAAGTGTTCCCTACTTTAGACTAATAAATATACAAAGCATTCTTACTGAAAACAGTTTGTAGAGTTTAATGCTCATTCTGTTCAGGACGTTTTGTGGTGTTAGTACCAACCTTAACAAAATATTGACAAGAAAAATTAAAGAAAAAATTATACAAATGGCAGGAACTATTTGCAATCCTAAATACATTTTCTGAAATGGGAAAGAAGTTCTATGAATGAGAATATATATATATATAACTACGTATTTAGAGTTCAACAAAGTAAAGTGCTTGGTTCTGCGCTTGAGTCGAAAACAACCCCCTGTGGTTCTTCAGGCTGAGGGCAGAGTGGCTGGAAAACTGCTCAGAGGAAAAGGACCTGGGAGTGTTGGTCAACAGTGGTTGAACGTGAGCACTGTGTGCCCAGGTGGGCAAGAAGGGCAATGGCACCTGGCCTGTGTCAGCAATAGTGTGACCAGGAGGGCCAGGGCAGTGATTGTCCCCCTGTACTCAGCACTGGTGAGGCCACACCTCAAATCCTGTGTCCACTTCTGCAAGAAAGACATTGAGGGGCTGGAGTGTGTCCAGAACAGGGAACAGAGCTGGGGAAGGGTCTGGAGCACAAGTGTGAGGAGCAGCTGAGGGAGCTGGGGGTGTTTAGCCTGGAGAAAAGGAGGCTCAGAGGGGACCTTATCACTCTCGACAACTCCCTGAAAAGAGGCTGTAGCTAGGTGGAGGTCTGTCTCTTCTCCCAGGTAAAAAGAGACAGGAAAAGAGGAAATAGTCTCAAGTTGTGTCAGGGGAGGTTTAGATTGGATATTGGGAATAATTTCTTCAATGGAAGGGTTGTCAAGCACTGGAACAGGCTGCGCAGGGAAGTGGTGGAATCACCATCCCTAGAGGTTTGTGAAAAATATATAAATGTGGCTTGGGGATGTGGTTTAGTGGTGGACTTGACAGTGCTGGGTTAATGGTTGGACTCAGTGATTTTAGAGGTCTTTTACAAACTTAATAATTCTGTGGTTCTATATAAAATTTTACTTTTAGGAGATGAAATGTTATTCTTCTGAAAAAAGGTTGACAAAGAAACAGTATTACAGTTAGAGAATTGTCCTTAATAAAACTTGTGCAAAAATAAATAAAATAGAAGCATATTGGTAAAATCTGAAATTAAATTCAGATGAAAGTAAACTTTATAGATCTAGTACATTTCTTAATAAAATAAACGAAATATCTTGTAAAATTGTAATGGCAGAGGACTAACAGAGAAGTGTTGAAGTGCAATCAGGCTTTTCCAGAACAAATGGAATTTACACAACTGATACTTTTCTAAACTAAATTTATTAAACAACCACTCAAAGATGCTGTCATGGAAACATTCACCACAGTAAAATGAAGCGTAACTGAAAATAAAACTTCAATCCTCTGGAGTAAACTTGGGTTAAGTTTGCTTCTTTGTTTTCTATTTAAAAACAGCATTTCCTTTTCTCTTGCATGTCAGCATCTGATGAGAGAGAAGCACAGCTGGATGTGTGTTTCCCAGCTAGGCAAACCAGGCAGGTTTGCAGGGTGCTTCAGGTACTGCAGCGCTCCAGGTGCCACAGCTCATCTTTGAGGCAGAGTTGGTTCACAGCCCAGCCAGGGCAGAGGGTGGTTGTACCTGAGGGCAGTCTCACACCAGGACAGAGCAGGTGGGAGGGGAAGCTGGTTGGTGCCACTGGCTGAGGTCACAGGGACGTGTGGCTGGGGCTCTTGCAGTCACTCACACATATTACAATTGCTGTAGAGAAATGTGTGCTTTTAATCACTTCTAAAGGTCTAAGAAAAAGCCAGAAGGAAGAAGTAGTGCACTGCTTTCACACTGTGCTCCCAGCCCTCAGAGAGATGGAGCTCCAACAGCCAGACTTCATTTTCTCCCTCGTTACCAGAACGTCACATCTCACTGTCCTCTCTCTCAGATAAATCACAGGCATTTCCTTGAAATGTGTGTTTATTTAAATTGGATTAGCAGGGCCTTAGCCCATGAAACTTTCAGCAAATGAATGCATTTCTTAGGTAATTTATATGAATTATGTGCCTATACTGTGTTACTAAGAGACACTAAAAATGTCTTCTTTTCCTGTTCTGGATTTTGGGATGCTGGTTATGGACACAATGCTGCCACACAAAGGGATGCAGCTGGAAAAAGGAGGCATGTAAAGACTATACTCCTGAGAAAGCTACCTGCTCAGAGGGGTGTTCTGAGTGAGAACATAGCATTGTCCCCAAGAGTCAAAGTTGGGGCTGAACAAAAGCCCCCTCCCGGGTCACCTGAGCATTGCTCGGCAGCTGAGGAAAGTTAAAATTACAGAGTCCCAGGGTGAAACACAGCATGAGGCAAAACCTGCTGAAAGTCTAATTATCCTCATAGGCGAACATCAAACGCCTGGAACTGATCCCAGCACACACATTTTCCTGGCTATACCTGGTTTTGTCAGCTGTTACAGAGAGGACTTTCATCCCAGCCTTCTTGACGTGATATTGAGCAACTGGTAATGAAGTCAGTAAAAGTAAGTCTTGTTAAAGAAAAGGTGTTTCCATATTCCTCAGGCTGCAGCATTCAGTCACAAGTCACAAAAATTTTCCTTTTTTCACACCAGTAACTTCCATGTAGAATTAAACAATATTAGATGCAATGACTTCCCACTGCATGGTTTTTTTTGTGAAAGGCAGAGTGAAAGAAAACAAAGGTAAGATTGTGTAGGCTTGTGCACAGACGTGTGGGCATCTTATTTACCAGCTACAGCTCTGTTAGATGTGGCTGCAGTTGCCTTGCAGATTCTGGAGTTGTTGATGAAGGTAGGATTGTTGGACAGAGAGAGACAGAGCTCAACCACACACATAAAATGGTCGTTAAAGCATTTTTTGTTTCATAAAACAGCTATGAATCCCCTTAGATTTCCTTTATAAATTGCTACAACATTTTGAGTGATTTCACAAGTTGAAATGTTTGGTGGATTGTGATAAAATTACTGAATGGATGATCATTGGCTTTTAACTGTGCTGCATCTAAACTCACTGATTTCAAAGGAATCATTTCCAGCCTGCTGGAGTAAATGAGAGCAGAATTTCACCTGCTATTTCCAACAGTGATCATCTCTTGTATCTACTAAATATCACCCAGCATCACTGAAATTGCCAAAATTGCCTTTTGCCATTTCTCTTACCAGACCTCTCTCCCTTCCTCAGCACTTAACTGTGATTCCAGGCAATTTTTCCTGTTTTAACTGCTATTTTAGTCCTTTTGAGGTTCCACACTTAAGATATACTTCAGGTTTCATCTCTGCCCTCTTGACAATGTCCCTTGTTTGAACTGAAGGATGGCTAAAACTTTACCAAAGGGGCTCACCCTTGCCTACTTCTCACCATCAAAGGTGGGATTGGTCTAATTGCAGTCAGCTGAGCTGTTCCTTTAAAAGGGAAAAAAAAATCCTCCATAATTCAATTCTACTGCCAAAAGGAGCCTCTGATCCCCACCTGACCTGCCACAGAGCCTTTCCATGCGGGATTCAACAGGCACTTTGTGTGCTTATGATTGTGTTACCTCTAGTTAGTCCAGGGATTAAGACAACAATTTTCATGGGATTTTAAGGAAAGGATATCAAGCCTGTCTACACAAAGTTTTTCACAAAGTGTTTATTAAGACCTGGCAGTAACCTCCAGTTTTATATAGGCTCTGAAGATAATAATCTTTGTCAAGAGAAATCAGGTAAGTCGATATTAACTATTCCAGATATTGGTGGTTTCACAGGTGCTTGGAGGAAGCCACTTCAGCTGTGCTATTAGTCCTCAGTGGAAGCGTAGCAAATTAAATGTATTTTTATTAAATGTCTATTTAGTGCATTTTATTGCATTATCACACAAGTAAATCAGAATTTAAAAAGTAATTGTATCAATGTAATGAAGCATGCAATTGTAACATGGGCATATTTTCACATTAAGTTGAAATATTTCTTTAGACTTGGTGGATGATGATGTGCTTAAAATGAGAGATGACCTTTAGATGTTGCAACTGAATGAAGGTAAGGAAATTCATACTCAAGGACTCTCCTCTTTTATTTCTTTGTTCTCTTAATTCCTGTTCCGCTCTGTTAAGCGTGAAGACAGGAGGAAACTGCTTTATACTGGAGTGCACTACATTTGTACAGGAAAAATGAAAACAATTCAAACTTCATGGTTACCTGCCACATTAAAATGGGTTCTACTGAAGCATAGCTAATAAACACATTGGTTTAAGATTGCTGCTAACCCAGAGTAATAGAGAGGGATTTAATAAGAGGTCTTCATGCATGTCTAAAGGTAATCTGAGCTGGATTAAAATCTCCAATTTGGCAGCTCAGGGAACTCTGGATCAACAGTTCTAAATAAAATGGATTCTACTAACATTGTTCAGCTTAAAACAAACAGAGGAGGATTATCATATCCAGTAGAGGTGAAGGAGAATTTGTAACCAAAGCCTTGACCCTCAGCCTTTATCAGATAAATGTTTGGAAGGGAAAAACTTCTCTGAGTCAGTTTATGGGATTTGTCTGCCTGCTTGGGGCTGTGAGGCACCTGTGCCTTCAGTGCCTGTGAATCTCAGTGTAGTCTGAAATGGAAATGGTGATTTTGATCTGGAGGACAATGAGAGTTTCATATTTGCAATCTGGACATGTATTTCAGTCATCGCTGTAGTGTCACTTCAAGAGAGATACAGTTACAAAGTAATAAAGACTTGTCCCTGATAAATAAAAATTAGATATCAAATAACCAGAGTAACACAAATGTGACGCATATTGCAAGAGTTAATATTGCTAATATTCACATTGCTGAGAGATAAGTTATTTCAGGCAGCAGTTCTAGGAATATTTGTCACACACAGTTTTGAAATCTAGTTGGATAGCATAAATTTCAGAGGGTTAATGCTGGAAAAAGAGTTTGGGAAGCAGATAAAAGCTAATGTCTCAAATTTAAATCAAAGTCTCTACCAAATAAAGAGCAGGGGTAATCCATTGTGGAGTGATATTCCTTGTATTAAGATTTTTCTGCAGTTTATTTTTAAGCATCTTGTGCTAGTCAGGGAACACCCTGGTGCTAAATCTGGCATTCAGGCAAAACAAGCTCTCCCACAAATGGAGGATTTTCCATCATTTTATACCAACAACACAGAATATTTCTTTGCTAGAAATAGAACAGGATTTGTCTTACTGTGATCCATCCTTCCAGGTTGTGTTTGCCTGTTGTCCCTATTGTTTGATGTTTTGGTTGATTGAGTCTGTAGTGTGATAAAGCCAGGTGAATGCCTTCTCTGAATTCCTGCTGGAAATCAGCATTTTGTGTGTGTGCAGAACATTGTGTTGATTAGCACAGAGGGGCAGCTCAGCAGGGAACTGACAATTCAAGTGAGTGGGAAAACATCTCCCAGTGTGAGGGGAATGTTCCAAGCACAACTTTGTATCTTGCTCTATTTTGTTTGTACTTTTACAGCTATTTCTCTTTTCTCTCTCTCCTAAAGTAGATGATCCCTTCATGGGGCAGTCCTCTTGCCTCTTCTGTCTTAGGAATGTGCCCTCCCTAGACCCTGCTCTTACTTGCTACACCAAGTCCTTTGTCAAATGATTTTTCCCTATTCTGCTACCATGAACAACTCTAGGCCAGTTTAAGTACATCAGTCATACATTAGATCTTTGATAGGAAATTATCTCCTATCTACCCTTCTACTTATAAACCTTTGTAAAACTGGTTTTACAAAGTAAAACTGAAAAAAGCTTTCACATCAGTGTGTGAAATGCTCTTACCAAGGATTTCAGTGGTAGTCCAAGTGTGATTCACTGGTGAGCCAGGAGAGCCCATATTCCTCAGAGCAGGTCCTGGAAATCAAGTTTCCTCACTGTGGGGGAACACTGACCATTGATCTGTAGGGACAGACTAATGCAGATTTTGCAGAGCTAAGGTGACACTCACTTCTCATGGTATAATCAAAATTCATAAAGTTCTATTAAAAAAGCAGCAAGTCACCCCACTTGTCTCCTCAAACAAAGACACAACCCAATAGTTGCCCTTAAACAGGACATGATTATCTACATGCACCAACCACCACAGACCACCTGCTCCGAAACACAAGCAGTTACAAACCTTGCTTTACATGATCACCTAACTCTCCACCTCCCAAAGCCTGCTCACCCCAACACTCACCTCCCTGCACCTTTGCAAAGCACCAGTTCCTCACACTCAGCTCCACTGAGGAGGGTCTCTCACTAACTCCTCTCTATTTCACTGAACCAAACCAAAAACAATAAAAAAAAATATAAAACTTCAGCAGAATCCAGAGATGGGGATTGGTTTTATATCTATCTCCATGCAGGCTGCACCTCCACTGCTTCCATCACATCAGCCTGTAACAGGCTTGAGGTAACACACTGCTCTCCCCTAATTACAGAGTTCACAGATCCGTGGGAAAAAAAAGCTGTTACAAGTCCCAGCAAGCTTTATAACACCAGAGAGTGGAAGCAGGGATAGCCTTGTCAGGGAGTCAGGCCCTGTGATTTTCATGACAGCAATATTTTCATGGTCTGTAGCCTAGCAGTTTGCCAGATCCCAGATATTTTTGCAAGAGCCAGGTTTAGGATTTTTGGTGCTAGACTTGTCCATGGGATACTGGATTCTGTCCATGCATAATTACTCCATAGAAAGGTGATGGAGTATGAAGTCTGGGAATGAGATTTGGCCAACACTTTCTCTCTGCCTCAGTTCTGTTCTTCTGTGCGTGCCGTGCAGAAACCGTGCATGAGTCCAGGCTTGGGGCTGAGTAAAAAGAATCAGGCAGATGGACTGAAGAGGTAGGATGAACTGCTTGAAAGCTCTGAGAGCTTTGCTTGAATTAGCAGAGCTGGCACTTACACATTTTTGACTCATCAGACCATCAAACACAGAAATTTCAGACACAGAAATACTTAGTATTGTTTCATCATCCCAGGGAAGAGTCTCTTTAGAGCCATTCAATATAAATAAGCCATTTTCTGAATGTGTTAATTCTCTAGTGACTTCAACAAGAAAAATATTTTAAATATGACGATAATAGTTTGCTAATCAAATGTATTATCTTCAAGGTAATGGTTTGCTTCATACTTGCAAGACTAGCTACTCCAAGAGGATATTAAAAAATTTTGGACTTTTTTTTTTTTTTCGGATTTTCATATTGTCCCTCATTTTTTGACAACTACAGAGTTATTTGGCATGTTCTGGTATTGTAAAAACAGGGGAAACATGAAAAGAATCTCTTTTTTTTCCCTCCCTAACCACCTCTAATTAAATCTTTGAAACCTGGAAAGCAGCTCATGGTCTGAAAGGCAGAACACTATTAGTCCTTCCCAAGCAGGTAGGCAAGGCAGCAGAGGACACAACCTGGTGATAGCAGCTGCAGAAATACAAGACCAGGAATGATCAGACAAGCAACATTTCTGTGGAAAAGAACCTCAGCAGGCATTTCTGGTTTGAAACTAAACATAAGCTAATTTTATCTTGTTTCAACAGAAAGGCTTTAGGCACTTGGTGTGCCAGGTGCCTTTTAGGCACAGGTCATCCTGCCAAAGTGGGTCATGTTGCAAACTTTACCAAGTCCCCAGAAAAGCCAGTTAGGTAGGACTCAAAAATCAAAAGTTACGTGCTAAACTCATGACACCCCCAGGCACAGAGGAAATACGGATTGTGGGATTTATCTTTTCTTGCCATTTCCGTCACCAGTCTTTCTCTGCATCACAGAGATCTGATATTTCTCTTGTGGTCAAATCATTCTGGGACAAGGGCTGGAGAAAATCACTCAGTGCCACAAATCTTAACACCACCAAAAGATCATTTTTCTCTCCTAGACCAGACAAACCTCCTGGAAGTCAGCATCCATAATGCAGGGCTTCTGCTGGCATGTGGCAGCAAAGATGAGCCTGGGATTTCTATGTCTCTTTCTGGTTTTCAGTACAGGTAAGGACAATGGTTTGGTGCTCCCCAGGGAATAACCCAGGTGCCTCTTTCCCAATTGCTCCCACAGCCCCATTCCCACATCTGAGGCAGGCTTGGTTCTTTCACCCTGTGTAGGCAAGGCTGATGGGCTGGAGCTCCAGGGCTTCAGCAGAGCAGACCAGGTGATGCCTCTTCCTGGATCTCATGTCCAGGATCTGGAATCAGGAAGGTTTATAAGGAATGAGAGAGAAGAGTTAGAAGAGTTCCAACCACCTAGATTGTCAGTCCAAATTTAGCTCTGTCTAACTGCCAGCTGTTAATACAGCTTATTAACACTGAGGCATCACTGTTTATAAGCCCTGTATTTTACATTGTCTACTGGGTATTTCTCCTTTATAAACATACATCTAAAGGGGGGCTTGGATGGGCTGAGAAGCTGAAGCTTCATAGGAACATGGGAGATTAGCATTTTCCAGCACTGACTCCTTTGGAGAGCCCTTTGGATTCCTCTTTGGAGGCACTCAGCTCTGCTCTGGTGCGATAGGAAACCTAAATCCCAAACATATCTGTAACTTGTCCTGCAATGTCTAAATCACTGCTCTGCACCTCAGCTGGTCACTGAGTGAATCCCAGAAAGCCAGTCCAACCTCCTGAGCCCAGCTCCAGCCCATTCCTCCTGCAACACAGCTCTTAAGGACAGTCCCCAATTGCATGACTGCTCTGAATAACAACCATGCAGAGAGAAGAAAAGATTTGTTTAGATTTGGGCTTATTTTACTCTGTACCTTGCAGCAAATGTTGTGTGCAAGCCTAGTGAAGATCTCTACAAATCTTTACTACTATATTTTTCTTTTGATTATTGAGGGGCAAGCTCAAGAGGGAAAACTGTTTCTCACTCTCTTTCTTCACTTTTCAGCTTCGTGCATAAGAAAAGAAAATAAGAAAGAGAAGCAAGTGGCAGTGCTGGCTACTGCAGGTAACAGGCAGCACATCAGGAGCTGCAATGTCGGGGTGTTAATGGGAGTGGCAGGTGCTGTGCTGTGCATGAGGTGGCAGCAGATGGGTCCTGCTCCTGCAGAGCCTGTGAGCCCCAGCCCAGCACTGCTGTAAGGCCACTCCACCCAACCCACTCTCTGGCCAGGTTAACAACCGTCCTTCCCAAAATCTGCTCTTCTCTTTTTCCTTTTGTTAATTCCCAGCTCTCCATTCCCTTTTGTTTTTCCTTTCCTCTCTCCTATGCTATGGACAAGTGCTGCTTTCAGCCCTGGAGTGCAGCTTGGCTTCAAATTGGTTATAAATAATACTGATGTCATTGGAAAATTGCATTTCTCCCCAAATTTAATTTCGTTCTCATCTCAGCTTTCCGTGCTTCTTTTTCCATCCTGCTCTGTTCATCCTCTCTCTGTCATGCACGTACACACCTTCCTCCCTCACACAGACACTGCACTGCTCTGCTTTGGTGTGACTCTGTGGGAGGGAAGCAAAAAAATATCTTTGAGAATTTTTGACTTGGGAAAAACAAATAAGCAACATCAACAGAAATAAAACAAGTTAAGATAAAAAGCGTGATTTGGCTATAGCAAAATTACTCTGTTGTTGCAAGAAGTATAGCCATCTATGTAGCTGAAAAAGAAAAATCTGTATTTTCATGTAGGTTGGGGGAAGGAGAAACATTTCCTAGGCACTTTCTCTGCCATTTGTGACCTGCACAGAGAGATCTGCTGCTCTGTTGGCAGCAAACACCCATTGCCCTGCAGGAGAGGGCACCAGCATGCCAGGTCTGGCTGGGTCCTGCAGCTGCTCAAGGGCATGGCCAAGGGCACAGCTGGCAGACCTGAATTTTGGCCCACCATTCCACTGTTGCTATATCTTGCTATTTTCTAGACTCATCTCTGTGGTCCTGGAATTGTATTTTCTCACTAGTGGTTTTTTGTGCATCCCTGTACATAATCTGCTCGTTTTGGTTTTCACATTCTGGCAGACTTCTAGCACATATAAGCAGGGGATGAAAAGCTGTTCCTTGTGCCTTCATGCACCCCTTTTCTTTCAGAGCTGCCTGCGAAGTCCCTGGACCTGGCTGCCATTAACCTGACAGAGCTGGTGAATGGGATGCTGAGCACTGCACTCAGAGGTAATGGGACACGGCTGGGCAGGTCACAGCTGCCAGCCCAGCAGTGCAGGAGAAAAGGCACTAACAGTGTGAGCAGGAGAAGCTGTAAACACGTGCTGTCTGCCTCCTGCAATGCTCCTAGGAGCATGTTACCTTCATGCATTTATGAAGCAGATGGCTGTCTGCCCCAAAGAACTTAGAAATTAGTGTGGGTTTATATAGAGACACAATATAATTACTTGTGGGACGCCTTTAGAAAGCACTTCATAATCCAGTGTACATTTCAATTAAAAGAAAAACAAAATAAGAAGGAACAAGCAATACAAATGATACTTCCTTCAGTGGAAATGAAAACGGACCGAGTGTCAGGCAGCTGTATCATACTGGCACCTCAGGAATCCTTTAGACACTAAATGAGCAGAGTCAAAACACGCTGTTCTCACAGTTTGTTCCAAGCACTGATACCACGGGCATGTGTTTCTGCAGGCACCAAGAAACTCTTCTCCTTGCTGAGCGTCACCTCTTACAGCTCGTTCTCCTTCCACAAAGTGTCAGTCACCATTTACAACAGTGAGTGCTGGGCTTCGCTTGCCTCGGGAGCGGCTCCTCTCCCACAGCCTGTGCAACGAGACACTGACTTTTCTCTCTGTCTCTCCCTCCAGTCTCTAACGCAAAAAATATTGACCCTGGCAAGTTCCCTATGCACTACTGCTACTGTTTGAGCAATGTGACAAACGACTTGACAGGTGGGTACACAAAAGAGGTTGGCAATTGCATGTGCTTAAGCTGAATTATTTCCTTCAGAGCTGAAGGCTGTAGCTTGAGTTCTGCAGACTTCATCCTTATGATGACCACCAGCATACTGAGGTCAACAGCCATAACTCACAATGGGTGTCTGCTCTGACTCCATGACCTCAGCCTCAGGTGGCTGCACCCAGCCAGCCAGTCTGGGATGGAGACATCAGTCAAGTGACTGGCATGGTTTGACTGGCAAAAGGCCTCCCTTTCCTACTTGGAATACAAATTGCAGCACAGGAGAGACAACCAGCAATGTATGATACATCACCTTGGCCACTTTTTCTCTCCTGAGATAACCCACAGGAGGGGAACAAGGGCTTCTCTGCACCAATGGACTCCAACAACTTCAACGAGCCCAAGAGAAGTGAAAAGCAAGGACTAACATGGAACTGTTGAACGGAGTATAAAACACTGTCAGGCAAATCCTTCACCAGTAATCCTTATTCACATTCCTGATCTCACAGTATCTAACAGTTCAGGATGCATCTTCTGAGTGGTGGATTCTGTGACTGGTTAATGTAAGGCATCAAGAGTAGCTCAGCAGCTACAGAGCAAACTCCAAACTCTTTACGCTGCCCATGGTGACCCCACACGAGCCACGGTGGTTTTTGTGGCTTTCTCTGGATCCACACATCTCTCAACCCTTTACGGATAATGACCCAGTCTGCCTTAGAGAATAACAGAGAAACTTCAATCTTCTACTTCAATTCCAGAATATCTTGGGGATTAGAGCATTCTCCAAAGCAGTAAAAATCCACGGCCCAGGTCCATCACTCCCTAAGAGAGGACACTGACTTGTTACTGCTAAAATTTACCACCACAACACCCCCAGCCATTTTTCAGGCTGACAACAACATGAACAGTGCATCTGAAGGAGACCCCAGAGGAAAAAATCTAATGCCCCCTGGAAGTTTCTACATGGCAGACAGGCAATTACAGCAGACAAAGCCTGCAGGCTTTAGATCTCCTTCTGCATTTAAGGAGAAAAAGTAGGGTGTTACTTTAAAATGTTCCCTTGAACAGATAAATTCGATTTAAGTTTGCTTTGAGGCACTGATGTCATTTTGGATATCATCTTTGAAATATACTTCTGCAGAGTATTCTTGTGACTTCTCCAGTCCACTCCTATCCAGCAAAATCTTTTTGAACTTTAAAATATTTTAAACTTTTTCATGTACGAGCATATATCCAATATGTGATCACATATAAAAGTGAATTTTTGACTTGACAAAGATGATAGGATATGTGTTTTCAATAACAAACTTTCTCTATTTGTTTTCTAGATTTTACAGCTTTACTTGTTGATATCATTGGAAACTCCACCAGTTATCTCACAGAAATTTTCAAATCCACTTCTATTCTCTCAGGTTTGCATTTCCTTTTAACATTTATCATTGTCTTATTTGTCTCATTTACTCCTGGCATGGAAACAAACTTTAAAACGTGGATAAAAGCCCATTGCTCTTACTCAACAGCATTTTTCTTGCAACACATGGAACAAGACAAAATGTGTATGTGTGTAATATAGAGATGTACATGTTTCTGAGACAGTTATGTTGTTTGAATGTTTTATTAATAATTATTTAAAAATGGTGGGTTTGAGAATTATTATCACATACTGATATTTTGGGCAATTCTGGTTCCTAAAGAATAATTATGGGATGTGTTATCTGAATAATTTTTCTCCATATAAAAATAATTTTAATTTAAAATTTTAATAAGATTGGAACCTTTCCCCTGAAAATATTAACACTTGGATTTGATGGTGGTTTGAGGTTTTTGTCAAAAATCAAAAGGCAAATATTTGGCCAGCTGCCATAGCCCTATGTCATTTTTTGTTTGTGTTTTCAGTGGTTTAAGATAATTTTTACCAGTTTTTCTTACATGGAATTATCTTTTTGTTGTTTTTTGTCTTTCAGTGCGTCAGAGCAATGATTCTGATTGTATCTACATCTGTGTGATGGCGGGGCAGACAGGTAAAAGTTAAAATCATTCCACCTGAAAATATTGCCCTGGTTTTCCTCAGAGATGATTTAAACTAGAAACAAACCTTTCTTGATATTTGCAAGCATTTTTATTTGCAGGGAAAAATCTGTCTGATTTTTTGGAAATGCTAGAAAAGTCTCCTGTTATTAATTACACATTTTCCAGTAACACATCATCTGACCTGGGTAAGTACATCCTGGGGAATAAAAGGAAACAGCAACAACAGTGAAAATCACATCCATGTAGCTCTTGCAATGAGTACTCCATCCTCTTTACTACTACTTTAAATGTTATTTTGTTTTTTTATTTTTGCTAATATATTTGCATAGTATTATGTATTTTATTATCATTAAAATAGAATATTTTATATTGTTGAAAATTTAATACAATAATTATAAACGTAAGTAAATTTTGCAAACTTTTAAATTATCTTTTACAAAATCTTCTAGTGGAAGAACAAACCAAACCTCCTAGGATAAGAGCTTTTACAGAATTCAGCTCTGGGCTGGGGAGGGTCTCTCGTGCTCTTAATCTAACCAGGTGCCTTCCACAGCTCTCAGCACAAATGACCTCCTACCTTTACATGGGTTACCTTCAGAGAGGAGCTGAATACATTCAGTCAGTGTCCTCTGTGGTTCCTCCACCTAAAACTGCTTTGCCAGGCTGAGCTGCCCATCACTATCTCTCCTTTTCAATTATAGATTAAAGAGGGCAGATAGACTAAATTAAGGGGCAAGTTGTGTGTGCTGAAAGCTGTGGGATGTTCCTCTCCTTTAAAAAAAACCAAAAAACCACTGGCTAAAACCCCCTTTAATTAAAAAAAGACAACAGCTGTTTCTATGGTAGCAGAACCTGATTTCTTTCCTTCTTCTCACAATATGTGGTGGATAGTGAGTGCTGTAACCCTGTCTTCTCATACCTCAAAGACCTAGGTTTGATTTTCTCAAGTTCCATGAAATTGCAGGAAGACCCAAACAAGACACTGGATTCATCAGCAGAACATGTGTGGACATTTAAATGTGAGCACAAATTGTCAGAGTTAAACTTGTGTTCCCCTTGATTAATCTCTTGACAAGCGATTATATACGTTTGCTGCACAATTAACTGTGATGTTAACTACAAATAAAGGGTAGCATAAAAGTTCCTCTGAAACAGCAGAAGACAAGGTCAGTAATGCATTGCAGAGCTGAAGGACAGAAAAACTATTGTGAAAAGCTATTTTATCAGAAAAATAAGTTTTCTAAAGAAGTAGAGAAGAAGAGAAAAACTGGTTGTTGGTTTCAAACCAAAAAATAAGATTATTTAATCCATTTCCTCTTATTTTCTATGGTCTTTTTTTTTTTTTCCTGTATTATTCTCTGTTTCCTTATATGACATTCAGTTGTACTTGAGCATTTCATAAACTGTAATGTTTAACTTTGCCACGGGGCTACAAGATGGAAAAGTGCTGCTCTGCCCCATTTTGGAAGGCAAAAAGCAAAGCTTTGCACCTGCTCGCTTGTAGTAAAAATCAATAGAAACTCTGACCTTGACTTCAAACCTCCTTGTCATTGCAGCTGCATCTCTCTCCTACAAAATTTCCTGTAGTCAGTCTGCTGTCTTTTATAAACTTTTCTAATTTCCTTAACCACATGTCAACCTTTGTTATCTCTTCTAGCCACGAGCACTCTCAAAGTGCAGCATCTGCCCTCCAGTACCTGCCTGCTCACCTTCAAACAGACAAGAGCTTTCTCTCTTTCCTCTATAGTGAAGCAGTTTAGGAAATTAAACACAAATTATGTGAAGAAAAAAAACCAAAACCCTTCAGGAACGTTTCACTTTCTTTTTTTTTTGTTATGAAAACTTGCACATTAAAATGTTCTCAGTTAAAATTTCAAACATTATTGGCAGTCCCTGTGTTTCCATATTTAAAATGAAATGGAGAAGTGACCACTTAAGTGCCGGAGAAGCACTCAAGGAGCAGATGGGTTTTTCTGGGTGTATTTTAGATATTATTGTCCCCAGTGTGTTGTACTCGCTGCTGCTGTGGGGCACCAGCACCCCCAGTGTGCTGGTGCCCTCTCTCTGTCTCTCTTTTCCAGCTACCAGGATCCCTCTCGCCCAGAAAGGGGGGGAAATCCCCACCACCAAGTTCCCACTGTGGCCAAAGACAGTTGGAGCCAAAGGATGGTGGTTTCCATCACCCCACCTGGATGCTCCCAGGCCCCAGGGCACGGCTGGAGCCCCTCTGAGCCCAGGGGGGAGCTCGGCCCCAACGCCGGCCCCGCAGCCCAGCCCCAGTGAGTACAGCCAGGAGCCCTGAACTGCCCTACCCCGCTGCTCTGGGGTTTGGCCAAGTGTCTCTGAGGTGGAGGTTGGAGGGAGCTTCAGGGAGACCCACTCTGGGTTACCAGCGAGTTGATTACTCTGTTGCAGAAATGTTAAAATCAGCTATAGGCTCCACCCTGCAGTTTCTTATTTTTAGGAAAAACTCGGTCTTGCTTCCCACAGACAATTCTGCCACTTGAGTCTTCCTTCAGATTCTGCTCTGAATTTGGTGAGCAGACCTGTGTAAAAGCAATAGAGCTGCTTCTCTTTGTCTCCCCTAAATGTGCCTTCTTGCCCTTCCCTAGTCCACAGGCTTGTCAGGATCTAGTCAAGTACAGCTTTTGTCCTTCCTACTTAATCCTGGCAGTTTTATATGCCATTGGCAGTACTGGGTGAGGGACTCTGCCTGGTGAGCTGTCTCATGCATAGCAATTCTTCTCAGCAGACAGATAAAAAACAGATATGAATGACAGGAAGCCTGTGTCTCTCTGTCCCCACAGCTGACATGTCCATGTTTTGGATGCAGACAGTGTCTCCACAAGAAGCCAGCAAACTGATGCAAACAGAGCCAGGTAAGACTGATCTGAGACACCCAAAAAGTGTGTCAGTTGGCACATTTATGAAACAGAAAGTAATATATAGAAATAGATGACTGCTAATGTATTTATACATCACTGTCTATGTAAGTGTTTATTATTGAACTGTGAGTTCAAGGTTAGTTTTTTATTCTTTTCTGTCGCTCTTTCAATCAACCTTCCTTTTTGTTTCAAGGTGTCAAAGCAAGTTCTGTTCTTTTCCCTCCCCTTAGATTTGCCTTCCTCAGTACTCTCTATGCCACCTTCCTATAGACCTGGTGTGACACTGAAACTTTACTCAGCTACCAGTAAGTAAATCCCCTTCATGCAGCAAAACCAGCAGTATGTTTGAAAGTAATGCAAGATAGAAGCATTCCCATGCAGAAAAAACCTATAGGGTTAATTTACTTGTGATAGTTTGTGTATGTAAACCACCCAAAATGTCCCAGGGACTGCTTCCTATTTGTTTGTGAATTGTACACAATTGCACATTCAAAACATAGATCATACTGTGGTGATGGAATTAACACAGGTACACTGTGTGTCAATTTTAGCATTGATTGGTTATTGGAGAATTTGTTCTTAAAAATAATTCCAAAAGAAAATACCATGCTTTAAATCTCCTCATTGCTATAAATAAAACGATGAAACCAACTCATGCCACATGAAACCTCCAGAATTGTTCTGAATTTACAATACTGCAAACTATGTCCTCAGCTGAAAAAGGATCATCATCAACTAGGTTTTCATGAAAGCTCAGTTTTCAACTACTCCTGTTTTTGTGTGGTGACTGTCTGAGAGAAGCACAGATGCTGGGTAGTGCAAAGATAATACATCAGACTAAACTGCAGGGGTCTTCAATATCCTTTGGGCTTGATATTATAGATAAAACCAGAGGAGTCTAAGAAACTAAAATGCTAGGCAAATAATATTTCTAAAGATCTGTTTCAACATCTAGGAAATAAAACAAGGAAATTTGATAGTATGAATGAGCAAATAGTCCTGCAAATTCTGAAGGATCATAGGTGACAAGAGCAAAAAGAGATGCTAATTTCATGGTTTGTCATGGGTTAGTAGGAAGTGTGGAAAAATAAACTTTACCACTCCAGTTTTGTCAAAGGATATTGTGGGTCTTTGCTGTGGATTGCTAGTAAATCTGATGAAGAGAAGACTTCTGCTGATAGTTAGCCTGCTGAAACAGGAGACATAAGTTGAAAACTCAGCAGCACCAGCCGGCTTGTGCACAACAGGAAACTGCAGCCTTGTGGCCCTTCTCTGCTGCTGGAGCTGACCCAGAGCACTGGGGACCCTGCCAGGTCCCTGGCTCCACACAGGCAACCCTTGGGTCTTCATTTTGGGATTACTTGGAGCCTCAAAATCCAAGTTTTCATCTGGATTCCCTACTAATCTCACAGTTTCCAATGATGTTTTCATTACTGACTTCTCTTTTACTTATCTGTAAAGGGTTTCTTTGTGGGTAAACA
The DNA here is from genome assembly GCA_013397795.1 of Orthonyx spaldingii. NCBI lineage: Eukaryota > Metazoa > Chordata > Aves > Passeriformes > Orthonychidae > Orthonyx > Orthonyx spaldingii. Next base: position 77,873 of record VZTJ01004170.1, on the reverse strand, counting down.
CGTGACTCAGAGAGAAAGGTTCTTTCACAGATCTTCAGTTTTGCTGCCACTGGGAATAATTGCACAGTAGGTGAGCAGCAGTACCTTACAATTTTGGTGTCATTTGCTTTTTCCATTGGCTTTGCTGTTGCTATCTATTGCAGCAATCTAAGACCAGGATCCTGTGTTGTTACTTGTTGCAGCTTTTGCTGGCTTAGGTCAGGTTTTCATAATTTCGAGTCCCTTTCTGGTTGACTTAACTATCAGCGTATATTGGGCTGCCTATCTTCTTTTTTAATTTTTTTTTTAAATTTTAATTTTTTTTTACCCATGTTATTAGCAAAGAAAGTATCTAAGAATTTATTACTCAGTGGGGCATCTGTTTTCAGAATTAAGTAGCACTATCACAGTTAGAGATGACCATGAAACCCAAAGGCTGACAACATCAAGTGATCATACAAATACAACTCCTGCAGAAAGGCAATGTCGGGGAAGAGGGGGAGGAAGTTATTGCTTGTGAGAACTGAGAACACTGCAGTAAAAAGTTATCAACTGAAACACATTTCTAAGGAAAGGATTCACTGCTGCTGAGCCAAGGAGCAGTTCTTGATGCAGGACTTCTCAAACCATGGAGAGACTGGAAGCCAAGTAACTTCTTTGGTTTTCTGTCATCTTTTTAACTCTTATAAATCTATTTGATAGTGAAGTCAGATTTATTTTTCTCTCATCTTCTGTTTAAAGAGCTCCAAATAACAGGATTCTCCACTTCTCACTATAGACCCTGGAGAGCCTAGGAGGGGGAACAGCCTGTTTTGAAAAGGCTGAGAAACATGGATTTCAGTGAGATTGGGTGAACTGGAGTCACCAAATGCCTCTCTGTGAGAAACCAAGTGGCAGAGGCTGCCTACCTGATTCTAACAATCATGCACTTGGGAAAATAAATCTAACAGTGGGATCACAATGTGAGGAAGGGCACCCACACTGTTCTGAGGGGTGACTCATTATTCCAGAAACCCATTTCTTAAATCATAAAAGTGGGTACCAGCTAATAAAATATGTAAATGTGCATGTAAATGTTAGAGCATGCAGGGAGGGATGTTTTAAGTCTGAATTATTCACAGTAACTGTAACATTGTTTTTCACTGGCAACAAAATTTAATCTCAGTGTCACAGGGATGTGATATTGAGCTAATAAAAGAACTGTGTTTACTGCAAGAGTTGGTCACTTCACTGCCCCCGACAATAATGTGGCAATTTGAAACACATGGGAGCAAATCTCTGCACAGGAGCTGTGGTTCCTGCCTTTTCTGCTCTCTTGACTAACTCAATTTCTTAGGGAAGAGCATTCTTATAAAGGAAAGTTCTGAAATAATTTCCTACTTTTTAGTATCTGTATGAACTTATATACTGAATACAAAAAGTACATTTCACAGTTGAAATTTATTACAGAAGAGGTTTAAAACATTACTATGAATGGGTGAAAATTTAAATTTTGATGATATGATGTGCAATGAAAAAATTAAATAGAAAATTAATTGAAAAAGAATTTCAGCATTACACAAATATAGTATTATGTAAATGCAGTGGTAATTTAAATTTAAGTGATTGTCAAAAATGAAAACCAAATCAATTTCTTCAGCTTTCAGTTTTTTTTGTTTGACTTCTCTTTCCCACATCGATGACTCCAAATTGGAATTGCCATCATTCAATTTGCAGCTAGGTAAAACTGAATTTTCTGCTGGCAAAACACATAGCTTGAGTAAAGCATTTAACACCTGGCTGGCAGGACTGCAGTACCCCCTTAGGTGAAGGCTGAAATTCGTAGGAGGGTGGCCTTCAGCAAGTTTCAATTATTCATCAGCTTTTTTATTTCTCATCAACTTTAACGTTACTTTTCAGGGACAACTTATATTAAAACCTCATTGTCCCACGCTCTGGTTTTTGGTTATTAACATGAAGTGTGTTTGCTTAAGCAAGGAATCATTAATTTTTATTTGACACCATGTAGGAAAATGTCAGGGTGTGTCAACTGCTATTAAGGGGACAAAGTCTAATGACATTTATGTGAGATTGCTCAGGTTAAGAGAAATGAGGCTGCCTCTTGCCCATCTCTGACTAATTACACCTGATATTTGTGCAGTGCCTTTGACACACAACTGGTTTTCAGAGCAGACTGTGAGTTTGGGAGCTGCCAGTGTCTGTGCCTGACTCCTCACATACTCCTGCTACCTTGGGCAAGTGCTGCCAGAAAAGAAATAGCTTCAAAGCAATGTCTTTCAGGTTGGCAGAGCCTTGATATTCCTCCTGCCCAAGAATGCCATTTTATATTAAACTTCTTGTCAGCAGTAGATGACTCAAGCTTATTTCAACAGAACTTCATTAGTCCAAATGTAACCTTCATAACCTCTGCTATCACATAACAGCAGTGCCCAGAGCTATAAAGTGTGTGAGACGTGAACCTGGAATTGCAATTACACTGTCTGAGGGGATTATACTCAGCAGGCAAGGCAGTTTATCCACACACGGCCAAAGCCTGCTGCTACTTACACAAATGGAAAAAATTCCCTTCCCTTCCCTTCCCTTCCCTTCCCTTCCCTAGCATTTGCAGGGATATCCTTATTTTTCAGAGTGTTGGAGTAAGGAAGGCATTGCTTGGGAGCTCATAGCCCAGATAAGGCATAGCAAGCAATTTAGTGGGACAATATTTGGACGAGTTCAGAGTTGTGTTTGTTCCACAGGGTGCCCGCAGGCGATGCTCAGAGAGCCCCGTGTGACCTCTCCTCCTGTCACTCTCATAGTGCAGAAGATCATCCCCTGTGTGATGGAGCTCTGTAGGTTCTTTCAGCTGTGCCTCTGTGTCGGTCGGAGAAGATATTCCAGAAAGGAAGCCCTGAGGTAAAACCTGGCACTAGTTTTCCTTTCTCTGTCTTCTTAAAATACTCCTTCAGGCTGTTTTTCCCAAAGGACAGTTTACAATCCCCAGTGATTATTTTTGAGGGTCTGTGGCCACCAGCTGAGACCCAAATGTGTCCCAGTGCACTGATCAGTACCTGATCTGGCTTCAGTATTCCAGCTAAGTGAAAAGAACCCAGCTACATTTTTACAACTATCTAGTGGCATTGTTGAGGTTGGAATGTAGCTTTTTATTTCCATATTCAGTAACAGCAGCATGATATGTTGTGCTTATCATAGAATCATAGATTGGTTTGAGTTGGAAGGGACCTAAAGACCATCCAGTTCCCCTGCCATGGACGGGACACCTTCCACTAGACCGGGTTGCTCAGAGCCCCATCCAGCCTGACCTTGAACACTTCAAGGGGTGGGGCATCCCTGACTGCTCTGGGCAACCAGTGCCAGGGCCTCACCACCCTCACAGTAAAGAATTTCTTATTAATATTCAATCTAAACCTGCCCTCTTTCAGTCTGAAGCCATTCCTCCCTGTCTTATCACTACATGCCCTTGTCCAAATCCCTCTCCTTATGAAAGATAACAAACCTCTTATCTTCAACTACATCTCCTATCTTTAACTACACCTTCAGGTACTGTGTTGAATACTATTCCTGGTTTGTGAAAAATGCAAGTTATGTCTGTGAAAGAGTCAAAAGGGTTGCTTACTCCCACAGTAAGTACATTTTCACTTTATATCTCTACATCTCTACATACCTTATTACAAAGATATAACAAAGATTTTTATACATCCACAGAATATTTGCTGTCTTTCATCAGATAGCTATTTTATCCAATAATGATTTTTAAGGGATTAAAAAAAATATTATTTGACCTTCATGTGTGTTTTACTATTTCCTCATGAAACCTATTCTAACTAATATTTTCTTGTGTTCTTCCAGCATTAAAGCAAAAATGCCTTAAAAACATCTGTACATCAGTTTAGAGCACTGAGAAATTTGACTACAAGTTGGAAGACTGGTGGCAGTTTTAGTTGTCTTTATGATTTCTCAGTGTAAAAATCAGAAAGCAACATGTTATTTGCAAATATTTGAAATAAGACAAGCTATTAACCAGATGTTACCCTAGAATTTCTCCTCTTCCAAGGCATTGTAAAAATAATGTGTAAAAACAGATATATTTTATACAAGTGATATAATTTCAATAAAAGTATTGAAAGGCTTTTAAAAATCTTATTTTATAAAGGATATTTACATGGTTGGCTAGTGAATGCAGATAATTTCTATAAGTTTTATTGACATTTAAGACACAGTAATCAAAAAGAACAAATGCAAAATAATTTAAAAGCAACCTGAAGTACTGAAGATAAGGACTCTCTGGTGTTAAATACATGCAGATTATCTTCCAAATCAAAAACTTCCATTATTTCAGCAATGCATGTAGTGCAGAGTGTGCACTACAGGAAGTGACCAGACCTCTTGTACCTTGAGATGTATTTGTGTGAGCCCACCAGGACTCATGGAAACATGGGATTATAGAATGGTTTGGGTTGGAAGGGACCTTGAAAATCATCTGCTTCCAACACCACCAGATCAGGTTGCTCAGGGCCTCTTCCGACCTGGCTTTCATGTCCTTTATATGCAACTCTGGTGAACTAAAAAGCAGTTCTAAGAAAATGAAAGAATAACCAAATCAATTGCACGATCCATTATTTTACTATGTTGCAGCAATGTTATGCTACTATCTACCCAGAGTATATAATCAGGCCATTAAGATTGTTTTTAAATAAGAAGTTTATTTGCACTATAGCTGCTGCACCCTGATGTTTCACTGAAGAAAGATGTGTTCAAAGACAAAGCCAAGGATAAAAGTGGCACCAGAAGCAATGCTGACCCCAGACAGAGGGAGGATGCAGCAGTTCTCTTCCAAAATCCATTTCACTGTTATGTTCAATAGCACGAGAGAAGCACTTCTGTCACGTCAAAGAGCAGGATAGATTGGAGCAGTACCAATTACAGCTGATGCTGAAAGTTAGGCCAGTGGAATGAATAGGAATGTGGATGCAGTGAGTATATGTTGGGAATAAGACCTGCTGCTATCCAGAAGGACCTCAACAGGCTGAGGAAATGGGCCAACAGGATGTCATGAAGTTCAACAAGAAGTGCTATAACCTGGCCGTGGTGCTGCCATGCTGTGGGAGACGTCACCCTGTTGCCGCAGCTCTCTCAGTCTGTGCCCGTTGCCTCTTGTCGTGTCACTGGGCACCACGGGACAGAGACTGGCTCTGTGCCCTTTGTACCTTCCCCTCAGGTGTGCACAGGCATTGGTGAGATCCCCTGAGACTCCTTTAGTGAAGAGTCCCAGCTCTCTTGTCCCCTCCTCATGGGAGACGTTCTAGGCCCTTCATCATCTCTGTGCCACTTCTCTGAACTGTCTCAAGTTTTTCCATGTCTGTCCTGTACTGAGGAGCCCAGAACTGGACACTGCCCTGTAGGTGTGGCCTCAGCACTGCAGAGCAGAGGGGCCGGACCCTCTCCCTCGTTCTGCAGGCACCACTTTGCCCATGCAGCCAAGGATGTCCTGAGCCTTCTCTTTTGCAAGAGCACACTGCTTACTCCAGTTCAACCAGCAGGACCCCAGGACCTTTTCTACCAAGCTGCTTCCCAGCTGGGTGGCCCCCAGCACATATTTGTGTATGAGGCTGCATCTCTCCAGGTGCAGGACTTGGCACTTTTTGTTGAACTTCATGAAGTTCCTGTTCAGGTCCTTCTGGATGGTAGCATGACCCTTTGAAATGTTTGTCACTCATCCCAGTTCAGTGTCACCTGCCAGCCTGCTGAGGGTCCATTCTGCTCCATCATCCAGATCATTTATGGAGATGCTAAGCAGGGCTGGACCCAGCACTGACTGCTGCAATGCACCACCAGTCACTGGCTCCCAAACAGCCTTTGTGTCACTGGCCACCACCCTTGGGGTCCCACCAGTCCGTTTTCAACCCACCTCACCAGGCTCATCCAGTGCAGATATCAACAGCTTCTCTATGAGGATCTTACAGGTGACCGTGTCAAAGGCCTTCCTGAAAACCTTGTAGGTCACAAAGTCAAAGAGCCCTTTCTCATGTAAATATTTTTTCAATTCCCAATTGTCAGACTTCTCACTTCTCCATGCTACAACTCAGTGGACAGCTTGCCTTTGTTGATGGACTCTTTGAAAGGTAGCTGTGTCTGGCCCTGGCAGAAAGCACACCTTCCTGATGGAGAGCAGCCTTCCCAAAACTCACTGAATCAAACTTCTCCTGGATTTCACTCAGCCTTGGATCAGAGCCACCGTGGATAGATGAGAGAAGACTTCCCAGCCCTGAGGAATGCCAGTGTTTAAAGCTGTGTAAATTCTCACTCATCTTTCATCACCAAACACTACCTCTTGCTAAGCTATTAAAGCCAAAATCACATGCCCAAGAGATTTTGTGAGTGATTAATAACAATGGGATGACTGTTATTTAATTACAGCCAAAAGTATTAGGGAAAGTCATTATATGGTGAATGCACCTGCAGAACAGACTTCTCAGTATAGATCCTTTACATGGCTGGAGCCATATTACCAGGAATACTGTGGGCATAATGACTCTAAGGAGTCTCATGGAAGAATTAATTAATAAATGTTGAAGTGGGTTTGATAAAGGAAGTGATCACATGGGTGAGGTCTATATCCAAGTGGGTATAAATAACTTAGTGCTGGCTTTGCTGAAATCCATTTGTCCTCCATCCAACTGCTTTCGGATAATATCCCTCAAGGTAAGCCTTTCTGGATGTACTCTATAATAAGGGAAACAGGAACAAAACAATGTAGAATAAGGTATTTCTGACTTTGGAGTAACAGACAAAAATATTCATAAGAGATTTGGGAAAATAGACTATAAATATTTAGAGCTGTTAGATTTATAACCTCACTTCCTGATGAAATATTGAAAGATTTTCTAATAGAAATGAATTCAATATTTGAGCTCAGAAAAGCAGATAACCATCAGCAGGTACATATTTGAAAACTGATATATATATGTTCATTTATTTGGCTATGAAAAGGTCTATGCCTGACTTACTTGGAAAATCATTCTAAATGTAGAGCAATCTGTGAATGTAGTAAAAAACAATGTATCATCTTCCATTTAATGAATACTAGTGCAACACTTTTAGATTCAGAAGAATTTCTTACACACATTTCTTGAAGATCTCCAAACAACATCCTGCTTCTCATTAGGAAAATTTATGGTATATTAGATCAGCCTCAACACAGATTAGAACAAATGTTTGACTACAAATTTTTGTGATATGAAGCAAACATGGATTGCAGATAAACTGAATTCCATAGACGTAATCTCAGAATAGCTCTTCATTTGCACAGTATTTCACAATGTCTTCATTTAAACATAAGAATTATTTGAGCATCCTGTGAGATCAAAGAAGATGTGAAAACTGTTTGCAAAACAAAAGAAACTGCAAGTGCATCATTTTATTGCTAAATGGAACTTTCACAGAGTCTGTTGAACCACTTAAAGCAATACCAAAATAAATATTGTTAGTCAGAGTTATAGAGGACATTGGTAAAATAAGGATACATAAGGCTCATCATTCCTGCAACGTGCATTTACTATGATAAGGGTAAAAACTGAATTGTGTCAAGCAGAAATACATCCAGGCTACAAAAGAATAATTTACTAAAATGAGGTCTTCCCACTCCCAGTTTGAAGAGATAACATTCTGTCTAATATTTTACTTAACTCACCAGGCACACCAGTCTGCTGTGTGACCTTTTTCTTGTCTTTGGATTAAACAAAAAATGATTGCAATTCTGCTGGTGTCTATGTCCATGGTGGTGTACAGTGGTAAGTGGCAATGTATTTTTATGATTATTTGACATTAGGTCAAAATACTGTTTTAAGTATGTGCCTTTGGAAACAATCCCTTAGAAACGCACCTTCTCTCTCTTCAAATTTTGGTATTCAACACCCAAATGCACTTAAAAGAGTTTCTTTATGAAGTACTTATAAAATATTTTTCTCAAGACTTGTAGTGAAGCAAAAAAAACATGTAGTGGGGTTAAAAATACAACCAAAAAATTGCAACTTCTGTTTGCCAGCATTTGGTCATTCTTTACATCATTTAGACTCCAAAAGTTATACTTCGTATAAAGAGATGCTATTCATTAAATACATTTGTATTGTCTTAGTTCTCCAAAGCATTCCTTGTATCCTGAAATATAACTCAGGTTCTGCTCAAGCTCCTCTTTTGAATTTTAGTATGAATTGGTCTTTTTCTTCATATAACTCTTTAGATTTTATTGTCATGAGTGAATGAACTTCCCAGAGTCAGGGATGGGCAAACATCTCAAATTTCTGCAGTCTCTGCACTGTGTAGGAACGTGAGTAAGAGTTGTGATGTGCAAGTGAAGAGAAGGACTCTCAGAAGGTCTGGCACCATTTCTGGTCAATCCATGGGGGTATTTCTAAAGGGAAAACTCAGGACAGACAAACTCTGTACTGACCTACACCAACTTTACCAGTTGCTTCTCTTCTGAGGGGCTGCTTGCATTGCAATTCAAAAAAGAAACAGGTCTAACACAAAACATAGGCTAAAATGATGAAACTGACCCTTAAGACTCCTACTATATAGAGAGAAATCAGGGAGAATATTCACATTTCCCACTGCAGGGATAGCGAATGCCAAAATACCTGCACTGGTTATTCATTTAAAAAAAACCAAAACAGTGCACTCAAAAATATCTGGACACTCATGAATTTTTCTGACATGACATTTGAAGAAGAATTCTCCAAAACCTTAAAAGGCTGTGCAACAGTGTTTAGATTCATCCCCCCTAGCTAAATACAATCAGAACATGAAGATTTAAAGTGTTACCATGGTTAGGTTTGCAGAGGATTATTGATTTACATTTGTGTAGAATTTATTCTGCTGATCTCTGCTCTGAGTCTGAAGCAAATATCTGTGCATGAAATAGCATCTTTGAGAGGAATTAATGTGATTTATCTTGAATAAATCAAATAGTTTGGGTTTGCTGCACCCTTTTTCTGTCATAGTCGAGGTTTTTTTTCCCCAAGGATTATAATGAGTGCATCCATGCCCTGAATTACAACATTTTAGTGAGCCATGACTGAAAAAAACAACTGGAGATGCAATGCTGTTTATTGATGGGCTTTTTTTAGGCAATGCTTCAGAGAGCTGTTGTCAGGTAGAAAAATCACAGATGCAGTCCAGAAGCAATTTTATATGTAACTGAATGTTAAAAGAGATTCCATGGATAAGGTATGCAACGGGAAAGCCCAAGACCTGGGATATCATACAAGTCTCCTCAAAATGTGCTGAGTTTTTTAGCGGGTTTTAGAGAGAGGTGAGAGAAGTTGGCATCCCCAGGGTCTTCTGAGATTTAAAGGATAGATTTTTGTAGTGAAATCTTTCGCTGGCTCTACAGGGAATTACACAGGACCAGCAGCTCCAAATACATGATACCAAAAGAGGAAAATAGAATAATTATTCCTGATAGTATTTTCTCTTTGTTCCTCCCACCCCCAATTTAAACAAAAGTAAGCAATCTTGTTAGCAAACACTGGTTCATTGATCTTGACTTGGTGACAATTGGAAATATTTTTCTTTGTAATGAGAAGATTAGAAGAGCCAGTGGTTTGCCAAACTGCTGACCCTGCAGCAGAGATTCCTCTCCAGGGGAACTTCAAACATTTATGTGTTAATTGGGTGTACACAGTTCAATTTGCTGAGAAGAATTAAGTGCAAGTGAAGGACACTGGAACAATCACAGTTTCCAGTAGCCCTGGAATATGGTTTTATCAATTTTCTCCTTGATGCATTTCAACTCAATGGGATTTTCATGTTTTTCAATCATTTTGCTGAAAGGGCCAAATGTCTAATGGCTGTTCATCAAGAGGCTCTTAGTTTGAGCCGTGGTGTTATGCAGTGTGTCAAACCTGGCTCTAGCTGCACCTGATAGAACCTGGCTCAGGGGATGTTTGTTACTGTAGAGGAAATACAGGTTTTAAGCCAGAAAATAAGGGTTACTTTTTCTTTAGCAAGCATGTGTACAAGTATAGAGTTCAATGCTGGTTTTTTGCAAGACAAGCCATTATTTTGCCTGAAGCTGAATTCCTCGTGGCCATGAAGCTTTCAACAGGCTTGTTCCAGTTCTGTGAAAATGCCAGCCTTTATTGGGAGACCTTTTCCGGTTTGTGGAAAGCAATTTGTTCCCCTTAGTTCTGCTGTAGCGAAGGACACTTCTGATGGATTGCTGTTTGTCTAAAAACTTCTCGTTGTGACCAAGAGTTTCAGGAAAAAGAATAACACAAGAGGATGCACCTCTCCCTGCCTCACTCAATCCTCTGTCCATATTCTGCAACTGAACTTGACAAATTAATTGCTGGGAGCATATGACTGTTACCATGAAAATGTTGTTCACACCACAAAAGTTGTGGACATCCTGAGAAAGCACTTATATATGATCTAAAAAAAGAGAAATCTTATTTTTCGTAATCCTTTGCTAAACATAGAGTTAAGCCTTATATCTAAAAACTCCTTCTCTGCTTTACTCTTTTACACCTATATTTATTGCAGGAAAATGTAACAGATGAGCAAGACAACTGTGAGTTCTTTCCCAGAATTTTTATAGGGAAAAAGGACAGCTTTCCTAATGCCAGTTATTCTGAGACATAAGTTATGCCATGAATTTAACATTATGGGCTTTTTCAGTTTTAAATTTTTACATTCTTGATACAGTAAATACCCTTTACTTACTACTTTTTTTTAAAAATAAGCCAAGATTAAATAAATCCAAAGTAATGTACTGTCTTCTGAAATCATGCACAGGAAAAGAACAAGTTAAAAAATGGGAAGGGAGACAACAAATATTAGATTTCACTCTAACTCAGGACTTAGCAAACAGAAGAAAATCAAAGTGTTGAAAATATACCAAATTTACCATGTCAGCTTCAAAAGGAAAAAGAGATTTAAAAAAGTTAAAATATAAAGAGTTATGGGAAGAGAAACAACGAGGCAATAAGGCAATAGCCAAGATGGACTCAGAAAAACCAGATCACTTCAAGTAACGCTGCTTCACATTCTAGCACAGGGTCACAGAGTGTTTGGGACATTGTTGGGCACTAAACCAGTTATATAATTCTACTGATTTGTCCCAGTAAGGGCTACTGTTCAGCTGAGCACAGGATGAGAAGGGTTAGCACATCCTCAGCAGCAATACCTGCTTAACAGAGACTGGGTTTTGAGCTGAAGTGGATGTGACTTACCAGTGCACACCAGTACACACCAGTACAATTCTGGGCTTCCCAGGGTGTGGGTGGAGCTGAGCAAGTCCTTCACAGCTTCGATAAATCAGCTTACCAGTGTAAGAAGGTATTCAAAATGCCTGCAGTGTATATGTTATAATGAAATATATGTTGCTGGTTTATTGTGATTTCTATTTTGTTTTGGTTTAGTTTGGGGTTTTTTGTTTTGCTTTGTTTTGGGGTTTTGGTTTTTTGGGTTTTTTTTACTTTTAAATCTTTTTCTTCTCAAATTTATTTGCTGAGGTAGGTGGCCAAGAACTGGAGCCGCCAGCATTCCTGCCAGAGCTGCTTAACACACCTGAAAGAATCTTGAGTAAGAAAGGTTTAAGCTTTACTTTTTGCAATATTGCATGGCAGTGGGGAACCCCTTGTACTCCAGAAGCATTGTAGAGCAGTGTGAGCAAATAGCTAGGAGCTCATCTCAAAATGGTTTAACAGCTGAAACAAGACCAGGGGAAGTCTGGGGACAGTTATTGTCTTTTTTTTTTTTTTTAAATAAACATGGTTTGCTTGTTTATTTTTTCGTTTAGATAATGCCACACTCTTCAACGGAGTCTTTCAAAATGTGGAAAGTGTTGCATTATTTTTTGGTAAGTACCTGTTCGAATTGTACTTGAGCACTGAACAGAAATCCTGTGGAGTTTGCTTTTATATATTTACTAAGATGAAACAGGGATTTTTGTGGATGTAGATTTCCCCAAAGCCCACTGTAGCACTAAATACTGCTGAGTGTCAAGCACTGCCTGGTGGTGCCGTGTCACTGCCTTGTTTAGGCTCCGTGTTCATGTAAACATCACCCGTGTGTGACCCACACCTGCCTCACCTCCACTCAGGGGTTTTATGGCTGTTCTCTTTCCAGACTGCCTGGGGTCTCACTTCACCTGGTTACAGTCCATCTTCACTAACTTCCCTGCCCTTCTCAACTTTGTGACCAAAATGAAGTGTGTCACTGGGTTTTGTCCCAGGGATTTTGAAGACTATGGTTGCTCTTGCCGGTTTGAGATGGAAGGGCTCCCCGTGGATGAAGCTGATGAGTAAGTCAAATCCATGAGAGATCCTTTTCTCTCCTGACTGGCAATTAATTCCCTCATACTCTGATTAACCAAAGCATAACACTTGTATAAAGGATTTAAAGACAGTAATAAAAAGGTAGATTTATTTGTGGGTAAGACCCACACCATCTGGCTCTAGTGAGAGAAAATGTAATCTCAGGCCAGGACAACCAAATAGTTGTTCACTTATATCAGCAGGAGGTGTGAAAGGAAATTCAAAGAGAATCAAGATACATCAAAGTCTATGAAGAAAAAGGATTTTCCAACAATGGAATGTTTTAATTCCCTGAGTGAAGACAGCAGTGGCTCAGAAAGGGCTAATGCCTATAGATAGATGGAAATTAATCCATCCACTCTGCAGCATGGGATGGCTGGGAAAATGGAGATCTAGCTCTGCTACTGGAAAAAGGCCATGGAACTTCTCTGTGAAAGGTTTTCTGAACAATTGTGATGACATCCTGAAACGGGAGCTTGAGTCAGTTCAATGGATTGATACCCAAAGAGCTGAGCACCTGAGCTTTTGCTTCACTCAGCTTCATTTTAATGCAGAGCAGCACAAACCCAGAAACTGCAGAACCATCCATCAGCAGGTTTGTCCTGAGAATCGTCCACAGAGCCAGTTTGTATTTACAAATTGGTTTGCAGCCCTGGGGTGAGGTTTCCTCAGCAGCACAGAACTCCTACTGCTGTGTGCAGCAAACAGAGGCTGATTATTGCTGTGCCACTGGCAGAGGTGTGCTCTTGGTTTAAGGGAGCCTCCAAAACAGTGGCTGTTGCCTGTCTTTCCCAGAGACAGTTCCCACAGTGTTGCAATTTTTTTTCCCTAACTTTATTTCTTAGAAACTAGTTTTGCAAACCTTGGGGCTTGTCTGTGCCATTTCTGCTCCACAGAAAAGGGCTGAACACCTCACTGAAGGCTTTTAAGGCATTGGAAAGTACTAGTGCCTGTAAGACCAACCTCTTCCCATTTCCCACAGTAGCTCATTGTCATATCTAAATTAGGAGCCAAGTTTACCTCCCTAGTCCTTGTGAAAGAGAAGTAGGCCCAGAGGACAACCCATGTTGCATCTCCTGCTTGCAAAGGGAAACTAAGTAAATTTTTGGATTAACTGCTGAAGTAAATGCTGATGTAATTGTGATTCTCTAAACAAACAAGAAGTGCAGGGAGTTTGTGTTAGACTTCTTAGATGAGCTTTTGGATGCTAACACCTCACTAGACCTCAGGCAGAGACAGGAGAGTGTTGCGACATCACCAGTTAGATGTTTAAAACCTTGTTCCTGATGGAGCTCACAGATTTCAGCCTCATCTCTGGAACAAGGCACAGCAGAATTTGTGGTGCAGAGGAGCCATCAGGCCTCTCTGCTGAGGGCTGTTTGCCCTCACCCATGTTAGATACATTCCTTGGACTCCTTCTCTGGTTGTGAAGACAAATTGAGTATTGTGATTATTATTTATTAATACAGTAAGTGATTAAATATGAAATGCTTTCTAAATATAGGAGGTGAGAAAGTGCACGTGTGGCCTAGAAGGGCGCCTGGCAAGGGGCAGGTGTTTGCTCCATGCTCTGATCAGTGCAGGAGGGCTCCTGACCACGGCTGGGCTCCGTGCGTGTGCAGGGCTGTGGGGGCTGTGTAATGACACATTCACTGCGTCTTTAGCAAGAATCCCACTAAAGATAACTCCTCACATTGTGATCACAAGTTCAGCCTTCCTGGCAGCAGATGCTGGGGTTGGGTGTTCATGTTGTGTTTGCATTCAGCATTGTCTGGGCCAAAGGCAATTCAGTAACAGAGGTGTTCTGAACCCATATCTCTGAAATGAGGGTATTTCAACCTAATTCTAACAGCAAGCCCCTGTTCAATCCATGTAACAATTTTACCTGGGGTAAATGATGACTCTTTTACTGGTGTTTCATTTACAGCTGATATCAGTGCACACAGATGCTGTGAAGATGATTTATCTGTACAAATAGCTGAAGAGAGGACAGGATTGAATAAGAGATTGCTGGTTTAGTTGACGTTTTATTCCTATTCAAAGCTAAAGTGGCCATGCAGGCAATTTGAGGTTGGCAGGACAGCAGGGGTGCAGGAAAACACAAGTTTTCTGACTGCCTGTGTTGTGTGGTGGAGAAAGCTGCTTTACTTCAGTGTGAGAAAAATATTTCATGGCCCTTTCCAATGGCTAAATGGTGCATTTCAGTTGTGATTGTTGCATAGAAGTACAAGAAATAGAGGATAAAACTGTGTGTTAATATAGTCCCAATGAGACACAGGGATTGACAAGGCATTGCAGAGCCATTAACCCTCCATCAGTGCCAGGTTCAGCGTAGTTCTTCAAATCTGCAGTGAGAAAGGTTGGGACAGGACTGGATCCAAAATCTCTAGAGCTGACCAATGGGACACTGCTTGTCAGTGAGCTGACAGTGCTGAGGGGAAGTATTTGTGCACTGGTAATGGATTTCTTATTGAAAATGCCTGTAGAGTCCTTGCAAGCACCTGGGTACCCAGCAGATCAGAAATGTTTGGCCACCCACAGTCTGCAGACCTGCTCCCACCACTCAGTTTTGCATCCAGCTATAGTTATCCCATCCCGCTTACTCAGGGAAAGGCAGCACTGAGCCTTTCTAGTGTCTGGGGATTTCACTATGGACCCCCTTTTCTCCTTTGGCATCTTTTGTGATTTTGTGTAAGAGCAACACGACATCGCTACAGTCTGACCTTGAACTGAAATGAAATTATGTGACCTCTCTGTTATTTCCTTTTCAAGATGCTGTTTCCAGCACCGCAAATGCTACGAGGAAGCGCTGGAGATGGAGTGCACGTGGGACCCATCCAAGATTTCTGCAGATGTCAGCTGCTCTACCAAAAACCTGAGCTGTGGTGAGATTGACCTGTCCAGAAAGCTTAACACCAGAGCCTCACTGGGACCAGAAGTTCATTCTGGTCTATGGAAAGTCATAGACAAACTCATCAGAAACCACCTCCACTTCCCAGGGCTCCTCCAACAGGCAGCCTCCTCCTGAGGCTTCCCTGACCTTGCAAGACCACTAAATGTTGCTTGAGAGGTCTCCACACGTCAGAAATGCGGCAGGTGCTGAGGAGAGACCTGAAAAACAATCTTCTTCTGAGGCATCAAGGCCTGATTTCTATGTACTTTGAGGGATCAGATTCTTTTTTCAGAGGGTTCATGCACACTCCTCAGCTACAGCAGTATCACCAGTGAGGGCAGAGATTCCATGTTATAACAGGAGCTATTCCATGCAAGGCTGCTACAGGCTTCACAAGAGTGCAGTGAGGTTCTTTAATGTCTAATAACTTTTAATATAATTTTTCATCAAGTATTGGCTCTCAGAAAAGACTACATGCTAGAACATGGTTTGAGGATACCAGCACAGAGGAGCAGAATCCCCAAACTAATACCCTTACATTTTATTGATGCAACAATCTGATCCAGTTTCCATTTCTTTTTTCAAATTAAAATAACTTTTGCTATTTAGGACAATCTCTAAAGGTTGAAGTGCATTTAAACCTTAATAAGGCTTTTTAAGCTCTATATAGTCCCCATCACAAATATGAAACACAAGTGTGACAGCTATGAAAAGTCAATTTTTTTTTAAGCTCTGAAAGGTAGAAGATTTTGAAAAGGGAGAATAGTATTTCCTGGGAAACTTTCATATCTTTTATGTAAGGAAGAAATTCTTTACTTTGAGGGTGGTGAGTCACCGGCACAGGTTGCCCACAGAACTCGTAAATGCCTCATCCCTGGAAGTGTTCAAGGCCAGGCTGGATGGGGCTTTGAGCAACCTGGGATAGTGGAAGGTGTCCCTGACCATGGCAGGGATGGAATGGCAGGAGGTTTAACACCCCTTCAAATCCAAGCTGTTCTGTGGTTCTCTGATTCTTTATAAGGACCAAATCACGAAGTTTTGGCTTGTGTACTGTGACTTCTTGGAGTTAAGAGGAATATTTTAATGAAGTCTGTGAAATGTCAAATGCAGTATCAGCTGGATTAAGTTTTGCATGGAAAACCCAGAGCATTGCTCTGTAGTCCTCAATACTCTGCAGACTCAACCAGAGAGGCAATAATCTGTTGCCAGTCATGCCAGCTGGTGTTTAAAACCAGGGTTAGACTATGAAACTTCACTGTGTTTAGCATGGAGAAGCACAGTATGAATAGGTTTGCACTAACAAAATACAGACAGAAACCTTACAGGGAGGAAAAAGCAGGAGGTGGAAAAGATTTTTCAATAGAGCCTTGTTTGGATTTTTGTTTTATTTCCAGAGTCTGGGGATCCCTGTGAACAGTTCCTCTGCACCTGTGACAAAGATGCCATTGAATGCTTTGTGAATGCACAGATTAACTCCTCCTTGAATGGGCTGGATGTCTCCTCCTGCCCATCTCCAGTTACAGGTAATAATCGGGATCTGATTGACTGCCTCCTCCTGACAGATTTTCCACCGGCATCAAATGTGACCCAACAAGAATGAAGCAGTAGCTGGGTGGTTTCCTGCTATAAATCTGGTCTCTGTTTCACGTGTCCTGTCCATTTACTGCCACTTGGGTGAATACCATGAGAGAAGGTGGTGGCAGACTAATTGCTGTCCTGGAGCAGGGCCAGGAGGGACTTCTGAGATGGGGAGGGGGCTGGAGCCTATGAGGAAAGAGGAGGAGACTTGGGGGAGATCTTTTTGCTGTCAGTACCTAGTGGGGTGTGTAGAAAACACAGAGCCAGACTCTTCCTGGAGATGCACAGGGACAGGACAAGAGGCAAGGGACACAACTGCAACAGGGAAATTCCAGCTAGATGTGAAGAAATTTTTTTCTTTGAGCAGTTCCTGTCAACTGGAATGAATGATACTTGTGATCAGGTCACTAGCAGGAATGCTAAAAATATTGCTACCCCAAATATTCCCTTAAACAATTCAAAAACTGTCTGGAAAAGCAAAACCAGACTTACTCTGTTCAGTTACTTGGTTTCCATTTTGGAAGGAAAAATCCCCGCTGAGGATGAAGAGGGTGTTTCCCTCCATTGTCACACACGGATCCGTGCCCTGCAGCTGAAATTACAGCCTTGCAAGACCAAATGCCTGTCCTGTGGGAGCAGGCCTGGATTAAAAACTCCATTCATATGGATTGCAATCAGAGCATGGCAGGGGCAGGACCTCTGGGCTCCCAAGCTGAGGGAGAGGTGAAAAAGCAGCGTCAGCTTTTCTAATCCTTAGGCTCACAGTCCCAGCCCCCAGTGCTAAAGACAGACACACACACCTGTACCATGCCCTGGGTGTGTGCATACCCTCCTGAATGGGTCAAGGGAGGAGAAAATTGCCCAGGAATGTTTGCATCAAAGCCAGTTTGTTGTCTTTTTTTAAGACAGTAATCTTGCACTGGGATCTGATGGCCCTAATATACAGTAGGGTAGATGCAACACACTAAAAATAAAGGGGGAATTGTTTGGTGCTAACAGGAAAATTGTGCTGATTTTACCACTGCTGATAAAGATAGATTCAATTTGAGCTCAATGGATGCCTCTTCTAAGTTTAGGTGCCTGAGTATATTTCATGATGGAAAAAAAAAAGCATACCTTTGAATGAAACATTTTCATTTAATGTTCACTCATGTTATGATCCTTCTGTGTAGCTGTTCTGGCCAGTTCTGACTTTGGGGAAAGAAAAAAAAAAACCAATCCCTATCTGATGAATCCATAGGAAAAGGATTTTGGTAGGTTCTTTATTACAGAGAAAAAATATGAGTGAAATGGGCATGTATTTGACTAAATCTTTGCTTTAATAGAAATACATTCAATGAAGTCCTGATTTGTACT
This sequence comes from Orthonyx spaldingii, assembly GCA_013397795.1. Classification (NCBI taxonomy): domain Eukaryota; kingdom Metazoa; phylum Chordata; class Aves; order Passeriformes; family Orthonychidae; genus Orthonyx; species Orthonyx spaldingii. The sequence goes on along the minus strand of VZTJ01004170.1, from coordinate 59,750 downwards.
ATTCAGATCAAAGTGACAAATCCCCTTCTCACACTTTATGAGAGACTTTTCTCTTTCAGAAACAACCAGCAAGAGAGAGCTGACGACACGTCACATGGAAGGTAGGTCACCTCTGTAATTCTTTGTCTGAAATGTATTAAATTGAGACCAGTTTATACTCAGAAAAATAAGCTGCAGAAGTGGGAATTTAAAGAATGCTGATTGCCAGCCAATTCCTCTTGTGTAGGTTGAAACTCTTAGGGATTACTTTTTATTATTATACTGTATGTTGCTCAGTAGAATTTAGTATCAGCAGGCTATAAATACTAAGGCAATATTTTAATACTGCTACTGTAATTATAATAATATTTATAAATATTTAGAAATAAGTTCCCTTCTGATCATGTTATGATGTGATACAGTCTAAGCATCACCCTAAGCCACAAGTTTCTGGAATAAAGATGCTTTTTTTTTTATGCAGACTTCATTCATCATGGGACTGATGAAACACAGGCTGTGACTGCATCTGTGGAAGAAGGTTAGCAAAAAGCCCTGTTTTCAGCTCCCAAAAGCTAAAAGAATACAAGATGTTTGCTTTCTTTCTGCCCTTCTAAAAGGACTGATGTAAAAGTAGATGCAATGTTTTGGTGATGGAATTCAAGACTGAATGGGAAGGTGCAATTTTTCAATTTGTGCATGTAATGTGTTTAACCAGTGTTTACAGTGAGTTTCCCAAGGGCTGAGAATGAACGCTCTGCAACAAAACCTGTTTTCACCAAAACAGCCCTTTTTTCCTGGGAACACAGGTTGGAGCAAGTGATGTCTTTGGCAGAGATGCCCTGTGTGGGTGCCAACCACTGGACCCACAGCCAATTGCACATTTCTTGTCTTCAAAAGATGTTGAATTAATTAAGATCAAGCAGTAGCATGAGGAAATACTGAGCATAGTTTGTGGCAATGAGCCACCAGTTTTGGTGGTTTACCCACTTGTAATGCAGAGATCCAGGCTGAAACCTCCTCAATCTGGTGCCTTCTGGGTGAGTCTCTAAACCATGAGACCTAGTGGTTCTTGTGATAGTCTTAATTTTTTTATATTTATATTTTTTTTTTTTTGCTATAATCAGTGGTTGAAACAGGCAAGTTTTCTTGCCTGCATGGTGAGCACTGCAACACAAGAGGCCAGAGACAGCAGGCACCCAAAGGCCTTGGTAGCTCTGGGAGGGGACACCTTGTAAGAGAGGGCCAAGACATGAAGCAGAGAGGGAGACCAGCCTTGGACCATCACCCAGTTTAGCTGCTGCACTCTTGTTTTGTGGCTCCATCACAAACAAAGCCACACTGTTGTTAAGGAAGGAGTGGATTCAGAGCTGTTTGGCAAAATGGACTGGAGTTGGCTCAATAGGAACCAGCAGTGCCCAGGTGGCCCAGAAGGCCAATGGCAGCTTGGCCTGTGGCAGCAGCAGTGTGAGCAGCAGGACCAGGGCAGTGACCAGCCCTCGGCATCGCGAGGCTGCAGCGCGAGTGCCGTGCTCAGTTCTGGGCCCCTCACCACAGAAAGGGCACTGAGGTGCTGGAGTGTGTCCAGAGAAGGGCAACAAGGCTCATGAGAGGACGAGAGAATGTCTTCTGAGGAGTGGCTGAGGCAGATGGGTTTTTTTAGTCTCAAGAAGAGCAGGCTCAGGGGAAACCTCATTGCTCTCTACAACCACCTGACTAGAGGGTGGAGTGAGGTGGGGTCTGTCTCTTCTACTGTGCCTGCAGTGAAACAATCAGAGGAAATTGCCTTCAGGTGAGACAGGGGAGGTTCAGATTAGACATCAGGAAGAATTTTTTCACTGTTTGGGTGCTCAGACATTGGAATAGGCTGCCCATGGAAGTGGTGGAGTCACCATCCCTGGAGGTGGCTAAGGGGCCTCTGGACCTGGTGCTGGGTGATGTGGTTTAGGGGTTTAGGGGTTACAGGGGCAGTGCTGGGCTCACAGTTGGACTGGGTGATCTGAAAGTCTCTTCCAACCTTGACAATTCCATGATTCTCTGTTCAGAGACCCAGTATATGCCAAGCACACACGGCACATGCTCTGGATATGTGCAAGCAGGCCACTGCTTAACTCAGCAAATCACAGAGTGGGTTGGGTTGGGAAGGGCCTTAAAGATCACCTCATTCCAATCCCCCTGCCATGGACAGGGACACTTTCCTCTAGACCAGGTTGCCTAGGAAGAGGTGGAAAGCTGGAATTTTTTGAGACCTTAAGAACCTAATTTCAAGCTTTAGTGTGCTCCTTGTGTGAGCCATTGCCATAAGTGTGAGTCTGGATTAATGAAAACCATATGGAAGGTTTTTTTTTTTTAAGAAACAATGTTTCTGACATTTTAAGGTTTGTGGGTGGGTTTTTTACTTTTTTAAATAGCAGCACATGCACAAGTATACCTACCTGAAAAGGCTTTATGCTGAATGGATGTGTTGGCTGTTCCTTCATGTTTCTCCTGTATTATCAAAGCAGTTTTTTACCAGATATTTTTTGTTCTCGCCTAGCAACAGCTCCAGTGTTGGTTCATGTTTTTGTATCTGCTTCTGGGACACTTTGTAATAGAAAACTGAGAACTCCTGAAGGAGTGAGAGCATCTCTATTTGCACTTCTGCAGCAATATTTTACTTCCTGAAAAAAACAACTATTTTGTGCTCTCTAATGAGGCACAGTCCATCATAGGGCTCCAAGCATTACCAAGGAATAAAAACCTGTATTAGGAATTTTAGAAAGCTGAAAACAACATAGATAACATATCTAATCAGTCTTTGAAGGAAACATTTGGAGAAACACTTACTACTTAACCAGTTGTCTCCCCATTTAAGCCCAAAGAAGCTTCAACATCAACAACCATGGAAGCTGAATTAAACCAAAGCAAAGTATCACTGAGAAACTCATTCAAAGGCAAAGGAGTTCTTCTTTACATCACAACATCCTAACAACACAGAAAAAGATATGGAAATGATTTTTTGGGATAATTTCCTAGTTATGTTTATAATTTATCAAAAGGCAGCTGGCAAATTAAAATCATTTTAACAGGTAAAGAAATAAATTAGAGGTTAGGGAGGTATTTGGACTGATGGCTGCCCATCCATACCTGACTTTCAGTGCAGGCAAACCCAAGGCATTCACAAGGAATGTGGCATTCTTCTGTGTACAACACTGGGATTCCAGACCTAATCCTGTTTACTCCATTTGTCTGTCAAATGAACTTAATACTGAATTTCCCAATTCAGTCATATTTATGTTTCTTCTTTCATAGAATCCTAGAATCCTATGTTAGTGCAATGCACATTATTTGCACGCAATGAGATCATTTTATCAGTATCACTTTGTCTATAACAATACACTACTAAGAAAAATGTCTATCCGCGATATATCTGGATCTTCCAGTTTTCAGAAAAGCTCTTCTCAGCAACCTGACTTTCATAACTGTGCTGGAAATGTGTTTCCTGAGTTTACATTTTCTATTTTCAGCAGTGCTTTCTTTTGAGCCCCGTGATATAGTCTTGGCAACTTCCAAAGCCAGAGGTAAGAGTCTGATTAAACTTTTGTTGACAAATTTGGCACTCTTGACTCCAGGTGAAGATGGATTTTCGTTTATGAAGCTCTGTGGTGTCACAGTCAAAATTATGCAGCACAGGATTTCTGGATGATATCTGTACTTCTTCTGCTGACTTGCATATCCTTTCAGCAAAACACTTTGCTTCTCCTAATTACCATCTTTATAAATCCAGGCTAATAGTGATGTTTGGTTAAGCTTTATGATGCTTTCAACAACAGTCACTGCAGAAATGCATGGCAGAAATTCAGCAGGTAGGTCACTACCACAATGCCTCTCTTTTTTGTAGTTACCTCAAGGGACCACAGAGGCACAGCTCCTGCTCCCTCCATCCTCTCCATAAAAGGTCAGTGACCCTCAGTTTTCCTCTTTGTTCGACTGACACAGCAATTCTTCATCTAGAAGCATCACAGTTAAAACCCTCTGCATGGTAACCACAGGGCTGCTGGAGAATCAAATTTAGATCAGGGTCAGATAGCAGATACACAAACAATAAAACCTGGCTGAGAAGCATTAGCTGTTCCTTGCCTCCAGCCACTCATTTGCACTCCTCATCCAAGTATTTCTGAAAGCCTCTTCACATAAGGTTTTATGATACAATGGTTGTTTCTGTAAATTGCATTCACAGCATCTGCTGCCAGAAGGGTTCATTTTGATTTTGCCTCCTCCTTATTATAGATAATTTCATGGAACTTTTTCCCAGCCTAAAACCTGTTCCAGCTTTTGCAGGTGCCTGTGCTTCGAGCACAGCCTCACCAGTAGGTACAGCTGAAAATGGAGCCTTGGTAGATCTGAAAGTTTTCTTTTGTGTGGAAAGGATTATCCAGGCAGACTGAAATCCACCAGAAAGATGTCAGGGAAAAATGCATATGGAGAGTAGAAAGCAGTCATTTTTGAGTCTGATTACAATGTATGAACCCCAAATGCCAAATGAATTTGGCACTGCATGACTAAGCACTGGTCAAAATCACTAAATGCTCGCCTACATTAGCATGAATGTATCAGAAAATCTGTGTATTGTGTTGCAGGTCTGCACAGCTCCCAGGAGATTATTTGTGATATCTATTCTTAGCTAAGTGCAGAATTTCCCAAACTCCAGTTTCATTTTTTACATCCAGCAGGAATCGCTTTCATTTCAACATTCCACTGCCAAACAAAGTGGCACAAAATGTGCACCTTGCTGAGCTATGAAAACTTATTTGGGTTGACTATTGATACCTTTCTGCCACCTTTCATGGGCTTTGTTGTGTTCTTAGCAGTACTTTAATTTCTGTTCATCTATTCTCTTATCCTATGACAGGTTGTTTTCAACACATAGTAAAACCAGAACATCAGAGGGACAAGTTTAATGAATTTGAGTTTGGTCTAATTAATAAATTCAGCCAAAGAATTCAAAAGGAAAGCTTTAAAAGTATGAAAATACATGCCCATTAATATTTTCAAAGTATTTATTTTGTGAAATGCCACACTGTTCACAATGACATTTAGAAAAAATGAAACCATTTGATAACAGTGTTTCCATTTACAAATCAGTTTATATGAAAAAAGGTTTTAGAAGAAAGAAAAAAAAAAATTAAGTACCTCCAAATTCAACAAAACATTCCTGACCAACAATAAAGTGTCAGATAATCAAAAAACAAATACCAATTTAATTTTTAGGATAAAGAATCTCCTGAAAACAATTATTTGTCAACTTATTTTCACCTCAATATTTCTTTGTGGTTACAACCCAGTAAAAACCCTTCAGTCACCCAGTTCTGCAGCAGTTAAATAATTTCCTCCTTTCACTGATGGTACTCTCAGTTTTAGAAACTTCAGGTGATCACACACTTTTTAAAGCAATTTACTCAGAAAATGACGTCTCATGACATCTCACTCACACTTTCTCTCTCAGTACAGCTGACTAAGCAGCAACCAACACGATTTTCAGCATCTGGCACAGCTCTTTGCCTCAGTCATAGTAAACCACAGGTCACAGTAAACCACAGTCCTTTCTTCTGAAAGGCAAGAGATGTGAATAAATGACCAGTGTGGATACTCTGCTTTTCCAATTTTCCTCTTGGATATTCTTTCCCTATGACCATCAATTCACACTCATTCTGCTTGAGGATATTACTCTCACCAGCTATCTAAAATTAAAATCTTACTGTTTATTTTCTGGGTCTTCTTCTGCTTTCCTTTTTCTGCTTATTCAGAAGAAGATGGATTTGTGGAAGCTGTGGTCCCAGTGGAAGAGATAACCACCTCCCCAGCCTCATTCCCAGGAGACAGTAACTCAATGAAAGCCAAAATTATCCCCACCGACAAGATTCCCACAGGAACACCTGCAAAGACAAAAGGAAAAGGCAAGGGAAAAACGAATTTTCTAATTTACAGCACTCCTCTATTCCTGTTCACAGCTGAGGAGTCTGTGTTTTTCATGGATATGTAGAATGACACCATTTTGTCCCTAAATCTGGAGGTTACACACAATGCAGGATGCACAAGGCTGACTGCCCGGGAAAGGGAGGCTCACTGCCAGCTGACCAGGAAAACTTAACTAACCTTTAATAAACAGCCTCCCACTAAGAATTAACAAATTTTAGAAGACTGCCAGTTGGTAATAGTTCAGAATATGCACTTCTGGACAGACTGCTGAAAGAAGAGTTTATTCTACCTTCACAAGTCTCATCTATGCATTTGTCTTCTCCAGAGACAAGCCCTGCAAAGGGTGGCCTGAGCACAGCTTTCTCTGGAATAGCTCTGGACCTGGGACTGTCTGACAGAGGACCTGCAGGAAAAGGTAAATAAAGGGGTCTTTCCCCATTATATCTGATGAAATATTCAGCTACCTCTATATTAAAAGCAGGTATGTATTACATATAGAAGTTATATTAAACCAGTTAGATAGCACACATGTATAGGTATTTAGAGGAACAGGAGGTGCAGACATCTGCAGAAGGTTCCATCACTTTAACCTCTTCTGCAACATGCTATCAATAACACTTACAAAAACTACTTGTTATTAGCTTATAAGTACATTTTTCATATAGTGCAGTATCTAAAATGAGCTCAGGGAATCTTTCTCCCTGCTTTTGCTTGCAGAAAGTAATTGAATGTCATCTTTAAGTTACTTTGTTTTACAAGCAGCAGCAGCAGCAATAATAGGAACTTCCCTGCTCTTCATTCTGTCCTTTTGCAAGAGTCCTGCCAGTCAGACTTTTTTCACCATTTCTGATTCTGTTCCAATTCCTGCTCAGAGATCCTAAGACATTTCAAAACTGTCACTGCTATAAATCCACACTCACGGACTGCCCCATCCATCTCGTTAGGCTTCCCAATGGAGAGAAGCAGCCCTGGAACTGGAAAAGAGCAGATATGAAGAATCAACCTCACCTTTTCACCAAACTGGAAAATTTGATTTTAAAATATTGAGTTTTAGAGAGCACAGATCTCTAAAATGGACCTGTGGTTCCTTCTGTGAATTAACATGAATGAATCAAGACCCAAGCAGGTACATGGGCAGAATTTCCTGTTGAAGACAGTAATCCAGGATTGACCCTGACAGGAGCAGGGAATCAGTCTAGTGCTGCAGAGGGGAAAATGGGATTACTCGTGGGAGAAAGGAGGATGCAGATGGAACACAAGCCCTCCCTCCATCCCCTGCAATCCAGCCATCAGCCCCTTCCATCCTTTCCCTGGCAAAGTCTCAGAAGAGGCCCCCTTGATGTCTTTTTCCTGATATGGAACAATGTGTTCTTTCAAATCTTATGAATAATTCCCACAATATCAGTTCTTCCTGAGTGGGGGGAGCCACAGAGACATTAGGATTGGAATTTGGTGATGCCAAAACCTAAGCAGGACAGTAGCCATTACAACAGATCACTCCTGCATTTGGTCTAGGGGCACCACAGCTCAAACTGGACTATATTTCAAATGAAAACAAAAAAAAAAAAATATTGTGTCCTTCACCAAACACGTTCATTGCGCAGCAATCCCTGTGGAAGCACAAGAGGTTGGGACTGTAGTTTCTGAATCACCAAGACAGAAACCACTGAATACTCAGCTAGGTTTGAATATTCCAAAAGAAAAATTTAGCTACGAAAGATTGCAAAGGACTGCAAAGTACTCTCATTGCAATCCAATTTGACTTGTATGTTGTATCTTCATAGGGATTTCTTTCCCTTTCAAATACTGCCTTGCCCTTCTGCTGTCTTGCTCAGTCAGCAGTATTCTAAGAGCCATAATTCATGGAATGCTGCAATAATTTAGAGAGGGTAAAATGTTGTCTTTCAAAGTTTCTGATAGCTCTGGAAACACTTCTATCTTCATGAGAGAGCCCTCAACCAGTGAAAACACTGTGTCAAATAACAACTTTGCTTTGCAGTGTGCGAGCGATTGACCTTTCTGCAAGAGAGAGGACGTGGAAGAGTGAAGAGGGAGCTGCCCCAGCTTGGAGAAATGCTTTTCTGTTTAACTGAGCGATGCCCAGAGGAATTTGAGTCTTATGGCTGCTACTGTGGCCAAGAGGGAAGAGGTCATCCCACCGATGCACTGGACAGGTGTGGGCTCCTCTGTATGTGCCAGTGACTGTGGGTGTTTTTGGGGTGCCCATGGACCAAGAAGGATCAGTACATCATTGTCTGGGCATTGTATAGCTGTGTATCAGTAGTCAGGTCACATTTTGGGGAAAAAAATCCACTTAAATAAATAAAACATGAAATACTCTAATGTGACTAAACCACATTCTATTGTTGCATCAATGTTTTGGAGAGGACTGACTAAATTAAAATAAGAAAGGAAAATGATGGGAGGTAAGCAGAGCAGAAAGAGTACATCAAATAGATGAGGATAAGGGTCACTGTGAAACTTGGCTAAGAGGTGGCTTGGAAAGTGATTTATGAAGAGAAGAACTGACATCCACCCAGGGCACACTGTCCTTCAGAAGGGAGCAGAGCTGGAGCAAAGTCCTGTCAGAGGTGCAGCCAAGAGCCAGCACAGCTGACAGTGAGGGGCAATGCAAAGAATTCCACAAAATAAAAGCTCTGAGAGCATTGTATTTACAGCAAAAAATCTCTTCCTCTGTGGAAGGTCATAACAGTTGGGGCACATCAGGTCCAAGTGTAGCACACATCTTTGTTCTGCACTCACACACAAACAGGACTGCCCAAGAATGAAAAATTGGATTAGATGATGGCATGATCTGGGTATCATGATGCAGTTTGCAGATTTCCAGCCAAGATTTGAACACTTGAAGACACTTCTCATGGCAGGTTAGGACATGGTTACAATTGTAATTATGTGCCTTAAAATTAAAACAAACCCCTGTTAAACACATGACACCAAAGGAATTAGGAAGTGAAAGTAGGAACAAGTATAGGGGGAAAGTAGGAACAGTTTGTGTTGGTTTTTTGTTCTTCATAGAAAAAAAAATTCCAGGGTATGAAAACAAAAATTTATCAGTTTTAATTGGCATTGAAAGTAGAGACCGATAAATAACTGGGAGCACTCTGGGATTCAGGAAGAGTACGTATTTTCCATTTACTTGTACTGTTTATTTTAGATGCTGCTTCTCTCATCACTGCTGTATGGAGCAAGTTAAGAAACTTGGATGTCATGCAGAAAGAAATTTGAGATCTGAAGTTGTATGTTTTGATCACACACCAAAATGTAAGTTTGTGGTAGAGGAAATTCTCATGTCCTGATGCCAGTGTACCAGCACGACACTACGACAGAGCAGCTAGAGCTGAGTACGGACACAGAAAAATTTAGCTTACAAAAAGTTAGCAATGTTTACTATAAACCTGAGCTTTTTTCCTAGTTGAGACAAAGGTTATTACACCACTGTGTATGATGTGACCAGGTCAGGCTGAGACATTACACTCAGACATTTCATAATTGTGGACAGAAGTCAGCTATTTGCGTCTTTACATTCACAAATTCAACTGAAGCCAGTAGAACCTTCCACTGCCCAGTCCCCTGGTGTCAGGCTTTTGTTTAGGTAATTAATGGTGACTTTGGAGACTAAAATTCATGGTAGATTTGAAAATTTTATTTTCAAAAGCTTATCTACCCATGGCAAATTACACATTAGTTAAGTTTAACATCTTTCAAATATGAATTGTGAAACTTCTTTTTCAGGCATTGGCTGGAGCACATGTGAGAAGCTCCTCTGTGCCTGTGACAAGGCTGCAGCTGAGTGCATGGCTTCTGCCTTCTTCAACGACAGCCTGAAACTCCCCCACGGGCAGGAGTGCAGGGAGGAGAAGGTCTCCTGCCAAGGTGACCCTTCTGAAAGGCCTCCAACAGGCACAGAAATAGGCACAGAAATAGGCACAGGGGGTTCCAGCTCTGAGGAGAGCAGTGAGGAGGAAGGGGGCCTGCGCAGCGGGTTCCGAAGAGCCAAGAGAGGGACACAGCATCCCACTGGGAACTCTGGAACTGTGGGACACAAGGATAGATAACCACCCACCTCCACGGGCTTGGGAAGGGGCATGGCAGCCACTGAGTCCCTTCCTCCCGATCCTCTGCAGGCTGCCTCACTCTCCAGCATACCAATGACATAATCATAGACTAGGATTAGGTGTTAGGCTGTACTAACTCCTTACTGTAGGCAGGTCAGCACTATGGACCATCTATCTAGGTCAGATATTACCTTAAATAATTATTTGACAGTGTTCTGTATAATTTCACTTGATTTCTATGTAAAAACCGTTATGATCAGACTGATTTATGTTAACTGTGCATTTGGTTCAGACTGGATCTTACTGATGGTGGCCAAGTATTTTAGGTTTTTAATTAAACGAACCTGCAACCACTCTAACTCCTTTTGCAGACATTCTTCCTTTATTGAGGTCAGCAAGAAACACCCAGAAGGAAAGCTAATTACATGAAAATTAGTTCCTTCTTTCATTCCTGTCTATAGCTCTGTGTGACTCCCTTCTGAGGGGAACAGAAGGCCCAAAATACTGCACAGACCCTCCTCTTAGGGAAGTCTCTTGCCTCCCTGGGGCCCAAGTTAAGGACATCACCAGGAAAAATCCCAGCCTGGTACAGCCCTCAGACTGTTACTCACTGCTTGTCCATATAGTGAAGTCACAATGTGCAGTCCAAGGGTGATCAAAAGAAACTTCAGCACCTTGGAATGGCTGGTCAGGGAATATGGAGCACAGGTTATTTTTTCCCCTATCCTTACAGGAACAGACAGACTCAGTCTATCAATACCTGTCTCCATGGCTGGTGTCACAGACAGAATTTGGGGTTTTTTGGTAATGGGGTGATCAGCACAACACCAGACCTGCTCGTGTCAGATGGGATTCATATTTCTCATGGGGGAAAGGGTCCTTGCTCACGAGCTATCAGAGCTGACTGTCAGGCTTTAAAATAGACTTGAAGGGAGAGATGGGTTGTATCAGGCCATGATGAACCTTTAAAGATCCTTTCCAAGCCAAACCATTCTATGATTCTCTGACTCACCAACATTCCCTAGAACAAAAAATTGTTGCTACAAACTTCCCAGTGATTCAGCTGCTCTGAAAGGTCTGGATTTCTCTTCCATCATCTTGTTCTACAGGGCTGAACTTTGTCACCAAAGCATTCCTTGGAGATCAATGACTGTATCCTCATGCTGGATGCAGAGATGCTGCCCGTGCTCTTCCAGATGCTGCAGCAGCTCATTAAACCCCAGCATCTGATCCTGTGCGAACCGAACGGTGTCAGAACAGCAGGTGAAAATGCCTGTGAATGTTCCTGGATGAGCAGTTTGTATTCTATAAACTTCTGGCTGGTGATATTCCCCCTTTCAGTATTTTTCCTACATCAAAAGTGCAAAGGATTAGTACGGTGCAAAAAAACCCCCAAACAAACAAAACCCTAAACAAACAAAAAACCAAACACCACCACCCCCCTCAAAGTGCAAACAAACAAATCCCACCACACAAACTCCCAAAAGAAACCCCAAAGGTATTTAGTCACATGAATCCCTCTGGATCCCAATGGCTAAAGCATCAGCAGTAGTGAAAAACCCAACAGAACAAAAAGCCTTTTTTTAAGGGAAGGCAGAGAGGACAGCTAAGTGATGTGAGAAATTCTATTTGCAGACAAGATTTTAATTAACTCCCCCCTTATGCTGTACAGAAAAAAGACATCTCAGTACTGAAGCAAAATGCTAGAACTGCAAAATGCCCATTTTTGTCCCACGCTGAGGATGAGATCTGCATTATGCTGCAACTTTTATTGGCCTTTTATTATGGGAATGAAAAATTATTTTACATTTCACAGCATTTATAAATAAATATTGCAATGAGAAAATGAGATAGATAATGAGCTACAATGGGGAAAACTGGCCTGTAAACAGGTGGATGAAGTGCACTGCAGAGTAACAATAACACCAGCTCATCTCTCTGATGGGAGCAGTGCTGCTGCTCTGAACACTGCACCTTAAAATAAACCCCCATTCCTTTCTGCTAATTATTGCTACCTTCATGGTTATGCAAACATTCACTCAATGATGCTGAATTTTCTGACTGCAGAGATAGGGATGGATCATCTGATCAATCAAGTAAAAGAGAAATAACAAAATAATATGCTGTTGTTCAGGCAATGTTGTCATTAATTCCTTTGAGCTTTTTTCCCCCAGTATCTCTTATTTCAGGAAGAATTTAGCACCCAAGTTGTGCCCTAAGTACTACCACATGAATTGTGTTGATAAAGAGATGTCTTAAATAACCTAGTTATGATTAGCTACATTGTTTTGTAATGAGAGATCAATGCTAAAACAATTTAAGAAATGACAATCAGATCAAGAAGAAACAAGCACAGCTTTTTTTTTCTCTTCTCTCATTCTCATAGTCACTTTACACTGTATTTTCCATAGATTTGGGGAACAGCTGGGCAAAACTTAGCTGCTGTTTCCCAAAAGCAAACAAATAATTTAATTGCTAATTAAAAATATTTCCTACTTCAGTAATTTAATTTTTTAAGCATTGAATTCTTTGCCTGTCCCATGGACAGGGACACCTTTCATTAGACCAGGCTTCTCCAAATCCCATCCAACTGGGCCATGAACACCTCCAGGGATGGGGCATGCACAGCTTCTCTGAGCAGCCTGTGCCAGTGCCTCACCACCCTCATAGGAAAGAATTTCTTCCTAATATCTAATCTAAACCTACTCTTTCAGCTTGAAGCCATTCTTCCTTGTCTTATCACTCCATGCCCTTGTCCAAAGTCCCTCTTCAGCTCTCCCAAATCCCCTTTAGGTACTACAAAATGCTCTAAGGTCTCCCCAGAGCCAGGGGAAATCATGTTTCTCCAGGATGAACAGCCCCAACACTGTCTGTCTGCACAGCAGATATGCTCCAGCCCCCTGATCACCTTTGCGGCATCCGCTGGACAAGTCAACTTGTTTCTTGTTTTGGGGGCTCCAGAGCTGGATGCAGTACCCCAGTGGAGTCTCACAGGGGCAGAGTAAAGGGGAACAATCCCCTCCCTCCCCTGCTGCCCACGGGGCTCTGGATGCAGCTCAGGACACATTTGGTTTCTGGGCTGCCAGAGCACATTGCTGGGTCATGCTGAGCTTCTCACTCACCAACACCTCCAAGTTCTCCCCAGGTCTGCACTTGACCCATTCCCCTCCCAGTCTGTGTTTGTGCTTGGGATTGTCCTGACCCTGGTGCAGGACCTTGCACTTGGCCTTGTTGCATCATGAGATTCTCACAGACCCACCTCTCAAGCCTGTCCAGCTTTAACAGTAAATAAATGTAGTAGTTTAATAACGATGCAATGCTGTAAAATCTGCAAAATAAAATGGGTGTGTAAATTGAGGGCTATTTCAAATGTTAAAAAATCATGTAGTTGACATCTTAATTGTGAGCAATAAAAATTAACTGACACCTTACAAAAGAATAATTTTAAATTTTGGTTTATTTTATTGCTTAAATATAGATTGCACAGTGTGTTCTTACATTTATTGAAACTGGTTCATTACATACAGTACAGAATATATGACCATTGGAACAACAGACAAATTAGCCCTACTCTGATTTTGGACAACAGGCTATTTCTACCTTTTAAAATTACCATGGATTTAATTTATCTTAAAATGACCCACTACCAAAAGCTGTATTTTTTTCCAAAATGACATAGTAGGAAAGAGAACCCCAAGCAACAGCTGGAATACATTTAAACTGGGTACCAATTATAACCATTCTGACAAGTGCTCAATGTGCTGCAGATAACACAGGGCCAGTTTGCATAAGGAACTTTTAAGTTCTGCAGCTTGTCTGAAGAACATAAAGAGATAAGTGAAACAAAGCAGCTTTGTACTGTACAACAAACAGCATTCTTAATTCTTTTGGTTTCATCCATTAGCTCATAAAACAATAACTACCAAAACAATACATTTTACAGTCGCTCCCATCTCCCAACATATAGAAAGGCCAGAGTGAACCTGTTATCAACTTACAGACTCCCTGAATTTCCATAAAGGCAGAAATGAAATATCACGTGAACACGCAGAGTGTTACAAGCTCTTCACTCCCTGCACTACACCTGCACAACACCTGCATTTCCCAAACTGAACACTGGAAACACAGAAACCTACCATCACCATAAAGGAAAAATACTTCATCAACAGAACAGAAAATGAAATGCTGAATCTAGTTTTTTCACATGCAGCATTCATGCAACAGAATTCAATCACAGAAACAATCCTGTATTTACAGCACAGTCTCCATACTGCACAAGTGCAAACAGAAGTACATTCTTTATTACTTCGACTCCTTCTTTTTGTACAAAAGTGCCGAGTGATATTCTTAAAAGAATGACAGAGTGGGTAAGTGTTTTACATTGTATCCCTATGTTGGATTTACTTTTTTTTAAAAAATTACACTCTTTATATAGGCCAAAAAACTCTTAGTCTTACCTTAAAAAAAAAGACAAAAAAAAGTGAAAACTAAAAGCTAGAGTCCTATTTATGTGTAGACTGTGGTCTGATCAGGCTGATACGCTGCAGCAGTAAAAATCACAACGGAATGCTGTAGATAAGGGGCTGTTTCGTCATCCACTAACAGCTGTGATTGCACTGTTAAACTGAAAAGAAGGTCTCAATTACCTTTTGAGCTTTGTGAATGCCTTCTGAAAGTCTCAGCATGTCATCTCATAGGTTTAGGTAGCTGATATTTCTCTGATGTCATGCCACATCTGGCTTTTAAATGTAATCCAGTAGAATACTGGACTACAGTTCAAATAACTTAAAATCCTTTTTACAGTGGGTTTGCAAATGCTCCAAACACTCAGAAAATTAGCAGGGCTAATACCCCTTCAGATCTTGAGCTATACAAAGATTAATTTAGGTTGGGACTTCTGAAAGTCATATAAACCAAGCTCCTGCTCAAAGCAGGGCTAACTGAAGTTAGGTTACTTTGTTCAAATTCACTGTTCATCCAAATCACTCAATTACATGTCTACATTTATTACAGATATTTGAGAGCATTCGTTCATGTTTGCACTGCCCCAGTCAGATTCAGATAGATTAAGGGACTTCAAAGTTACTATTCATGGCATCAATGAATGCTGTTTTTCTTTTTCTGCCTGCAGAATTTAGTGAGTCATAAAGACAGCCTGGACAATTATCATCAAATGTCTGTGATTTACTCTATCAGTTTTACTTTATTTACATTTGAATAGTATAGGCTCAGATACATAAACCTATGAAAGTTACCTTAAAGGTTTGAGAAATGAAACAAAAACAAACACAGAGATGCATCTCTAAAAATGCTTTTGCTTGAAAATATATGTAATAAATTCTTCATCTTTAAATGGTTTCATTCAGTTTTCTTTCAATTTCTAAAATATCACTAAAAAGCTGTTATAAACTACAGAGAAATGCCTCATAGAATATAATTTCAGTATTCATGACTTAAAATGCCCTCAGTTTATTTTCTGCTATACTAAATATATCTCTTCTGTATTTATACTAAAGCAGACAGCAAAATACTACAGTGTTTTCAAAAGTACAGTCTGTAAACCATACATCTTAAGACATGAAATATATTGCACAATTCCGTGCTTCAAGAGGAGATTTCTCCTCTCTTATGCAAAGCTTAAGATTTAACTTTTAGCAAGAAACACAGGACATATACTGGATGTATCTATCTAAAAAGCATGTTATGTGATGCATCAAAAAATACTTAACAAGTGTCCATTAATTCATTCACTGTATTTGAACACATGTAGGGTATTGGTTTTTCCCATATATTCCAAACCAAAGGAGTTGAGTAGCTATGACAGCATGAACAAGAGGGAGCTCGGGTAGTGCTCCACTGCTTACATTGAATGAGATGAAGCAAGCCAAAAGCATTCTAGTTAGACACAGGATTGAGGTGGAGAGGAGTAAAAAAACCAAAAAACAACCAACCAACAAATCAACCAACCAAAAAAAAAAAAACCAATAAACCAAACCAAACCAAACCAAAAAAAGCTTTAATAGGCTTTCCAGTTACAGTCTCTCAAATTAAAGGAATTTGAAGGAATACAAATTCCTAGAGTAACTGAAATATTTACCTATACAGCAAGACAAGTTTTAAATGTGACTTTTACATGTACTCAAATATGAAAATGAAGAAACGTGGTCTATGAAAAACCTAACTTAAAATATATCACAGAATAAAACAGTTTAAGACAGTTTCATGGATTTGGCTAAAGTATCTGTACTTGGCTCATGTCCATCATTATATTAAAGTTAGATACAATAAACAATAAAATTTGAAAACTCATCTTGTTCTTTCTATTGTACTCTACTCTAAATAATGTCCAGCAGACTTCAGAAGACACTTAATACACACAAAGATCTGGAAACTTCATCTCATAGACTGGAACAGAATGGTAATGAGCATGTCCAGCAGTAATGGTCATCGTTCCTGAGGGGCTAGGCGGAGGACTGTGTGAGAAGCACAACCAATATACACAATTTTATAGTTATATGAATTGGTTTTTTATAACTTTACACTCTAATAGTCAAGAAACAAGAGTAAACTACCCCCCCATATATATACCAACAGCATACCATAAAATAATACAATACCAACAGCATTTTATCCTAGTACTGAAATTCTAATGAAATTCTCATGCCCGGAGGATTTTTATATTCTTGTCTGTAGCATCAATTTCACTGATGTTACAGAACTATCCAAATGCATCTTACTGCTAATAAATACTATTTATCCTGTATAACAAGGTGCACAACTCTCTATGATAACACCATCTACTACTTTGGGTGCTCAATATTTAATTACTTTATCAACCAGATGCAGCAATGGGAAAACAAGAGCATCCTGCAATACTACTGACAGACACAGAGATACTGTATGACACGATGACATGGTTTGTGGATATTCTCCACTATCAAAAAGATTGGAAATAGTGAGAAAATCAAAGTGATGAAAAGTACTCTTTTACAGTGTGCTGGTTTTGGCTTGGATAGAGTTAATTTTTTTTTACAGGAGCTGGTATAGGGCTGTGTTTTGGATTTGTGCTGAGAACAGTGTTGGCAGCACAGGGATGTCTTTGTTACTCTGAGCAGAGCTTACACAGAGTCAAGGTCTTTTCTGCTCCCCACACTGCTCTGCCAGTCTCTAGGCTGGAGGTGGGCAAGAAGCTGGGAGGGGACACAGATGGGACAGCTGACTCCAGCTGACCCATGGGATATCCCAAATCGTAACGGTGTCATGCTCAGCAGTAACAGCTTTAAGGAAAGTAGTAGGAGAAAAAGGACATTCAGTGTGATGCCATTTGCCTTCCCACAGAGCCTTGTTTTCCTGGAGATGGCTGAACACCTGCTTGCCTATGGGAAGCCAATGAATTTCTTATTTTGCTTCGCCACCATGTGTGACTTTTGCTTTACCTATTAAACTATTCTGATCTCAACCCATGGCTTTTCTCACTTTTACCCTTCCAATTCTCTTCCTCATCCCTCTGAGGAGGGTTAAGCCAGTGGCTACATGGGGCTGAAATGCTTATCAGGGTTAAAACACAGCATTCAGTTAAGGCAATTATTCTCTCCCTGTTACATGTGTTTGAGAACACTATGACACAACCATCTGCAAATAGCCACAATTGCTTTATAACTCATTTTTCAGTCACAATATTCTTCTTGCATAAAGCCTTACCGGATGGTGAGTTCCAGTATCTGTGCCAGTCTATCATGAAGCAAGTTTGCCTACAGAAAAAAAAAATTAAAATTGAATTATCAACTCCTAGATATTGAACTGAGCTAAAACAGGTGTGCCAGGCCATACTCAAGTGAGTTCCACACTGCCACATGCAAATCTCAGCCACATTTCTTCTCAATTTCTTTTCTCACTGCTGCAAGGATTCTGAGCCTTAAAGATGAATTTGAGATTGAGTGAGCTTGTCCTGGAGTGTCAGGAATTATATAGCAAATTCTTCTGGAGCAGACAGGAGTTCAACAAACCTGAAACACAATTAGTTATTTAAAACATATAATGGGTTAAATACTGCTCCAGTTATCCCAGAATGAAATAGGAATGGACTGTGAACCTGGATTTCAAAGACTGCAAGGAAAATATTAAGGTGAAGAATATATGAGATATCCATTCCTGTGGGAAAACATAACCTTAGCATAGATGGGTTTCAGCCGTGCAGCCTCTGCCCGAAGGAGCTTCAGCTATGACCTTGGGTGGGGCAGCTAAGCTAACCAATCATGGTGTGGGGAGGAGCATGTGCTGTATGGTATAAAAGGTTGTGTTTTAAGAGGCTGAAGGGAGAGGCTGATGCAGTTGATACTGCTATTCCTGAGGTCTGCTTTGAAAATATCCCTGGCATGGCTGTAAGAGTGCTGAGATACATTCCCTTCCAAATGGTCTAAGAACAATCAAAACCACACTTCAAATTACTGACATCTCCCATCATTGATAGCAGTGGAGACAAAACAGAGAACTGAACTTCTTTAGAAGTAACAGCAGCAGTGACATGACAACTTAAATCACCTTCAGTCAGCACATGCCCATTAATGCCTACACTGATATCATATCCTCAGTCCTCTGTAACATTTTGCAGAAACTCACTTTGGTTTCGCACTGTGCTGCGATTTCTTCAAACGGTGCTTTTTGGAACTTTTCAATCACGAGACGCCTTTTTTCCTTTTCCTGTTCTTCAAGTCCATTGTTATCTGAAAAGAA
>VZTJ01004170.1:0-40974 GCA_013397795.1 Orthonyx spaldingii | reverse complement strand
AAAAAAAAAAGACCAATGCAATCTTGCCTATGAAGTATAAGTGATATCAAATGTGCACTGCAGAAGTGAACAAGGATTGTGCTTGAAGTGATGCAACCATTCTCAAGTGAGCTGTCATCTGGCATTGCTCCCAAAGCAAAATGCAGATAAAATTTCAGGGAGATGGTTTGAGGACCCAATTTTCCCCCTTTCTCACTAAGTCTTTAATTATGAATACATCCAGTCTCCCTTTTGCTTTGTTGCATGCACTTCTCACTGCACACAGGTTCAGCTTCAAGAGGAAAAGAGGAAGTTCTTCTCTCCCAGTATCATACTCACAGATGGCCAGAGTTTTCTATCAGAATCTGGGCAAAGCCAGTTCACCCTCCATAGGCTGACTGAACCTGCAAGCAGCTGGAACTTTCCAGCATCTAATGAATTTAAGCACCTCAGGGATTAGGCACACTTGGAAGACTGTCAGATTAAATTATTGCTGAGAATGTGCCTACTGTTTAAAACATCAATGTTTAATCCATATTTTAAACAGCATTTGGATGGACTGCACAGCATTAATTAGCAATTACTTATAGTAATATGAAATAAGGAATCTGGATAATTCTGTGTTCTCGTAGCCAGGTCACTTGTCATAAAAATGTTCTTTTAAAAAATTTTAGTGCTTTAAAGTCCACAACATGTAATTTACAACCTATTTTTGAATGCCTGAAAATACATAAATAATACATAAAAAATACTCAAGTGACTTCACACATAATCACTCAATGGAACTTGAGTATCTCACATTTATAGCTTTGTCTAGAAGGCAAATGTAACAGATGACAGGCATTTCCAGATGCTTTTCATTCAGTTCCATTAACTTCAGAAAATGAATTCACTAACATTATCAAGACATAATTTCAGAGATGTAGAAACAAATAACTGGAGTTTTAAATAAATTTGCTAGCTGAAAAGAAACAAAAGTAATATTTTATGTTATTCTGGCCTCTCCTTTTTCTTCAACAATTCCATAGTAATTGACAACTATGCTGCAAAAACACAACTGTAATAAATCTTACCAATGGCTTTCTTCAAAGCTTCAAAGGTGATTTCTTCAGTATTATTAACCTAAACACAAAGAAACAAAACTCCTTTATCATCACATATAACATATAAGTGTCTAAAAAATGAGGAATATGATGAACACAGAAGGCCAAAACAGCCAGAACTTTTCTGTCTTACAAGTCTCTAATAACTTTATTTGGACGTTCTGTGATAGCCAATAGATCACTAATTCACATTTTTAAACCACTGAAATTAGTAAAGAAATTTTTATCAAATGAGATCAAGGAAAACTTTCTAAATTCTAGTCAAGATGCTCTATGGCAACAATACTTTAGAAATGGATTTGGATTTTGGCAGAACAGTCCTTTGGGTCAGGAATAAGTTGTGGTCTTTCTATACAGTAAAATCTCAGCACTGGTTGTTAGATAGCTGTTGCCAATAACATCAACTGCTTCCTGAGACTTGCTGAGTTACCAGCAACATTATGCTAAAATCAGAGATGGCAGTGGAGTGCAGAGTGGAAAATTGTTACTGCTTTAGGCTGACTTGGTACCATTATGGCTCCAAATAATGTGGTGCTTACATCATAAACACTGGAGTTAAAGGGCTCTTCATAACAAGCTACGTCTGATGCACTGAGAAAATTTGTTCATCTAATGAGATGAATTATCCATTTGCTGCTGTACTTCATCAGGAATTGCTTGGGGATGCAAAATGACCAAAGTGTTTCAATTTGTTACAGACCTCGTTTCTACACCAGTAAATATATTTATAGTGAAGCCACTTTTATGGCATTAGGGGAGAATGTTTAAATGGCAGAACAGCATTCACCTGAACACAACATGGTTTCTTGGCTTGAACTTCCCCACTTCAATCCTTCCAACATGCAAACAGGCAGCACTTTTATTTTTCCTGACAAATACTAACTGTTTAGAATGGTCTAACATGATTTAAGATAAGAGGTAAGATAGCAAAAAGTTCCTTCATCCAATTCAGAAGATTATGAATTCTTTCAATTGTTTCATTCATTGGCTTGAACTGCTGTTAAGGGATAAGGTCAGCAGAAGTAGCTGTTTCCTTTTTACATAAGTGTTATTTCATGAGCTGCAGCTGTAAATTACACTTTTCTAACAGGTTTTACTGTATAAGAATGTATTCTCTACCTCTGAATAAATAAAAATTAATAAACAGTGAAACGCCTTTTTTGTCAAATATTCATGGATATGGCTACAGATCAAGAGTATTCAGGTTGTGAAATCACCTTTTATACAACTCACATTTGGTAAATGTTAGTTGTTTATGGCTGCCTTTCACAGTTCTAGTTAACATCCAAAGAAGTTGCTGATATTACCCAGCATTATACTTCGTTATCAGTATCACAGAAGCATTTACAAATGCTTTCACCTTATCAGTGGAGATAACTATGGAATAACCCACCCTCCTGAACAGGAGTCACTAACAGACTTGGCACCATAAAAAAATTTGAGCCCGCTGACAGAGGAATTGCATTTGTATTGTACACAATAACAGCTATTTCATGGATAAACAGCCTTCCATCTCAGTGCAGAAATGATACCACACATCATTATTTCCTAAAATATCCATCAATTAAGTAGGTAATCCTCTCAATCATAAAGCTTTATGTTTGGTTTTTTTTTTTACAGGTTAATTCTGCTGACAGTAATGAATTGCTTACTTACTAATCTACACAGCAAGAAAACCAGATTTCATATGTAGGTATGAAGGTGCAGTCAGCTAACTGGAAAATAGTGTTTTCTCCTTTGCCTTCTAAACAAGCCTCATAAAGCAAGTAAAGGAGGAATACTTTGCTCCTGTGTTTCTGATTAATACAATTCTTATTTTTAAGAGATAAAAAGTAATTAATTATCCAAGACACTGGACCACATTAAGACCACATTAAACCGAAAACCCATAAAAAAGTTTTGATTTATCTACAACCACTCAAAAAGGTCTATGTATCAATGCTTGACATAACATCAGCATAACTTGAAATCTGAAATGGAAACTTCTCTATTTAATTCTACTTTCAAGAGAGTTGTTCAATTACATGTAACCACATAAAATGCATGATTTTAGAAAAAAATACTAATGTCAAACAGCCCCAGTCCTGTGAGGAACGTTTACTTGCTTCAGAAAGCTAGAGATCTGATTGTCTCACTTATTTTTGAAACACCTTTTTTTCTTTCTCCTGAACTTTTATCTGTATCCTTGCTAAAGCACAAAAGATCATCTGAAGTGTCATCAGCACAAAGCAGAAAGGAATAATAATAGTAATAGTAATAATGCAAAACATATCACTTCTGTCTAAACCGAAGCCTGCTCCTTTGCTTTAGCTGAATACTGAACTTTTAACTAATACTCAGCTTGACTCAGTCCACACATTCTGCTTCAAACTCCAGGCAGTTTGGCTTGAAGATGCCAAAAGAAAGAATCATCTGTACCTCATCTGAGGTACAAACACCTCCATTTCAACAGCTAATCTCCATTGCAGCCAGCAGAAATCTAGTTAATAAAAATCAGCAGAACCTTGAAAAAGATTCAGTAGAAGCAGAAATTTATTTTAAGAAATACTTCAAATGAAGTGTCAAACGATGTGGGATAATTTTAATTATAATGCAGTCTTCCTAAGGGATAATTAGCATCAGCTCCTGCACCCTACATATGAACTTTCTGTTGCTACTTTATCCTTCCCATGACTTTTAAGTGCTGCATGCTAAACTCTTCTGGAGGGAAGCAGTGACAGCCTGCCTGTTCTTTACCTGTCCCACTCAGAGACAGCAGCTCTCCCATCAGACTTCCATCTCTCTAGTCTGGTATCTCACAGCCCCAGGCTGTTGAACAATCTCTCAAATACTTCAAATGATGCAAGGATACAGATGCTGCAATTTATTGTATCCCTCAAAAGGCAAAGAAAACATTTTAGAATATTTACTTGTAAAATACCAGTTGTTCAGCATGTAAATAAATGTATTGCTACACCGTAATCCGTAGTACTATCTGTAAAAACTGTAGTGACAAAATACTTGACTCTTTTATACAGTAGGATCAGCAGGGTGTCTTTAACAACACATTTCTGTAAACACACAGCTTGAAAAACCCAACCCCCTGAAGTATTTAACATTGCTAGAATAATCAGATATTCGGCTTCCTGGGAGAACTTCACTTGCATACCCCCCCTCCCTCCACTCAAGAGACTGCTTTAAAATAATCTGTGATTTTCATACCTTATCCTCTGTGCTGTTGCCAGACAGAATATCCACCTGAATAGACACTGTGTCCACAATACTCTTCCTCCTGGAGAGTCTGTCCTCATCTAGCAGAAAAACAAATTATCTCACTTTTTGCATAACACTCTTGAAACATGATCAAATTTCTACCCATCAGATGCAGATTTGTTTCCATATGCCTGTTTAACCCAAGATCATCTATTTTATCCGTTGAATTGTGAATTTTGTAATTTGAATTTGTTACTGCTCTAAATTACCAAATATGAAGAAAAATAACCTCTTTATAGTCCCTCACCCCCCCTCAGTCCAGAACTTTTCAACTTTCCCTTGAAAGTCCAGAATTTTAAAAATTGAGATGAGGTCTTTTTCAAATGCATAATAAATAACACAAGATGATATATAGCTGTAAAATCCTTTACAAAACCCTGAACTTTTTTTTTTGGCTGCAAAATTGAAATATTAAGGTCTTAATTTTATAATATTCTGAAACAAAAGGGCTTCTTGGAAGATGATTCACTGACAGAAGAAACAAACATTTCTGAATGGAAATGAACAACAATCCTTCCTTATTCTTGTTGCTACAAATACCATATTCAGCGAGTCTAAAAATCTACTGGGTGAAAAAAATTCTCTCCATTTCTCACTTCCTACAAATATTTTAGCAGGTCCAGCTGGCCTAAAAAGTTGTCAGAATAAGACCAACTGTGCTGATACTAAAGGAAGAACAATTTAATTAATGCATAAGGAGATTATGATCAAATGATCCATCAGTTGATGGAATTTCCTTCTGTAACTGCAGTCCTAAGACAATGCACCAGTAGTGTTTTCTCATTTTTGACATTCAATAAAACACATTTTAAGACTTGTCACAAGGATCCTCTCACAAACGGAGACTTGAGTGGCCTGACTTTTGTGTATCTCATTTACAGAAACATGAACTGCAATATCACATTTTAGATTTGAGCCATTTGGACCTGGCTATTATTATTTGATGACTTGCATTGCACAGTTAGAAGCAGCTACAGGCACTTGATAATAAAAAAGGAGAAGGACTGTAAAACTCCCCCATGACAAGATAATTTATGCTGGCTCTTCTGCAATCTTTGTTTAAACCACTTCTAGCAAAGCAAAGTGCTTCTGCAGTGCAAATATTGAGCATGAACAAACAGAATTCATTCCCGCAGAGCTGAACATGCTCAGCTTTTAAAAATCAAGAAATAACTTTCAGAAGTCGCATAAATGAAATGTCATTTTCAGATCAAGAGGCAGTGAAAGAAGATTAGTGAAAAACTCCTGAATTCTACTAATATTTGCCAGGTTCTCAGAGACTGAGCATTTGAAGTGGCATTCTGAAGGATTTACTGAATTTTTAATCCCTGACGGCTCACTGGTACACGACCCAGTACATTCCAAATCTGAGGAAAGCACCTCAGTCCCCAAGAGAAAACACCCGACAAAACCTCATCTCTGCTGCCATCTTGCTGCTCTCTCTATAACTGACACACAAACAGCAGAAGATGCATTTTAGGGACCTTTGGATAGAATTCATTTTTGTAATGGATGCCTCACTATACTTGTGCATGAAATATGCCCATTTATCTCTCATTTCAACATACTAAGTGGGTAAAAAAATGGTGAGAATTGCCATTTTTTCTCTTGTAAGTTACAATGTTCATCCACACACATGAAGGAGCCCAGGGGCATGAGGGCAATGGTGCAGCCCCAACACCCACTGCCCCTGCCCCTGCCCAGACCGTCCCAGAAGCTCTGGCCCCATTGCCCGGGGACAAGAGGAGCAGCTCCCTGTGACACCTCACTGATCAAGTGGGATTCATCACTTCTGACAAGGGCAGGCAGCAATAAAACAAGGGGCAGTGCCTTTAAACTAAAAGAGGGCAGATTTATATTTGATACTAAGAAGAAATTCTTTGCTGTGAGGGTGGTGAGGCACAGGAACAGGTTACACGGAGAAACTGTGGATACCCCATCCCTGGCAGTGTCCAAGGCCAGGCTGGATGGGGCTTGGAGCAACCTGGGATAGTGGCAGGTGACCCTGTCAATGGCAGGGGATTTGGAACGAGGTCATCTTTAAAGTCCCTCTTTTCCTGGGTGAGGGACTCTATTCTTTGTGTAGTCATTACCCTGAATGGCCAGGGACTAAGAGGAATCATCATTGTTTGAGCAACTGAGAGCTTCTTCCAACTTTCTACAAGTTTTTGCAATGTCACTCAAAGAGGTAATTAGCACCATCACAAAAATGATACCTGTGGCACTATTGCCTGCTCAGGAGAACATAACAGGAAACTTCCATTTTATAGAGTACCAAATCATGAGTAAACACAACAGCAAACCTCACAGCAGCTAACGTTGCTACAGGCATGTCAAGGACAGAAATAAAAAAAAAAAAGCATAAGGAAATACTAAGTCCACTAAGTACAACACAGTGTCTGGTCTAAAGGTCTTTTGGCCTTCTAAAAGCATTTTTTCACTGCACATCCTATAGGGACACACCACAGGCAGGAGAGCAGGCTGAACCTACAGCTCATTTTTACCTTTCAGCTTGTGTTTACATTTATGAGGTTTTTTGCCTGATGGAAACATAGTTGAATTAAATATATATATATATGTATAGACAAAAAATGATTGCAAGTCATTTAAGTTACTAGTTTTCTCCCTCCTCCAAGTAAAAAAAGAGAAAAAGGTATAAAATTTGCAGATATGGATGTCTTCCAAACTGTTAAGAGGTAACAAGATACGAAACAAAGACAGAATGACAAAATTATGTCTATAAATCATTCTTAAGCATTATGTCACTGATATTTGGAAATACCAGAAATAATTAGGATGAAATATTTATTGGCTTTTTGGGTTCAACCCTAGATTTCACAGGAATATACAAAAAAATGGAACATTTTTTAACTAAGATGAATGATCTCTTTTGAAATATTACATTCTAGCATTATAATATTAATAGCAGAAATGTAATATTTCATTGCAGTAAAAACTGAAAAGCTTAGAAATTCCAAAATATTCACTTGGCCCTGATTTTAAATGAAAACCTTGGAAGCTCAATATTCCACAGGGTCAGAGATTAATGAACTTAACTAGTTATGGAAACAGTCACGGAACAAGTTTTGGTTCCTGCTTTTTACAAAAAGATTACAAAAAGCTCAAACCCACCTGATTCACATATGCTAAGACTTAGGATTAAATATGGCAATTTCTCATCACCTGCAGAGGCAGTTAATCACACACTTGCAGCTAAACTCAATTAATCTTGATGTCAGAACTTACGTCTCTTCCTGTGTGGGAATGCATTTTTAGCACAGTATACAAGAAAACCTTAGCAAGGTCATTTGGGTACAAATATATCTGAGTTTCTAGAAGAGGCTTAACATAAATTTCAGACCAGGCTGTCTTCCTCACTCCCTTCTCATTCACTCAAAGCCTGTAACATTTCCTCACTTGCTGCCTACTTCTTCTGCCAATACTAAAATATAAAGTTAACTGGTTTTTTGGATGCCAGAAGAAGTAAGAATAGGAACATTATCCTTTTTAGAAGCAGACAACCAGCAACAGAAAACAGACACTGTGGCTGTGTTGGAACATATTACTAACATGCCTGCTCACATTTGGGCCAAAACCACACCTGCTGTCTGGAGAACTCGATTCCTCCCACAACAAATATCCACAAGAGATCTTCAAGAGCAGGCAGCAATGTCTCTGAATGAGACTGCAAGAACAATGCATCTGGCATTCATTGTCTGTCTGTACTATGGTTCTTTCTATGTGTGAGCTAGAGAACACAGAAGTCACATTTTTCAGCTAGGTACCTTAAAAATGTCATGCTTTGGGCTGGGGGTCCCCTAGTCTATTACAACAGCAACCAGATATCTACAGCCACCAAACACATATGGTTAAGAAAACAAATTTTTCAATTTTTTTCAGTAAGCTGCTCAATTGGCTGTTGGAAATAAATTAAAAGCCAAAAGCATACCAATGTCACATACTAGCTAGTCCTTCACACGTTATTCACACAGCCTGTGCAGCATGAACTCCCACAAAGCTTCCTCAGGCAATACTTTATTTCCACTGTTACCTGACACTAAGCTTGCATAGGTGTCTGATGGAGGAAATCATCCCATTCTTGCTTAAATTAACATCTGCTCACTGAGAATTTAACCAAGGCAAATAAATCAGCACAAGATCATATGGCAAAAGGATGGAGTATCTTTCATCCAATATTTACATAAAAAGGATAAAGTGAGCCGACTTGTATATTCCTTCCTCATTTTCTAGATCAAGTTAGCACAGGTATTCTTTTGAAAGCAAAGACTTCATTGAAAAGAGTCAAAGTGGGTTCTAGGACTTTCTGCCACACTTCCATTCTTTAAGGCAAAAAAACCAAATCTTAGAAGGACAAATAGTTGAAACTTCTTAGCCATAATACAGTAGCTAATGAAAAAAAAAAAAAACCCAAAACATCTTGAGAAAACAAAATGATCTGATTAGGTTTTGTTGTCAAGCAGTCAATATTACATTTCATTGGCACATAACACATTAGGAAAACATTTTTAATAACTGGTACTAAGTGGTGTTGCTACTAATCACCACTTACCTGTGACCTGGGGCACATATGGAACTGACAATCTTTCCACACTGTATCCACTGCCTCCTAATGATTCTGCAATCTTGTTCGTCAGGAAAAATAAATCTGTTTGATCCTTCTCTAAGGATTTTGGAAGACTGTCAAAATATATATTTGAAGTTATTGTCTACCAATAGACATTTTTTGGTTAAGTAAAATATTTTTCCAACGTCTGTGAGCAATCAAGAAGAGTCAATGGTAATGATTTGATGGAAATAAAGCTTGGTCACTTTTTTAGGAATGAATATACACCTCAAATTAGTCCACTGAAAACCTCTGCAGTATTTTAGATTACTTTAACACTTCTTGTTTATCTGAAATACGTTCTTCACCTATTCTGCTACATCTTGAGAGAGTAAGATCTCTGTTCAATAATAAAAAAACCAAACTTGCACAGCAGTAGTAATACTAATGAATTAATTAATAGCAATATTTGTCATTTGCCAGCAAATGACTGAGTCAAAAAGACTGAGAGTATCCTGGGCTGCATCAGGAGGAGCACTGCCAGCAGGTCAAGGGAGGAGCTCCTTCCCCTTTACTCAGCTCTATAAGGCCACACCTGGAGTGCTGAGTCAGGAGCTGGGCTCACCAGGACATGGCCTTAGAGAGCCCAAAGGGTCACTGAGGTGGATGATGGGACTGGAGCATCTCTCCAATGGAGACTGAGAGAGTTGGGACAGTCCAGCACGGAGAGGAGAAGGTGGATCTTATCAACATGTACAGCTCCCTTAAGGGAGGGAGGGTGGAAAGGCCTCAGAGCCAGACACCTTTCAGTGCTGCTCTGTGACAGAATCAGAGGCAATGGGCACAAACTGACACACAGAAGGTTCTGCCTGAACATCTGGAAACATTTTTTCATGTGAAGGAGACCAAGCACTGGCGCAGGTTATCCAGAGAGGTTGTGGAGTCTCCATCCTTGGAGATATTCCAAAGCACCTGGATGTGCTCCTGCACAGTCTGCTCTGGGTGACCCTGCTGAAGCAGGGGCTTGGACCAGATGACCTCCACAGATCCTTTCCAGCTCCACCCATTCTGTGATTCAATGAAAATTCATTTTCCTGTGTTAGCACACTGAGCATCCTATTGTGCATAAATGCCTCTGACTACAATAAAAAAGTCTGAACCCCACCTTTTTTTCCCTTTAAGTGTCCATGCTTTTAACGCTTAGGTTTCTTCTACCTATCCAGAACACAATAAAACCTCTGATTTTTTTCACATATGTAACATTTTTCAATGATGTATGATTTTTAATTGCAAAATACGGACTTCACTGTCCACCATTCCCATTTTGTATCTACTTACTTGCATTTGTCTTTGAAAATGGTTTCTGGTAGAAAATAAGATGCTTCCACACTTCTGGTTTCAATGACCTGAAAAAAAAACCAAACAAGTCAAATAGTACAAATGGAGTGGTTCCATAGTAATTTTCTTCAGTAGCCTTCACTAACATCTATCTCAGCACAAATGAGACATTTAGAATTTCTTTTAACCAGGGAAAGAGACCGTGGCTCTCACCCTTTAGACTAAAAATCTGATTCTCATGGTCTTGTGCACGTCAATACTGTTTTACCAGAGACTGTGAGGCTATAAAGTCTTATACTAGATGGGCATTTGGCCCATTATATATGGTACTATAAGCAAAATAAAAATGCTGTACCTTGAGAGACTATTCTGTTTATAATTTTAAGAGTCAGCAAGTAATGCCATGAGAGACTGAAGATCAAGAACAACACCAGTGGACACAAATATGGGAGATCAACACCACAAGCAATTACTTGACACAAGTTATTTCCTGATTTTACAGTAGAATGTAAATGTTCTAAATGACCTGAATTACTGAACCATGTGTTACCTTGCTGACATGCTGACAAAAGGCAGGAACTGCAATCATCTGACTCAGGAAGTTTAGATAGGCTGCAACCAATGCCATGACACCACAACGATTAAACATTGGCAGATTATCCTCGTTGATGATGGCAATGTCCTGAAATATAAGGGGTAGCATTATGTTTTCCAAAGTTAGCAGGCTGTCCTGAATCTATGGAAGTTAAAATTGTCATTGGTAATACCAGCTGACATATGATGTTTATCTGCTATTACTTAACATTTGATATCTCTCATCTTAAAATTCTAGTCTTTTTGCTCACTCCTGAATTAGGAATATATTGATCTGAAGTAGAGAGCTTAAAAGGTTCAACCATTATGAAGAGAAATAAATGTCCTCAACTCAAAATTGTATTTCTCAGAAAGGAAGTACAGGTTAATGACCGGCAGTCTCTTGGCCTTACCACCTGTTGATCATAACATCTTCTCAGGAAAATTAGAAACAGCAGTTTGATAATAAAGATCAGCAGTGTGAATCAGAGAAATAGCACGATAAAGGGAATTATTTAATGCATATTAGCACTTGTATGTTTATTCAGATTGCATTATTTTTGCTCTAATAAAACTCCTAATGTCATTTCCATCAAGTAAGGATTTGGTCCAGTGATGTATTTTAAAATTAACGAGACATACTGCATTTCAGATGTGTCACAATGCAGCTGCACATTTGGGGATAAAGTTAATGACAGAGTGAACTGGGAATACAGAACCTGATTTCATCAAATTGCCAGGGCACATGGTAGCACTACTTTATTTTTTAACGCAGATGAACTTAGTAAGTTATTCAGTTTCCCTGAGGACTGTATGCAAGTATGAGTTAATCTTTGAACCTATTAAGGAAATGTTAAGGAATAAAGCCTGCAAAGACACTGACAGAATTTTACTCTAAGGTATGACTGAATAGCCTGGTTTGATAACTATTCCCAACCAATCAATTTTACAGAAGTTTTCATCCCGGGTGCGAACAGTCCATACATTTCATACAGAACACTCACAAGATCATAGCTTGAGAGAACACCTTGTCAATCTGCTAATGCGTATCAGTGATTCCAAAAAATGTTTCAACAAATTTCCACATCTGCTGTGGAAGAGCACATGCTATGAAAGTTTATTACAAAACTGATTAGATGAAGCTTCCCCCTTAGTAAGGAAGTGCATTTCCTTAGTGATCAATCGAGTTTGGACCAAATGATGAGATTTCCAGTTTGAAGATCAGTAAACAAATCCCCCAAGTTCTTCACATCTCCAATTACAAATATAAATTGTCAGTCAATGAACCCAGCACAGACTCATACCTGCAAGGCAATAGCCAATCGAATGAGGTCAATAACCACTTCTTCGTTGGCCAGTTCAATTGTGATAAGAGCTAGAGATGTAAACAGCAGTTCAAAGTTTTTTTGGACATTGTCTTCTTCTTTGCAGCCTAAGTAGATGTGTCTGTACAACTGCTGACCGTGCTATAAAAGACATAAAAGGGAAAATGGGTATTAAGTAATAGAATAATTTAGGATGGAAAGGATATTTGAAGGTCTTCTAATCCAACTCTCTACTCCAAATGGGGGCAACTTTGATGTTAGATCAACTGAGACAGAGAATTAAATAAAAAAGGATAAAATACACGTGTACACATACATACACAAACAAGTACATGGTTATTCAAGAAGACCTTAACTTTCTAACAACAGTTTCTTTTTAAGCACAGTACTGTTCAATTTTATGCAGAAATGTACAGATAGGGAAGATGATACAGAGAATTGCATGATTACTGCACGGTGTCAGATGATGGAATTCATTTCCTGTTGAAATATTAAAAAAAAAAAAAAGATTTGTCCGTTTATGAAAAGGAGAAACCAAAAAGTAATCTTGAAACGTTATCAAGAACGTTCAAGTAAGTGATGAGCTCCAAGTGTTATCCTTGTGAAGACATGAAATTTGTTCATTAAGCAATTCCCCTTGAAGAGCAAACCAAGAAAAAATTCTGCCAGAAAGTGTTTCAGAAGGTGAGCAGGGCTCATTTACCAACGTGCATAGGGAGGCTGCAGCTCTAGTGAAGAACACAGGTCATTTAATGAAAGGCTCTCCACCTCAAAAGTGACTTCTCCTTGTAACACTGTGCCCAACCAAATCTCTGTAAAGAAACTATTACCTCAATGCAAAAGAAAAATACAAACACACAGAACAAAGGATAAGCTGCAGGTGTTGTATGCAATACACAATTCAGTACCACCCCAGTGTTCTTAATCTGTGGGGGGAACAAGTCTGTATCAGCTGACACAATTCATTTTCAAGATCTAAAGACTAACTCTATAAGTACTAACTCATGTCTAGAAGGAGGAGAAAAAGTGATTTTTAACCTGTCTTTTTCAAACAGGACATATTTACTTAATAAATAATGATGATGTTGTTGGTCTTTTCATTACTTCTGAAATCAAACAGTTTTTCAAACACACATTGTATTGAGAAAAGAGGGAAACAGCTACCAGCAAAGCACGAAGCTACTACAAAACCAGCAGAGCAAAGGTCAGCTGTTTAAAGTCCCAGTATATTTGGAAAATAAAAGTAATGAATTTTTTTATCCCACTGATAAAGAATTCCACTCAAATAGGAAAAGAAATTATTAAATGGATTTTCTCAATATCTATCTTTCTAAAAGACCGGAAAATGCAAGAAGTTAAATATTTCCTTTCAAAGAAAGGATAGAAATAAACTGAGAAAGTGGTCTGAGATGAAGAGTTTTGCGCCTATGTCTGGTTCCATTCCACCTGGGTATGACACACAATTGCCTCAGGATCCCTGTGTAACATCAAACAAGCCTCAATGGTACCCAGATTTTAATGGACTTCTGGAGATGCCTCTTCCCTCTCCTTTGGTTATGCACAGAATCTGGGAAGAGCAGGCTGCTAACATGCACATCTGCAGCAGGTGAGTAACTCTGCATTTATGATATGCACCTGAAACAGTATCACACAGACAATCCTTGAATGGCTTCATTTCCCAGGGTTAATACATTTTTTAGAAGCCTGTATGATCCTTTCATGACCTGTGAAGAATCTCTCTTTCTCTTCTGACCTTTTTTTCAAATCAATATTAACAATTCAAATATTTAGCTTGACAGATACAACTTTCATCTAGCAAAATCAGTAAATATATCTTATCCAAACTGCTTTAAATGACAGATATTAAATAATGAATTAAAATTTAATTCACTTTTTTAAAGAAACCTTACTAATAATTGTCATTGTTGGAGGTTTTTTTATATTTGCATTATTCCAGTTGTACATGTACTGGAAAGAATATTAACTGGACTAACTTAGCAAGAATATTTATCTTGCAATGTTACTTGGATGCTGTACAACTCTAGTTTGCATATTATTACATAGGTAGTGTTTTTGCCTACTTCAGTAATTTCTGGTTTTTGTTTACAAACATACCTACACAGATAAACCACAGTCAGAAATGACAGAGCAGTGTAATAACTTTATGCACTTTTCCCACATAAAAAACAAGGTGTTTAATGTAAGTAATTTCACTCCATGTAAGTATCATCTAAAAAACCTCTGTTTTTCTTTAGAACCAAATATTCTGAGAAGTCATGTGGTACAAAGTCCTGTGAAAACAATCTTTTAAGAAGATGGATTTTTCCTGGAAAGTTAACTTTCTTTGACATCTTTACCTAAAACACTAGACATAAGTGCCTGTACCACAGCTATAAAAAGATGTCTAAATACAAAATTGTCTAAAACTACAGCAAAATAAAAGCCCACAAGTGAAGAACTACAATTGAGCAAAAATTAAATGCTGCACAGGGATTTAACTACAGGGAGGTCTTTTCAGAATCATGGTTTAGACACATGCTATTCTAATTTAATGTACATAAAGGTTGTAACTGAAGACATAAATTAAAATTTTATTGCATGGAATCATCTTTCAAGTATCTAGAGCACCTCAACATTGAAATCACTGTAATTTGAGTACAATAAGTTGAAACTGATCTTTGTGACTTGTTGCAAAACCACAGCTATAGAAGAAAAGCAAAACAACTGCTTCAGTTACTTTATCTTATTTCTAGAGATAAAAGTGATGTTTCATTCTCTTACCTTTTTCATGAAGCTCACATCTTGCCTTGAAATCTTGTCTCGTTTTATCTTTAGATCAGAAACATCTGGTATTATTCTACAAATGAAAGAAATGTGTTGTTTCAGCAAAAAAAAAAAAAAATGTTGAAAAGGAAGAGAATGTGGAATACAAGAATTATTCAAACAGATCTTAACCCAATTCCCATTTTAATTATATCCACGCTTAACAAGAATATTCAAATTTCAGTTGAAGAGGGAGAACCAGAAAGAGAATTATGACAATCACGTATTTTTTAATCTACATAAAATAAGATATTCTGTCTTCCACAGCTAAACTAGCAGATATTTGTAATGGTCATTTAAGGTACTGTGCTCTGAGGCTTACCTGTCAAACACTTGCCATCAATAAATGACCCTGAGCACCGTGCATTTACCCAAACAGTACATTAATAATTCATATTAGCAAAAACATTTAGAACTCAACAGTACTTGTCCTTCAGGTAAGGAGCTGGAATTTCAAGAAGGCCATTAAACAAGAAGCAGCACCTTATCCCCCTGAGCTTGGCTCTGTTGTCGTGCCGGTCGATGAGGTTGTGCAGGATCTCCAGGACCAGCTGCCTCAGCTCCGAGTCCTCCATGAGAGAAGGAGACAGCAATGGGTCCAGAAAGGGGGCAGGAAGTGCATTACTTATGGTTGTGGCTTTGTATCCTGAAGTCACCTGTTCATTGTTGGAAATAAAATTAATGTGTGTCATTACTGCATTATAAGAATTAATTGCAGCTGTCACTCACTTTTTAGTGGGCTTGCTTTGGCATCCACAAGGTAGATTCAAATTGAAGTATTGTATTAATTTTATGAAAACTCCTGACCTCAGTATGAATTTGGAAGGACTTCAGCACACATTTTCAAATTAACTCCCTTATGTTAAAAGTATTTTTCAGGATCCTTTCTTTACAAACACACCCAGAATCAAAAAACAGTGGTATGATTTATGATTTTTTTTTTTTTTAATATGGTCTATGAAAAGTTGCAGGGCATAAAATGAAGATGACAGTAATTTCAGTAGATAATTACAATTGAGATTTTTCCACTTTAGGTTATGAGCTATTCACATATGGTAGAGTAAGCTCATGTGAATGAGAGATCAGGACCTATATGTACACCTTAAACATTTACAGATACTACCTTATTGCAAAACATGAAGTAAGCAAATATCACTTTCTTAGAAATCTGGTACCATACTGTTATTTCTGCTTTTTTCAAAAATTAATACTACCTCTGACTTGTCTCATTCAATTACTTTTAATTAAAACAAACTCTGCAGGTACATAAAGAAAAGTAAACTTCTACCTAACTACTAATTCAAATATTAATTAGCTGGACATTTACAGTAGTCAGAAATATTTAAAATTTACCATCCCTTAAAACGGATGTTACCAGAATATTACAATCTCAAAATATATTACAAAGTATATATAACCTGTTGAGGATGAGGGGAGTAAAATTATTCAAATTCCAATTATAATAAATGCAATAGCATTTTCACCTAAGACTTCCATAATATTTGTATCTTCTTTATATGTATTCCATACCCTTACAGCTTTTATGTGTGAACTGTGCTGTACTGGTTTTGGCAGGGGTAGTTCATTTTCTTGATAGCAGCACATATGCTGCTGTGTTCTGGATCTGTGACCAAACCAGTGCTGGTAACACAAGGATGATTTAGTTTCTACTGAGCAGGGCTTACACACCTCCAGAGGGACATCCCACACTAAAATGTGTCATGCTCAGCAGCAGAACAGCAGGCAGTTTGTGAGGGCTGCCACTGCTCAGGGACTGGCTGGGTATCAGCTGGCTCATTGTGAGGATTAGGGGTTTTTTTTGGTGGGGCTTTTGTTTTATTTTATTATTATTTCTTTTTCTCGTTTCTTGGTTCTGTTTTTCTTGGTTTCCTTTTTTCACTTACTAAACTGTCTTCATCTCAACCCACTCTTCTCACTGATGGTGTCCTGATTCTCCCCCCATCCCCCTGGGGCAGAGGGAGTGAGTGACTGGGTGGTCCCTGGTGCCTCTGGGTTAAACCAGGACGCTGAGTGAGCACAGTGCCCACAGCTTAACTGAGGAGTTCAAAGGGATGTGGCTGGCACAGGAGCACCAGGGGACAGGGAGGTATCTGATCAATCATTCTGAAAATGGAAAAGGTCTAATATTACAAGGCTGCAAATCTAAGTGCACACTTTTAATGAAGTGCCAGTTTTCAACTGCCTGTACAGCATTAACTTGTCTGCCTGTGTGTGTGCCTGACAACAAACTAATTATGTTATGAAACAGTATTCTTTTGTAAAGAATACATGATGTACTATGCTGAATTTTTCCACAATATTTATCTGTGAATAATTCATTAAGCATCAGAACAGACACTTTCACACCTTTGTGCCATGACGGGATTTTACTTCCATATTCTGAAAGAGGATGCAAACCAAAATTCAGTGTCCAATGTGACTTCCTTAAAGCACACTTACAGGCTATGCAGCACCCAAAACCATCAGAACAATTTAAAACCATCAGAACCATTAGAACCTACTTTAATGGAATTTTAAGACTGGTGAGACGAATATTGTCAGCAACAGTTTAGACGCACCTGAGTCTATGTTTAATGAAGACAATGTGCAAAATGACCACCTGAGGTCCTTCCTAACAAGTTTTCTATCCTTAAGCTGTAACTGTGAATGCCCAGCTCTTTTGCAAACGAGCCTAAGATTTCAGATTTGGACAAGCCAAGAATGGTTTAACCTATTTGCCTAACACTATACAAGAGTTTCACGTCAAAGCAGACAGAAACTCATTTTTCAGGAGGACACTCTTCTGCTTTAGTTGTGAAATCATTCTTTATGCCATTTCCCCTATTGTAGCCACTAAACAGTTTTCAGCTTCTGGAAGAAAACAGGCCAGGATTCTACTGGCAAGAGCCTCCTTTACTACCCACTTTCTGATTCTTACCATCTGGGTCTATTTCCAGAAATACTCTTTGAAGGTTTACAGTTGAAAAATGTATTTGTGATAAAAAATTCAACCACACCTTACAAGAAACCTGGGAAACATTAGGAAGAAAAGAACAACAGTGTCTGAGGTTCCGATGGCTTGGAGACAGGTATCCATTCCTATGGTTTTAAAACTATTGGCCATTCTACTAATTACCACTTTTCCAGGCTCAGAGAGAAAAGTGATTTTACTTTGATGTTGCCAGTATTGCTGGCAGAACTCAACCTACTCTACGATGTTCTTTTGGAACTGCAGACCCAATTATAACTGACATTCACTGAAGTGCTCTAAGAGATGGAGGCATATTTCTTGTGCTGCTTGTAATGTAAGTTGGGAAAATGCTTTCACAATTTTCCACAATAGAATTACAGGTCTATGCAATATGAATGTATGTTTATTTTCATAATCCAGAGTTGTTATACTGTACTTTTATATGTAAACATACACCTAAAGTGAAACACTGTGTGTTTATAACATAGTATACTGATCACAGAAGGCTTACCATAAGTAAAGATCTCAATAACATGATTTGAATCCTCCTGGTTCCCAAATCTCTACAATTAGAAAAAAAAAAAGTTGCAAATTAGGTTTTCTTGCATATTTTTGAAATATTATTCTACTCTAGACATTATTCTCATTATTGACAAGTGAATACAGCAGTCTTGGAAGGGATGCTGGATGATCACATATAAAGGAAAGTATCTCCAACTGAGCTGCAATAACAATAGTTTTGAAAGACACATTTACAGGAAGGCTTAAAAAATGGAGCACACTAAGTTGAAGAAAAAATTAAATTGTATATGTGATATGATCTGCATATATGTGTATATGCAGGTATAAATCTTTATGTTTTACTCGAAATTGTTCAACCACTACGAGCTTGATATTATTTTCACAAGCATCGGCACTTAAAATTTATTCTGGATTAAAATGCAATTGAGTCTTTTAAGAAATGTGGACACTTCTTTAAGTCAGACCCCAAAACTTTGAGACTGGAAAAAAGTTATCTTCAAAATCAGTAAGAAAAACTGAAAGACTCCTCAGTTTCCATACCACAGGAAGGTACATAGAACACTACTTGACCTGTTCTTCACCTGTTTTCATTTCCCTTCTGCAGGTACTAAAAGTAGCCAATAGCTAATGGTGTATAGCCACTATTCTTGCAAGATCTTAGGAGATAAAAGTGCACTTGGAATAAATTGCTCCATTCAAAGAGATTCTTTTAGGAAAGTAAAAAAGTTACAAGCCATTTTGTCCATTAAATAGTGTAAGGAAGATCAATCCTCTTCTCAAAAGCTGGCCTCTACATAACACTGGAAACTTCCACCTTAATGGGCAACAATTCTGGCTGTTGTATCATTCAAATGTCTTGGGTAGCTGAAACCAAAATTTCAAGCAATGCAAGACTTTTTCAGCAGTCAGAAAGCCTTCTTTGTTCAGAGTGACACATGCACATCATACTAATACACTGCTCAGGCACGTGTTTACACAGAATCTCATAAATGGAAAACTACACATTAAAAAAAACAACAACCACCACCCCCAACTATTAATCCAAGTACAGAATTTCACATGGATTCGTTCTTCAAATACCTCCATAATGAGTGACAGCTGCCTGGCACAGACAGATTTGTATCTTCCATGGAATAGCATCCCATGCTGCAGGGACACTGTAAGCAAAGCTACCAAGAAGCTGGAGAATGATAATGATTTCCTACTTAACCCAGTAAGAGATCACTTATATGGTGCAAAGTGTCCATACACATCTGGAAAAACCAGCTGCAGCCTCTTCAGTGACTTTTCCATACTGAGGAAATGCAGTCTTTTAAACAAAATTATTCCTGTTACAGGGAAAAGTATTCGGTGTAGGGAGACTTTTAAATTATGGGTTTATTAAGTCTGCCCACTTATAGCTTTTTCCTATTTCTAAATACATAGGGAAAATCCAAAACTCACTGGAATTTCTGCAGTTATTTCTTACTCTGAAGTCAACTTGTACAGAATTAAAAAAAAACCCCTTCAAATAGTTTGTAAATTATGCAGCTATTTGAAAAAATATATTTATAATTACATTTTTCTCATTTGCAAAACACACATCTAGAAAGTTATGGAATTAACAACCATACAGTACATAATCTCAGAAAAATTTGTACAGATGCAGAGAGAAAGAGCGTTTTAGTGCAAAATAAACTGCATTCCAATCAGGTATTTTCTATCAGTAACATGTCTGTAGGTTGATTTCATATTGCTGACACTGAGCTTGTCTTGGTTCTGCATAGTGTTTAATATGGCCCCTAAAGAGTGAGAATTTACATTTCACTTTCCTTAATGTTTTCACTCCTTAATTTATCAGGATTCTAAAATTGAGATTTTTAATTAGAAAATTAAAAATGTAGGATATACAAACCCAAGGTGACTAGGATCCAGTGATTGTGAAGTTGTCCCCAAAACAGGTACTTTGCTCATGATGAACATCATAATCTCTGATCTCTGGTAATCTGGGAGATTGCTTCCAAAAAATCCTAAATAAAAACATAACAAAATCACAGAAGAAAAGAGATATAGGGTCCTTCTCTTTATAAGAAAAGCCTTTTAAATACAAGGAATATATTAAAAGGTCAAAATAGATGAATAAACCTATGACTTGATTTAGGGCATAATCTCATGTTTGTTTCTGCTGAATGATTTTAGGGAGTCTTTTTCATGATACTCACTTTCATCTTTGAACACTAAAACCTTCTAATTTTACCCTCCTCTAAATATACCATTTAAAAATTAAATATCAGTCATCTATTAATTTGTACCTAGTGAGGAACTGGATGTGTTTTTCATGGCACACAGTATTATTACTTTTGTCTTTTAAGTCTCCATTAAATATTACAAGTGAGGGGACAGAAATCCCAGAGACATACAAGTATTTTATGACTGTTGTTGTTCTTGGGGAGTGATGAGGTGAGCAGCTCCCGTGCCAGCATCATGGGAAGAGGAGCACTCCAGCACGGGCACAGGGAGGGTTCCTGGACCAGGGGAACCTCAGGGCAGTAGAAAGAGCCATAATGACTAAGGGAACCTGGGCAGGCCCAGGAGAAATGTCAGGCACACACATCTCCCCTGCCTTAAAGAGAATCCCTTAGGGAGTGCTAGCATCAGCTGGCAGGCAGGAAGGGCACTGCAGCTCTGCCAGCTCGAGCAGGGAGAAATGGTTTCCACTCACAGAAGCCCCTGTCCTCTCCCAGCTCTGCACCCACCACAACTGAAGCAGCTGCCAGACACAGTTCCAATGGGAACAGCTGCCATCCCAGTGCCAGCAGCAGGCTGGGCCCTGCTGTCATGGCAGCACAGCCACAGCAGTAGGCACTAGGAACTGAGGTGACACCATCATTCCCAACATTCTCCACGGAAAGAGATCAGGGGATTGGGTTAATGGCAAGTCCAGTGTGAATCAAGTGTGCCCTGGCAACCAAAAGGGCCCTCTGTGCCCTGTGGTGCACCAAGCACAGCAGCACCAGCTGGCTGAGGAGGTGACTGTCCCATCTGCACTGCACTGCTGCCACCCCTCCTCCAGTCCCTGTTTTGAGTGCCTCAGTCTGAGAACGTCAAACACCTTCAAGGGGAGGTGCTGATCTCTCTCTGGTGACCAATGACAAGACACAAGGAAATCGAATGAAGCTGCATCAGGGGAAGTTCACATGGGACATTAGGAAAAGGTTCTTCACTGAAGGGATGGTTGGTCACTAGACCAAGCTCCACAGGGAAGTGGTCACAGCACCAAGCCTAACAGAGTTCAAGCAGCATCTGGACAATGCTCCCAGGCACACAGTTTATTTGAAGCAGTCCTGCGAAGAGCAGAGTTGGACTCAATGATCCTTATGGGTCCCTTCCAACTCCAGATATTCCATTTTATTACTGAGCAATTGCATAATGTTAACCTCAATAGAACGACGTTTCAATTTAAAAAATTGGGTGGTGGGGTTGCTGATTTTTTTTTTGGTGGGGTTTAACCTTTTTAACTGGGGAGTCTTACTGCAATGGTGAGAAATAATCTACTACATACTTGTTACCACTCTAGAAAGCTTCAAGGCAAGCAAAGGTACAGATTAGTGAACAACATTCACACATTCACAACATTAAGTTACATTCCCCCTTGTTCTTTAAGAAAAGGAATATGTATCATAACTGCACCCCAATACATAACATCACTACCATAAAGGGAAAATCTGAGAAAGGGGGAAATGCTATTTTAAGACAATAATTTTCAGTGCTGCGCATTAAAGTACTTCAGTTAAGTCATAGTAGTACAACTGGCCATTAGGTGTCATTGTTGCTACTATGTTTAACATTCATTTCTATCAATTTTAAAGTAGTACCTACTACAATATGTATTACTGTGTATGACTGTTTGCAGTGATTTTCATAAAAGGACTAATATTAGCTCTGTAACAAAGGCAGAGATTTCTGCATTTCAAGTACCACATAATAATATAATTAAAATTAGTTTTGCGTCCACCAGCATTTTTAGTTTTCATAAGCTTCTTGGCTATGTGCTCAGTTAACATTTAAAAGAACAACGTTTCAGAAATCAAACACACAAACCAAGCCTGAGAATGAGAAGCAAACACAATCTGAGATACCACACTAGGTAGTATTCCTTTATGATTCAAGCTGGTCCAATATCATCTCATTGGGGAAGGGGGAAAAGGGGAGGAATTTGAAGTGAGCCTGCGCCATTGTATTACTCACCAATTGTTTGAATAATTGCATTCTGGACAATCCTCTCATCGTTCTCCTTGGAGCTGGTGCTGAAAGTGGCACTTCCTGCTGAGCTGCGCCTGTCACCCAGCTCAAAGTCAACGCTGATGCGCAGGTGCTTCAACAAGGTATTGAAAACCTCCAGGACTGTTGGGCCTGGAAACAACAAATAACAGTGATTGCACCTGTCAAGGGAAAGATGTCTTAACAAAATGAAAACTGGGCTTTTCAATCCCTTTTCACAATAAATGAGAGTAGGATGAAAAGAACCAAGTGAAATTCAGCGTTTGAGGCATAAGGATGAGGGATATGCTTTTCAAGTGTGGCTACACCTTGATATTTTAGAAATTAACTTGGAATCAGGAAATGCACTCAGGTATGTGTGCATAATCCATTATGATCCATTACTGGCTCTGGCCAGGATGGAGGTAACCTGATTTTCCCTTAGCATGTAGCTTTTGCTCCACCCATTGAATTTTCTTTATCTTGAGCCATGAGACCTCTCACCTTCTTTCTGTATTGTCCCTGTCCTGTGGGAAAGGGGAGTGCAAAGAGCTGTTGCCCAGAGTCAACCCACCATGCAAGCTTCAGGTATAAAATAGGAGTAGTTGCTGAAATTAAGCATCAATAATGGATTAAACTGCAGGTACTTGACCCTGAACTTCAGTTATTTGAAAACCTGCTACTAAAATACAGTTCTATACATTGGATCAAATAATGAGCTCTTTTCATCATATGGTAAAGATTTCACAAGTCTGTGCATGCAAGTGGGTCTCATATAAAGAGAAAGGACAGGCTCAGGCTCAAACTAACGGAGCAAAGCAATAATATTTCAGCAGGAGACCAAAGAACATGAGGAACAAAGCACATGTGTGTACATATCTTCATAACTACTCTTATTTCAAGCAACTATCCTAATCTTAAATGACATATTTCACCTTCAGCTGCTTCACAGTTAATAAGGTAAAATATCTCAAAGATCATTCTACTCCCATGTTACCACTCAGGTCACAGCAGCTGTATCAGAAAGCGACAATGCTCTTGACATTTTGTAGTGACACACAGTCCTCTCAGACTTCATGATTTCTTTCCAATCAGGAATACCTGCCTTTCACAATTTTTCACTGATTTTTTCAGGATTATGTAACAGCCAAACAACCAAGTAAGTACATTTGGAGTAATCGCAAACCAAGTAAGATTTCAAGCATTTTATCAGCACTAAGAAGAAAAGAAATTAATAAATACAAAACCTTCTCAAATTATGTTTCCAATGAGTCTGAAACCAAAGCAAAAATGAGCACCATACTGCAAACTTAACCTTTGGCCTTTAATTTAATCCTACTTACCT
This sequence comes from Orthonyx spaldingii, assembly GCA_013397795.1. Taxonomy (NCBI): domain Eukaryota; kingdom Metazoa; phylum Chordata; class Aves; order Passeriformes; family Orthonychidae; genus Orthonyx; species Orthonyx spaldingii. The sequence goes on along the minus strand of VZTJ01004170.1, from coordinate 16,940 downwards.
ATTGATCCTTTAGCTGCTATTGCAACTGCTTCCAGAAGAACCTGAATAATGCCAGCACGAACTCGTGGTGAGTCCCTTTTGCGGACATCAAGGTGCCCAAGGATTTCTTGTATTACATGATGGGAATATTGTGCCTATTAAAGGAACAGACAGAAAATCTTCATCTGTGACTTTAACAAGAATAAACTCATACACCACTCAGCTATGCTCATGACCATGTTCCTAAACTGCAACATTTTCATTCAGAAATCTATCAAAATTACAATCAATTCATGATAAATACAAATTCAAAAACTGCCATGACAGATGAAGCTACACAAGTTCATTCAGCCCAGTGTACAAAAGCTTAGTGTCTTAAAATATCCAGGAACATCTACAAGCATAGAGGAATATGAAATGGTTCTTCATTCAGCAAACTGCAGTTCAAGGACTCTGCACCATTGATATAAATGGTGAGAAAACTCAGCTTTCTTCTACCAACCTGGAATTTTATAGTTTTATCTTTAGGATGTTCTGTGTTTGATGCAATCCAAGAATCATACCCTGATATTTACAACAATCATAGAGTCATAGAATGGTTTGAGTTGTGAGTGACTTTAAAGACCATCTCATTCCAAGCCTCCTGCCATGGTCAGGGACACCTTCCACTACACCAGTTTGATCAAAGCCTCATCCAGCCTGGCCTTGAACACTGCCAGGGATGGGCATCCACAGCTTCTCTGGGCAACCTGTGCCAGTGCCTCACTACCCTCCCAGTAAAGAATTTCTTCCTAATATCCAATCTCTACCTTCCCTCCTTCAGCTTAAGGCCACAATACAGGTTAGTCAAAATCCTCAGCACAACAGTTGCCTGTGAAGTTGGTTTCTTGGGTTGGAAAAGCAGCACAGTTGTATTGGCACAGAGAAATAACCAACTTGAGAGATTTCTTTGTCAAGCACAATGTCAGATCAGTGTGGTTACCCTGCTCCTTCTTCTGGAGCTTAGAAGCACCACCCTACTACCCTCCATTGGATCCTTTGGATTCTTAGACTTCATCTACTGTCTATCACTAGCATGGTGAGCTGAGCACTTAAACCTCTCTCATGTGCTTGAAACATGTATGCAAGGAAAAAAAACCCTGGAGAAAATCCTACCTGTATAGAATACATGATGATTTTAAAGCAGGAAACAGCAAATTCATTAGGATCCCATAGTCTATGATGGTCTAAATGCCTGTAAGCAAAAATTAAGAGACCTGAAATAATAATATTCCACAGATATAATAAATGGCATCTCAAGAGTTTTCTCAAAATTTTTCTCAAAGGGATTATTTACTTACATAAAACTTCTAAACAATGACTTATGAACTAGGTGAGAAATTTAGAACTTCAGACAAGCACTTGTTTTCAAGGTTTACGATGTGATCACAGAATATTTGGCTGAAACAGAAATTCCTGATCTTCTAGTTGCAGAAATTTAAGGAACCTAGTTACACCAAAGATACATAGTTAAGTATATACTGTTTCCACACAAATTGGGGTGACATTAATTGCTTATTTACATGAAAGGGATCTGCTGAAGTGGATGGTTGTTACACCTTGACAAACTTCTACTCTACAGAAGATAAATAAATTGTTTTGAATTACAAGCTGCAAAATAATTAGGGCTGAATGTTCCATCCAGAATAGAAACCCTAAGAACTATTTTTGTTTTCATGGTGGTTTCATAAATAAAATATGTGGAAAACAAAAAAGAGCTACTCTTTGTGCATATGTGCCTTTACACTCTGAAGCATTTCTATACTTTCTGCAAGAAATATCAAAACAAAATCTGAATAATAAATGCATCAGTTTCTCTTTAAATGGGATAGGAACCACAAAGGAAAAAAAAAATTTGTCAGAGTTTCAAGCAAATACAAAAAATTCTGCTTAAGCAGAAATGTTGAAAGCTATGAATAGGGCACACAAATTTTTGCAAAAAAAGAGATCTGAGTCCCTGAAAAAGCATGACAAAAATAATTGTGTTTTTCAATCTAGGAGACTGAAGAAAAGGCAATTTTGGATGCATTTTAATTGGTATGATTTAGGTTTTTAAAAAATCAAAACAAACCCACAAACAAATTCACCAATGAACAGCAAACATGCCAAATCAACAAAAAAACCTTCGTAACAAAAACGGAACTTAGGTTGTGTTCCTAAACACGTATCTCAGCTACTGAAACATTATTACTGCTCTCCCTTTTCTCAAAGAACTTAGGAAACATGAAGATGCTTGAAACAACAAACTGGGAAGTCCTGCAGGTGAAAGAAGTCAGCACTGTGAGCACAGGACTGGCTGGATGCTTTGTTACTCTGCCTAGAATGTGGAGATCTCAATTCACTCCCTGGGCAGCTGCTCCCAGCCCAGTGACCCATCTGCTGTGCACAGGTCTCCCTCAAGGCTGATTAAGCCAGATAATAAAAAGCATCTCCTGTGCCCTAAATTATCTTGCAGCCCATTGCAGAGATTCAAAAAAAGTTCTGCCATTTTGCCACATCACATACCTTCAACAGAAATCCCTACAGGAAAGAATGTCGGGAATTTTAAAGGTATTTGCCTGCCAAGAAAACAGCAGATTTGCATTACTAAATATCCAGCTGTTGGGGATGGCTGCCTTTCTTGTGCATAGGTATATTTAATCCTGCCTTGGGATAGAAAACCAAACAAAATTGCCTCTTTAAACCCTTCAAGGCTTAATGGCTCATAATGTATTTATTCATGTCTTCTTCCTCTCTTACTATCATTCCAGTACAGTCCATCATATCTTGTACATGAGATCTTACTTTAGGTAAGATATTTTATTTTTGCCTCATCAAATAGAAAATCATACTCTCCACTGTCTTCTCCTGACTGGAACTGATCCTTTAACCTTTCAAGGCAGCATGTGTTCTCTGTTACCCTTGACAGTTCCTATTCATCTGCCCCAAAGATGAATTCAGGCAGATTATGGTCAACTACATCCCATATCATGTTAAAAAAAAAAAAAAAATCCTCTCTAAACAAGACACACAATTTTATTTTTCCAGAAAGGCCAAGTATTAACTGCTTCAGGTGGATGAACTGCTGGGAAGACAGCAGGGGGAGGATGACAGCCTTGGTTAAAGCTTTGTGTAACAGCTCAATGGGCAGTATGCTTTGTATACTGGAAATTTCCTCCTAATGACAGCAGGATTAGATTCCTGTAGGTGATGTATTTTACTGATCATAACAAGTGTATTCAGTGTAGTTTTGTTTTTGCAAAACACAGTAAAGAGTATTTTTAGTATGGTGCATTTACTTCAGTTAAAATCAAGTCACATCTTAACTCCTCTTTTGTTTTTTAATTACATTTCTTTTAATAAAGAATATCTAATAAAGATTGCAAAACATTCTATTGCTGGATTAACAAATGCCAAACTCGGCCTTCCATTGAGATCTGCTGCATATGTATAGCAAAAGTACATAATTAGGTTTCTCAATTTCAAAGGAACAGCAGAACCAATAATGCAAATTTCTGGAGAGAGAGCCACTAATGATCCCTGAATTCTTTCTCAGTGTCACACATGCATGCAATCCTTATAGTAATAGATGATAAATTGATAGTGAGGAGCAGAAAGCATAACTGAGGCATGCATAAAATATTCTGCTCATGCATCACGTTTGCTGAAATAATATTAAACACCAGTCTGTTAATATTCCAAATCCCTGCACACATGATGTGATAACTGACAAGAATGGAAATACAGTTGTTACACTTGGGAAGTCTCACTAGATTTCTAGATCTCTGAATCTGCCTCATCTGTTCACCATTGCAAATCCATGATAAGTATGTCTCAATAGCTTCTGACTGTTGACACAACATACAAAATTTTTTCAGTTAATGTTAATGTAAAATTTTTTGACTTTCATTAAGCAATTTGCGAGATTGATCTGTAAGATTTTATTACAAATTATTTTTGAGAGTTTCTAGCTACTGCATGTAGACAATTATAACCATGGAGATTTTCTGCCAAAGGCAAGGAAAATTAATGTCAATCCAAACCTATACCAGGAGACTGACTTCAGATTTCTACCATCTTCATTATATTTAAATCCCTCAATCATTGGATACACCCTGAGTCATGATGCAAGCACAGCTCTCTGAGTTTTGCAAGGAAATGATAGCACATTGTCTGATATTGCAGTGCCACATGAAGGAAGCCTTCAGGTGGGGAATTGAGCCTGCACCTTCATGTTAGCATTGTAATAAGAAACCTTATCTCTATTTCCAGAGTTTCTTTAAAAGCTGTGAAATAGCTGAAAATTGTTAAAAGAAACTGTTTCCTAATCATAAGCTAAGTCAGGTTTTTCAATCTGATAAAGTGCAACAGACTGTCTCAAACTTTCATTCTACCTGTTCTGCTCATTCACAAAGTGAAGCTGATTAGACAGAGCACTCCTTTTTTGTTTAGGAAAAACTGCTTAAAATTGCATTTTCTGCATCTCTTGTTCTTCAAAAATACTAAACCTTTACAGCAGTCATTTCTAAAAAACACATTTGGCAATTTGTCCTCAAAGTAGAACACAAAAATGGTGACTACAAAGACTCTCTATTCATAGAGGAGATAATATATTCTGAGTAACTGGTCATTATCTCCTCATTTCGGTGCATAAATGCAGCATGTGGCACACTGGGGTGCACACAGAGTCAACTGGTTCCTTACAGCCATAGCATGTAAGAAATGAAAATAGGCTGGAAATAACACTTTAGATACACAGGCTTCAGATTTGCCACAGGAAAAGCAGCTATGATGCCTTCTCAAATCCCAAACCAAGCACTACCTCTAGTCTAGGGAATCTGGGATTATTTGTAGGAAACTTCACTGATACTAAAATGATTCAAAAGACTGAAGTGACTGCAAATGATGGCACAGGTTTGAGATAAATCCATAAAAAGAACTGAGAAGTGGTAAGAAAGCAGCTGCAGTATAATACCAACAGTCCATCCAGACTGTTTAGTACCTGGGTGTTCACTCTGGTCACAGGTATTTTGGAGGAATGCAAATTTTTAATCTAGGAAAGAACAAGTATTTTTTAATAAACACTCAACTTTGCAACAGAAACTCCTATCAGGTTGGCATAACGGGTACATACAGAAAGTAAGAGAATGGTACAGTTCTTTGTAGTCAATGCTTTTTCAGGAAAAACAAGGGGCTACAAAAGTGTTCTGCCTTCAATACCAACCCTATCTTCATTTGCAATTTCTGTTTTTAACACTGCTACCTTGAAAATGGCTTTTGGTAGCTGGAAGGTTTTTCAGTGTATAAATAAACTACTTCATCTTGGTGGGAAGAACTAGGCCACCTAAGAGAACATATTCCTGTAACTGGGATGTACCTTGAAAAATCTACAAGAAGCAACAAGCAGCTCTCCTCACTGCCAGGAAAAGCCAGGCTTTGAAAGTGGTGTCACTGAGTGTTAATACATCAGGTATAATTTGTACTGTGGGTGTTTGTGCCTAATGTGCATACTGTGTGCACATCTGCCACTCATTACTAAATGAGCTGTTAAAGATATTCCTCACAGAATATCAAAACAGATCCAGCAAGAAAATGGCAAGAAAATATAAATTGTGCCTTTATGGGGCACAGTATTCCTTTGTGCTACTTGTATTTTACCTGGTTTCTATCTCCACTGATTGTAACACTCATCTACGGGACACTAATAGCTTGGATAAAGCTTCACATTGGAAAAAAAAGGCCAACTGAAGCAATAACTGATGTAAATTATTGTATTTCCCTTCTAGAAATCAGTAAAGCAGGACATGCATTCCTCCATAACTACCTTCAAATTTACAGACAGGTAACAAAGAAGAGAGATTAAAAGAGGGGCAATTTTTTCAAGAAATGTGAATGGGAACCTTTCAGTTAAAAAGTAGGAAGAAATTTAATGCAACAGAATTAAGAGGATGAAATAAAGAAAACTTTTAAGATCTTCCATAAATTTTCAACTTACGCAAAAACTGGTCTGACAGCATTATTCATATTTCCATAGGTTGCTCGTCCCAGCAGTTCCCTGAAACAATTCTCAGCCAGCACAGAAGGATTTTCTTCTTTCTCTCCTCCTGTAGGAGAGGATAAGGGGCCTATTCTGCTGAAATAAGACAAAATGCATTGATTATATTACTGACTAACATTCACTTTTTCTTTACAGTACCCACCCTCGGTATTACAACATTCATGAGTCACATTCTTGAACTAGGCAATAACTGTATTTCAAATATGCATCAAACCAGAATTCTGAATAAAATATTTTATTCTCTTATAGCAGGACCATAGATCATCATCTGTTCACTCAGTACTGACCACAAACACAAAAGCTGCTAATACTCAGTTAACTTGTTACACACCACATTTTGACAAACCACTGTGTGTTGCTAATGATGAATGAAGGCTGTGAAACCATGAAAAAGTTAGACAGAATCTTAGTGATATTGTTCAGATTAATGATCTCATTCACCTGCCCACTAATGAATCCACACTGTCCGGGTGAGCATTAAATGAAACTCCAATACTTCTGCACAAACAGATGCCTTGTGAGTTGAAAAAAAATGTCTGAGTGAACAAATTAGAACATTCTAACCCATATAGTTACCTCCAAATAGTGTAGAAGTTGGTCACCTCCTGACTGTCTTCCATCATTACTATGGACAGGGCACTGCTGAGCCCCTCTGTGGGCACCATGGTGAAAAGAGGTTTCAGAAAGAAAGCAAACAACTCCCCCTGAGGTACCTCCATCACTTATCAAGGGTCACTGTACAGGTGGCAACCTTTTTATTTTCTCTCACAAAACACATTATAGAAACTTACGTGAGGATTCATTCACCTACATTAACATTATGCATTATGCATTTAACATTAACTTTAGACTGCAGAAATCAGTATGCTAAATCCTTAAACATAATTTCAGTTCTGCAATGCAAGCTTGTGTGTTAAATGTTTAAAAGTGTCCATCAAGAGCATCCAGTTTAGTTAAGTATCATAAAACCTTAGCTTTAGAGCATTATAAAAAGTTGCAAATTGAAATATCACTAGTCAAATGAACATGTTAACATCATAGTTGTAATATATCTTTTGATGGCAAAAGATTCTCTAGTGTCTCAATACTACTGAAATCTAAAATTGGCCATATGAAAATCCTGTTGCCTCTGGAAACATCAGTATTTCAGGAGTTACCATAACAGTGGTAGCTTGTCAGATTTTAGTAACAGGAGAACCTCAGGAACCCTGTTAGGTAAGTAAGGAGAAATTGTTTTACAAGTGCAGCATGATTAGAATTTTGAAAGGCATGACAATTTGTATATAATCCACCATGAGTACCACTAAACTCCAGCTTTATCCAACTGCTATGCCTCTCAATCTCCCTTTTGTTTCCTTCCCCTGTACTGCCTAGACTCTGATCTAGGGAGATGGTCACCCTTCTCAGCACAGAGAAGGTACAAATGGCAATGTAGGACTGTCATTTCCATTGCTGTTTTGACACAGATTCCCTAAAATACAACAGCATTGCAAAGGTGGGTGGGGAGGACAAAGAAAGCAGGCTGCAGAGCACACAGAGCTAAGTCTGTCTGAAAGAATTCCAGCTGAAATGAAGTAAAAATAAGTTATGTTTTAAGTGCTTCCATATGCAAACCTACAGAAGGTGACTTCTCAGCACTGCTTGGAGTCTTTTTTTAGCTTAATCTTCCTAGTATAAAATGTTACTCTTTGACTGCATCAGAATGTCTTAAATTATCTTGTGTTGTCTGCAGGAATAACATTTTAGCTGGAAATGTAACAGCACCTACCTCAAAGTATTTCTCAGTAAGTGTTCCTTGGCATTATCAGATGAAAGACAATGAATATTGAATACTCTCTCTAGATTTACAGAAAAGCTTTGTACAGCCTCTCGAGTTTCTAGATTCAAATGAGTAAATCATACTTAGTTTTAACAGAAATATCAGAAAACCTCTGAGAAATCCAACTGCAACAGTAAAAAAAAAAAAAAAAAAAAAAAAAAAAAAAAAAAGTAGTATTCCTCTACATCTAGACCTTTTGTATTACCACAAGAGGGCTGAAAATGTGCTTTGCAATGAAACAGGCAAGGCCAGCTCTTTTCAGTTGCTCTACTGGCTTTTCTGTGGGGAATCTCTAACAGAACAAGGAACTGGAAGCAGGATGTGTTGAAGTACAGCAGTTTCCATAGCACACACCTGATCACAGACTTCAGAGCAACTCAGCAACTTCAGCATAAGACTTCTTTAATGCCATAAAACCAGAACTGGCCAAAAAATATTATAGGACATGTAAAGTAAGAACCACTACTTTTGAACAGAGTAGGTACAGGAATGATTGACTGTGATTCACTTACCCTGAGAAAGAAATAAATTCTAACTTAGATCTAAATCAGAATTCATATGGACATTACAGATGTATCAGGAGGATTTGAAGTCAGGTTTACAAGAAGTGCTAGAGTGTCCTGCTGCCTGAAATAAGGCTGGCACGTTCAGCTCCACAGTTACCATGAAGAATATGTTACAAAGTAAGTGAATTACCAATTTCATACATCCCTTCCCTGTTTTAGAGATGCACATAAATAGATGATACACATCACATAATGTCTGATAGACATGTAACTAGAATGTGCACTCAGATATATGAACAAATAATGACATCCACAAAGACATTTATGTTTTTTAGATGTTGTTTAAGCAGTAAATTCTTAACTCCAAGAAGGGTCTCATCTGGTATGTATTCAAAAGAACCTTGATTAAGCTATTAACCTTGAATTCAGGTTCCACAAGCTAAAATTACACTGACTTTCAAGGTAAGCTTTACCTACATGTACTTCAGCTTTAAACAAAAATGTTTTTTTTTCCTATGGACTTAAGTTGGGGGTATTTTCTGGAATTTCTGCTCTTTCTCAAATAATGCTTTGATTCCATCTGCCAGAACAATATGTTTCTTACTCCTACTCTGCAAGATGTCTCTGTGCTCCACAAATATGAAGTCACACATAAAATAAAATGAGAAATTCTCTGTAACATCATTTACGACCAGCAGATAACAATTTAAGAATACTGTTTTCAGCTTTTCTGTCATATTCACATCATACAAGATGTGACCTACACATACAAGACCCCTACTCACCATTTGGAAAATCATTAGTCTCTTTTTTCACATTGAATGTGCATTATAGGACAAGTTTCAAGCACAACAGTTCAGAAATTTAAGTTGCTTTTTGACAGATTTGTTTTTCTACCACTACTTTGCATTGCTCAATAAGACTATAAAAATCACTCCTGCAGTACCTATAAACTGATCCACTTTAAGTAGTTAATCCAAATCCTACTTCAGTCAGTTTTTCCTTCAGTAGTTAATTTATTTTTGCTACAAAATGGAAAGTGAACCCCTGAGGGCACTGTAAAGAGTAACAAAGACAAGGGCCCACCTGCAGCTAGAAGCCCTGTAAGAGTAAGCAAAGGCAAACCAGGCTCTCCTTGTTCAAACAGCAGCTTCAGAAACCTTTCTCTCTTACTCAGATCACTCTTCAGATGTAAAATTCAAGTGCATATTTCTGTACCTATTGTGTGGACCCTCAGTTATATGCAGTAAACAGATAAAGCATGGACAGACAGACCACTATTGATTTTAGTTACTTAGTCTGAAAATTTGCTTTAGACATGAGGCAGGTGCTGGCAGTTAGAAAGAACAAAAATAAAGCTGAAGAATTGAAAAATAAATGCCACCAAAACTCGAACCAAAAAAGAGAAACTGACAGATCTAGAAAGCTGAGTGAAAGCATGAAAAACTTGTTGTTATAGAAAGGCTGCTGAGCCTCTTAGCAGGCAAGTTTTGAAGCAGCCAGAATTGGACATGGAATGAATATTTAATTTGCTTGAACAGCCAAAGCTGGTTTTATGGAAATTTCCCAGTGCTACCAATAAACAGTTTTTACACCTACATAGTGTTTAGCCACAGACCAAAAAAAAAGGTGACATTTCAATTGTAAGGTGACTGGCATCTCCTCAGCTTTAATTCTCACAGCAATCTTTTTGAAGATCTTTTTGCAAATGTCGCAAGCAACATGCCTAGGAGTCACTGAAAGCAAAAAAGAAAAGGGGGTCTACATAGAAATAAAACTTTAATTCCTTACTCTGAGGACTGTTTCAGCCAGTACAAGCAGTTCTTACTAATGGCTAAAGGAATTAAACCCTAATTTTTTACTAAATCTAAGTAGCAAAATCATTTGAGTCACCTAAAAGCATTTGCTTACTCATCTCTGCATCTGATCCAATAAAACATGGAGTTCACAATTTTTATCAAGTCAAAATATGGATATATAATTTCTGGAACAACTTTTAGGCCAATAAAATCTCCAACAAGTGAAAAAAAGTGGCTGAAAAGATTTTAAGATAGGAAACATTAAGAACCATTACTATACTATCAATTTCAAAGAGCCTCAGCTAGTAAAGGTGAGTTGTTGCTTCCACTAAAAAGAAAAGAAAAAGCTACCCATTGTAAAAACTTAGCCTAGAGATTGCTTAAAAAAAACCACACTGGTGGCAAGGAATAAAATTACCTGTCAACATCTTCTATTTTCTGCATGTTGAACAGCAATGATGGCACTATCTTGTCCATGTGCTGAGGTTCCCATATAGTTGCTCGAAGTTCATCATTCACTGTTTTTCGAACCACTCCCTGAATGCCCCTGATTCCAGCAATTCGGATCCTGAGGAAGGAAAAGAGGAATTACTGAGGCCCAGAAACACAGCACCTCCCAGTATGGCTCTGTACCTGCTGGGCAGCAGGAATTAAGTAGTGTGGAACTCTAGTAGGTTCTCACAAGCAGCAAGTGGCAAACTGGACAATCACCAAGGTTGCCCATGATTTCTTTGAACACCTTTAAAGCCAGTAAGGCAGCTGACAAAACAAACAACTGAACAGAACTGAGCTTATGGCCTGTAAGGATAAACCTGACGTTGATCAATGAAGACTAAAACTTTGTACATCACCTCTGACAAAAGTCACATGGATAAAACCCACCAACTCTACCCAATTCACCACCCATCAGTTGAAACTTTGCACAATCTCAGCCTATTCCAGAGATGAAGAAAAACGTTGTGAAGCTACCACAACACAGCTGAAGTAATATCTAGAACAGCTATGTGATCATGCCCTTAGAAGTCAAAATTAAGGCTATGAATTAGTCAGAAAAGATCTTTAAAGATTTCTGAAAGATTCACAAGATGGAAAGCAAAGGATAATTCTGTCCACTTAAGCCTAAAGCACAAAAGGAACCACCACTTTCGTTCTAAAAATATTTGAATGAAATCCACTGAGAACTAATCAAGAACAGTGAAATAATAAAAAGAAAAAAATAAGATCAAAAAAAGAGGGTCTAACTGCTAGCTATTGTCATTATTTTATTAAACAAAAATAGCTTGCAGGAGAACCTGTGCAATGAAATTAATATCAAAATATTATTTTTGAAGTGATAATAGCAAATTATCCATTATAGTAAATGGTAGGAAGAGAATTTACTTCCTGAAAACAAGTAGAAGAAAGCTGTTACAGCTATCAAATGAAATAAGCACAAGGCTCACTAAAATTTTTAATTATTTCTACTAAAATCCTTCCCACATTTTTTAAATTTTGATTTCAGTATGGACAACACTTAACTAGCCCCTGCTCAGCCAAATTCTCTGAATTAAAACATTTCTAAGATGAGCTACAGAGTCAATCAATTTTTATAGTTACTATTACTGTTTAGAATTCAATTTTATAAATACCAAAATCTGCAGCTGTTTGTATTTTAGCTATTTCTGAATGAAGTCTTGTGCATTCAATATGGCTCCAATATCATTCCAGACCTTTTGAGACAGTTTCAGTAGGATAACACACAAAGCAGGAAAGAAGAGGGATGTACAAACAACTGGGAAAGCTGCTCCTGGGAAGGATGCATCCTCAGGGGGAGCCGCAGGAAAACAAACTGTGGCACTTCCGTAAGAACGGAACATTGGAATTCCCATTCATGGAGGCTCTTGAGTTGCACACACATGAGCACACTTCAGACATCTAAGAAAATCCAATTTTAATGAGTAATTCTCAAAGAGCAGACTTAACATATGCTTTTGCTTTTCATATAAGTAGCCTTGTTAATATCTCAAGTAAGTTATGAACTCACGCATTTATCATAATAAGTGGTGCCTTGCTGGAGAGAATCCACACAATCTAACAGGCACTATTCAGGTAAAATTACACCTAAATACTCCAGGAGTTCTAGCTACCTAAGATTTGCAATATTGGGTGCTACTCAAAAAGTCAGACTGTCATTTTCTTCACAGGGAATGAACAACTCCACTAAAATCCTTAATAAAAGCTGTATTACAGACAATATTAATGTGTCAACAGTTTTCACTAATTCCTACAGAGTGGCACTTACTCAGTCTGTATTTCTGGATCCTGGTCACAGGAATGACACATGGCACTGAACCGGGACACAAAGAAGTCGTAGCGTCTGTGATATGAGGGTGTGTCTTCCTCAATGTTGGCAAATTTGACAAACTGGAAAATTAAATATATTAAAAAAATATCTTAATACCAATTTCCCAAAATAGAATAATGAGTACTAAGCTTCATTTATCAAGTAACATAAAATAACTACACTAAAAACCCAATTTTGACAACACTTTAGAACTTCAGAGAAGAAAAATTTGAATTGAAGGGTTTTCTTTTTCAAGTCTTTCCACAAGAACTTCATTTAGATAGTTATGGAATGGTGAAACTGCATGAAATACAACATACTATGCAATATGGAAACATCTAACACTTGAACAGTGAGTGACATCAACTGTCAGAATCATTTAGCTTGGGAAAGACCCTTAGGATCAGCAGGTCCAACCATTTACCTAACACTGCCAAGTGCACCACTAAAACATGTTTTACATAACTCCAGGGGTGGCGACTCAGCCACCTTCCCAGGCAGCCTGTTCCAATGCTGATAACTCCTTCAAGAGAAGAAATATCCAGTCTAAATCTCCCTTGACACTACCTGAGGCCATTCCCTCTCATCCTATCTCTTGCAGCTTGGGAGGAGAGGCTGACACCCACCCCATTACACCCTCTCTGGAGCAGTTGTAGAGAGCAGCCCAATCAATCCAATGCAACACTGCCACTACTAGGTTGCCAACAACATTCTGAGGTACCAAAATTCAAGGGAAATAAACATGGAGGCATTCTGTCTATTCTATCTTGAGAAAAGGGAACAAGGAGGAGTCAGGGAATTATAATCCAGTCAACTCTAGTCCATTCTCAGAAAAACACTGAAAAAGAAAAAATGCTGATTTGCCAACATCTACAAAGTATCCAAGGGGTAAGTAACAGGCAACATGGATTTGTCAAGAACAAATCACATCAATCCATCTTATTCCTACGACAAGTAAATAAGTTTTGTGAATCCAGATGAAGCAGCATCTGTCAAAACTTCAGTGATGCTGCTGACAAGAAAAAAATACACAAAATTCTCAAAGGGAAGCTAGAAAAACACTGTCAAAAGAATATTCCCCATAAGAGAGATTTATAAGAGTTTGGAAAAAATATGGGAACACTTCTAAATCATCACAGAACAAAGTCATGATTTGAGCTTCACTAGAGACACCTAGATGGCAGACTGGGCTCACCAAATTTGCAAGAACACTAAGATGCCTGGTTTTTGAGCAATTGGAAATAGGACCTGAAAAATCAAGGATGCAATTTGGGAATGGTTATTGCAAAACAGCATTTTAAGCCAGAAACAGCTGAATGAAGAAAAGGAACTTAGTCAATGCCAATATGATGGCATGAAAAACAGAACTATATACTATGATAGATCTGCATTACTCATGACACCTGTGAAGAAACTTCTGCCATCTAACTGGGCCAAATAAGCCCTTAATGAAGTGGTGCATCCAGTTGAAACATCACAGCTGAAAACAGTGAATAACTGATAGAGTCCTCAAATTATTCTAAGAGATGAACAAAGCTTTAGATAAATATCTGTAAAAGAAGAATGAAAGACATTAAATTACCTAGACTACAGCTGCCTAAAAGGTATCAGTCCTAAAATGTACAGAAGACAGCTATAAAAAGAGAAGAAATAAACGGTTGTCTTTGTCCAATGGTAATAGACAAAGCAATAATAGGCTTACACTGAAGCAAAGGCTCAGTTAGACATTACAAGCTTTCCTTTCTAAAGTGAGCAGACTGCTTAAAGACCTTTGGGATTCTCCACCATGGACAGTTCTAAGAACAGACTACAGAGGGAAAGAAAAAGCAAAGCAAAACACTGTCAGGAAAGGATGAACATAGTGCTGGTTCTGCCCTGAGGCAGAGTGATGTCCCATTAAGACCCCTCTACTTTTACTCACACCACTTTCATCAATTCCTAAGCTCAGGCTGAGGCATTTCCTTTGTATTTTTCAAGATGCAGAACCTGCTTTCATCAGCACATTACCCATTCACATCCAGACAAGCCTAAAGCACTTCAGCATAATCTACAGCACACTGATTTGTGGAGGGTTTGAGGTTTTCAAGTGGAAAGTGAAAGCTGTGTATTTCAGAAAAAAAACACACCATTTTTTCCTACTCTTTTGTTTAGTCTTTTTTTTTCTGTTTTATCTAGAACACTTATGCCTTTCAGCTGCACTACCAGTTTACCCTCTAAAAGCTACAGAAACAGCTGAAAATGATACAGTTCATAAAACTACATTCTCAGCTATTACTGAAAATGGAGCAAAATTGTATAGTATGAGTCCATTTTACAAGCCCTTCTGTTAGGAATATTCTGTATTTCAGATGGTAAGAAAATGATGAAAGTCAAAATCTAATTTTGTATGGTCCACTGCCATAGACTGAAAGACAATCCACAAACAGCACCTATATGTTTTCTTCAATACAATGAGTTATAAAAATGAAATTGTTTCCTTACCAAGAGACTCTGGCAAATGCTTTGTATTCACTATGACTCCCTAGTTTGCTTCATGGAATTGTTAATAGTAAAAGAGAAACAGAATTTTTTTTTTTTTTTTTTTGCAGACAAGAATTTCATTAGCCCTTACATCTCAATAAGGCACAAAGACTAAGGGTTTTAAAAACCCCCAAACAATACAATCTTAGTATTTTCCAGATATTTAAGTGCTCAAATCTACAAATGATTCACTGAGAAAACTTCCATAAAAGCATGGAAAAGAATGGAAACAAAAAGTTTGAAGAACACAGAGCACTGTGGGAATGGCAGTGAGAATGAGAATATTATTTCATGTAGCATTCAATATCAGCATTTAATATTACCTGAAGTACTAAATTATTTGATTGACAGGAACTTCCAACTGGAAAGCTTAATAAACTCGAATAACTGTTTTGTTAGCAGAAAGATTCATTGTAGCAAGAAACTGCTTTGTAAGAATAAATGATGGATTTCGGCCAAGCAAGTGTCAGGGACTCCCTTGTTCTGAGTACTTCTCCTATATCAAGGTGCAGCTTTGCAGCAGGGACACAAACACATGAAAGTCCCACCTTTCAAAATGCCATGCACAGTAAGAGATCTAGACAGGGCAAAGGTTTTTTATGTCCTCATGTGTAACAAAACAGTTTCACCCACTGAAGATACAGCATTTCTGAAGCACATTCCAGGATTAGCATTCAGATGACTGAGCATTTAGGCCACAGCAAAGCTGACTGTGGTAACAGTTTTGAGTTGTGCACTGTCATCCAGTAAAGTGTAAAATTCCACTTCATTATAGAAATTTTAAGTTTTTGCAGCAGACAGCAGTCTCTGCTTTGCTTTGCAGTGGTGCTCTTGTTATTGTTGTTAAAGAATATTTTACTCCTAAGCACTTATTTTCAAACAAACTTCAAATATAAAAATTATTCAACCTCAAAAAGGATAAAACTCTTACCAAAGTTCAAGCACTTGTCTAGGAGTTACTTACAAAGCTTTTATAGATGTAAACGTGTCATTCAGTCACAGTAAATGCTTGCAAAAGCACCCAATGGTAACTTATGTAAGTTTTACCAGTACAAGCATCTTTTATATTTTATAATACAAAAGGTACAGAAAGGAAATTATATTGATAGTATCTTATTTCCATTAATTTTGAAACCAATAAAATTCAATCAGTATAAAAACACATAAACCTATCACAAAGTAAAGAAGAGACATATTATTTATTCAGAAGATGGTTGTTCCAGACTCAGTCGAGAAAGTTGGACCATATTAGAAGGGACAGAGAGACAGTGTAAGTCCTGTAAGTAAACCATGCAAGTGCTCAAGGACAAAATTTCTGCTATGCATTTATGCTGTTTTAGCACTGTTATGTAGCAAGTCCATTAGGAGAAAAATTCTAACTTTTAATGGTCCCTGGATGTCTTTAAAGAAGGTCAGTTTTTTTCAAGAACAATCACCATGCATCATATTTGAGTTTGAGTTATGTTACTTAAAGTATCTCCCTGTAAGAACAGTAGGCTGGACCTGAGCAGTAATTTTTTTATATCTGAGCTCCCCAATCTGTCTTCCACAGCCTGCAATTTTCTCTTGTTTCAAACAGGGAGAGAGGCTGTTGATACTGGCAGTTACCACCTTTTATAGGCCAATGCACTGTATTTCATTATTATGAAACTGTCACATGGGAAGTTATGATCTCCTACAAACATAAGACTCTTACAAACCACACTCCACAGCCTTAATGAGAAGTGTGAATGTTATGTGTGCACTTCAACAAACAAATGCCAGAAGGACAAGCACTTCAACTCCCCTAGGGAGAAAAGCTTCAAACACTGGATACATTAACTTTACAAATATGACATTAAAATGAGCACAACAAGAATCACAAGGTAAGGTTCTCAGCAATGAAAATCATTGATTTAGTGTGGCGGTCATCCAGTCA
>VZTJ01004168.1:126998-143319 GCA_013397795.1 Orthonyx spaldingii | reverse complement strand
ATCACATTGCCCCAGACACGCCATGGTAAACGCTACATGCTCATGATGGTAGAAGCTACCATGAGATGGTTGGAAACTTATCCTGTGCCTCATGCTACGGCCCATAACACCATGGCCTGCCACTCTCTTTGTCATTCTTTGCTACAAGCTCTTTGTCACTCCTCACTTACTGGGTTGGCAAAAATCCTCATGTACATTGGCAATAAATATTCTAATTTACACAGATTTCTCCAGTTTCAAGTAGAGTTATATCTATTGTATTTGGCATGATATGTAGGGTATGACCTACAATGTGATTTATGAAGTCTGGGAAACAGCTTTCTTTTTAAAAATACAGCCAAGATCAATCTGATTTCAGCTATATTAACTCAGGTGTCAAATTTATACATTCATTTGAATTTATCTCCTTTTAGGTAACACAATTGAAAAATTGTCATAATGAGAGTTCATTTTAGCAATAGCATGGAAGATTTGACAGTAATGTTAAATATGGTGAAGGAAGTGAATAATTTCATTACCCAGAACTTTTTGTTAGAGTGGCATGAAACCAGCAGCACATCAACAATGCTAACAGGATTCTAGAAGACTAATTGGATCTTGGGTATTTATAAAATCATCTTCATGATAAGAGGGATGTTTACATGAAAGAACTTACTCATCTGCAGCTCAAATACTATTCAAAAGACGAATGGACATCTGGGATGGCAGTAAACTAGAGCAATAAAACAGTTGATATAAAAAGTAGCAGCATATTACAAGATTTAGTAGTAACAGCAGTGAAGATATTTGCAGTCAGGAGAGCTGCATAGCTTGTGTAACAGGCCCAGTAGTGTCATTTGCTGATAACTGATTTGAAAGAGGAATAAGAGTAATTCCTTCTGAGTACAAAAGTTGCTTTGCTGTCTTTGTATGGACAGTGGTTTACAAATAAGGCACATAAGGTGCTCAAAACCCTGGAGGTGGTCCCAGGCCACACTGGGGTCCTGCTTGCCCACACAGGGTCTTGCCTTGAGAACGACCATGGGGTAGGTGTCAAGACATGGTCACAGCTCTCCCTCCACATCTGATGCAACTCCTCTGCTCAAGAAGAGATATTTCAGGGTCATTCTGTTTCTCCTGGGATGGGAATCATACAAGCACAGGAAAAGGAGTGGACAAGATCTCTCTGTCAGTCACGACATTTCCTTCATGCATTATAAAAATATGTAAGGACTGAAAAGATTAAGCATGAGAGGGGAATCTGCCCTAAGGCAGAAAGCTAATTTCACCCTCACTGAAACTCAGATGGCAGCCATTGTATGGCACAATGCAAGTATTAATCCTTCAGTGAAGCTGATAAAGGGGAGATAGCTAATGTTTAATTGGAGTCAGTAGTGTAAAACCTCTTGGCTGCATATTTCTATTTAATTATTTCTACTTTAAGGTTGAAGACTGAAGTAATACTCCTATTCCTAGTTTAAGAGCTGAAAATAGTTTTATGCGGTTTCTTGTTTCATTGGTTGTTGGGTCTTTTTCCAAAAAACAGAGGTCAGTATTGACAAAGTTTCCAGTTCTGTTGTACATGGAGCAAAGGCAAATGCAGAGTTCAGATCTCCACAGTATTTGTACTCATCTATAGCATCACAGGGGGGCTCCACAATTCTACTGAGTGACTTTGCTTCTAGTCAGGATACCAGACAGCTTGTCCTAGCTGTCCAAACTATTGGATCAAGCATCCAATCTTTTTGAAAAGACCAATTTGATAATTCAAATCCCATAGTCACTGCTGAGTATAGATTATAGAATGTTGAAACTGTCAGAATATTAAATCCTGGTTTCATCAAATAATGCAATTCCCCATCCTGGATCTCATGAAATCTTTTCTCTTCAGTTCTTCTACCATACAGATGGTTGCTGCTCAGGAACATTCTCACTGGATTATTTGTGCTTTGCCTTTGCAAAATCTTCTCATCACAGACTCCTGTAGAGTATCCAGCGTTCCTAAAAATGACCTAATCTGAAACTCACATGGATATATAAAGGACTACATGAAAAGTAAGGCACCTTGACCCTCTCCAGCTCAGGACTGGGCCCTCACTGGTTCTTTAACTTGTAGCACATCTCTCCTCATTGCTTTGGCTGAGTATTGAGATGGTAATCACCCCTCTTCTGTCAAACTTAGGATGTCACAGGAGCAGTTGCTTTTGTTGTTGTTGTTCAGACATGGTTCTTGTCAAGGTTGAAGGTATGACCACAGCACGAAAAAAAGTATGCTTTTATTTTTCAAGTGAAAGATACTTTCAGACTGAATATTTGATGTGTATTTTTGTAATATTCCTCTATAATACTAAACTTTAATTACAGAAGAAGAAAAATCAAATAACCTGTCCTTACATTAGCTGGAAATCACTAACGCAAGTAATTTAATTCATTTACACAAGCCAGTACCAAACGGTTTTCATGTCGTCTCTAGCTCTATAAAAACCAAATCCCTACCAGAAAAATATCATTCCAACGCTATTACAGGTTCATCTCACTTTATGCATATGCACCTACTCCAGAAGCAGCCTCACGAGCAAAGCCTGCAGAACTCAACAGCTGTCTTGCAGAACTTTTCTAGCAAAAACAGATGCTTCATAAACACAACGAATACCAAAGAGAATTTCTTTTTTGTTAGTCTGTTTACCAAATTTTCATTTGACATAACACTATCCTCCTGGCAGGCTGATTGCCACCTGACAGGTTTTATGATTACCTGCCAATGAGATTTTGCAGGTGTTTCCTACCTTTTGTCTCCTCTAACACACTCCATGCTATGCACCTGTTGAAAACCTTTCTTCAACATTTACTGGCTAATTCCTCCATTTTCAGCTTGTGTATGATTTCCCAAAAGTCTCCTGATAATTACATTTCCAAAGGCATTTTTAAACCATTTGCTGCAGATATTTATTCATGTGAATAAGTCATATGCTGGTGAAATATAACACAGGGATTACATACAGAGAAGAAATTTGAACTCTTGACATCCTTGCGGAAGGAAGGTCCTGACACAGGTGTGTACAGGTAACTTACCTGTCAAATAGTTCTCCACCAGTGACCAGTTCCAGAACAAGGCTGATTTCTGTAGGGGTCTCAAATATCTCCTTCAGTTTTATCTGGTAAGGGATAACAGAAAGTATTTCTTTTGCTTATTTGTCTTCTTGCTGAGCACATCTGAAGGTCAACAGTAGAACACAGACCACAGCTGGGAGAGTTACCTTGTTCTCTCCCACTTTTTTTTTTTTGCTAGCTTTTTTTTTCCTCAGTAACCTTT
The DNA here is from genome assembly GCA_013397795.1 of Orthonyx spaldingii. NCBI lineage: Eukaryota > Metazoa > Chordata > Aves > Passeriformes > Orthonychidae > Orthonyx > Orthonyx spaldingii. Next base: position 140,027 of record VZTJ01004168.1, on the reverse strand, counting down.
CTGAAATACAGCATTTTAAGAGGCCATCTGCCAATCTCTCAGAGACACTGAACAGTAAAACCTTTCCTATTCTCCCAGGACTAAAAATCTCAGCTTCTACTTTCATTTGCAGAACTTCTTTCACAGAGTTTCTCACTCAACTCTGTAAGAACACCAATGTTTTATCTTAAAATGGAAGCATAACTCAACAGAAGTTTATAAAAAAGCTGCTAGCATGCCCACAAAGAGAATGCAAAGCTTTAATCCAGGTCTGTACAGGTGAACCACAACAGTCTTCTCTTACTAACTGAAAGAGTATTAAAAAACAAGGAAACAAATGTGGAGTGAAAGAACATGGCTAAACTTACAATGTTGGGATGTGAAAGGCGAAGAAGAACTCCAATTTCAGTGCGGACGATTTTCTTATCTACCTGGTTAAAAGTGGGGAAGGAAAAAGGAAAAAAAATTATTTCCAGGTCCACTATAGAAACTTCTAGATGAACAGGATCCTATGTATGAATGGCACTTCTAGATCTCCCAGGAGAGTAAGTTGATGTGAAACACACAAGTCAAACATACTGTAAAGAGAAATTTTCCATTAACACAAGACAGATAATATAACAGAGAAATGTCTGCATCCAGCAAAGTCATCACAAATATACATGTAAGCCATGTAAGAAATAGAATACAGGAAAGATATCTGAAAAAGGTGGGAAAATACCTATTTTTACTCAAGTTCTGACCTTTTCTATTGATACTTCTGTTCATTCCGTTTATGCTAGGACAATTTCCTTTTGACATACTGTCCAGCAGCTGCCTGGAAAACAGTTTCTGCATGTAGGATGTGCTCATCCAAGTAGTGTAACATAAAAGAGTTGCAAAGGTCAAACACCCCCAGCCACAGAGTGTATAACCTCAATTTGCTTCAATTCTCTCTAACAGAATGATCTATTAATTCAAATTATTGGTAAACCTCTGAGAAGATTAGCCCTCCCCTTTTCAAACTGCAGTCTTTAACAATCCAGGCACAACTGACATTCTTGGGGGATGTCAGTCAATTCTCACAAGAAATGCAGAGCTAGGGAGTATTTCATTCAAGAAAGAAAACTGCAGCTCCCCTGGAATAGAATGCTTAAGCAAGCAAGAATGTAAAATATTTGTAAGCAAATTATGAATGCTTTTATGTTGCTAAGGCAATTAATATGCTTACGAGAAAACTACCTGGTTTGCAAATATTCTCCCAAACCCCAAAGAAGTCCTACACTGATGACTCAGGGAGTTATGAAATGAATGAGAGTCAGCAAGTCACTGTGTGGTTCAAAATTGATGACATACATGGTGTCAAGCAAAACATTTTGAGAGGGAATTGTGCTGCTTTTTTTTAGTGGGGGCTTTTCATCAAAGGCAAGTTTTGGTTTTGGTTTTTTACATCATATGGGGAATGAATGGCAGTCATAATATATAAACCTTTAAAAGAGACGTAAAATTAATTTCACATGCTTAGTGAAGAAGACATATGGGTGTTTTCTTATCTCCTGAAAGAAGAGATCTACTTCTCAGTAGTTTACTTTTTTCCAGCATCAACAAAATCCAAGTATCTGTTACAGTCACAACTACTGGATAGGCAGAATTTCATTCTTCCCTTGTGTCAGTCAGGGATGATTCCAGTTTAGTAAAGCCACGGTGTTCTGGCAGTGGTGTAAATGAGTAGAGAACTAAAGCCCTCAGGGCTTTCTTAGAACTTATTGACATATAATGTCTTCTAGTGGCTCTGACAGAAAGCAAAATGTAGCAAGAAAAATCAACTTTGGACAAATTCAGTGCATGTACGAAGCAGCAGAAATCAAATATCAAAGAGCAATGAAATATTCCATTATCTGAACATCTAATTGAAGATACAGAATATGGCCAATAACAAAATCTTCATGGATAAATGCTTGCTCTGGGATCAAACCAAGGACCCTTTAAGTTTGTGACCATTGCATACTTTATAAACTTTATTGCTTTCTACTCCAAACGAAACTAACAAATGCTTTTTCCTGCTACATAAAAACTGAGCAGCAGGTTTGAAGAATAGTGTCCTGTGAAGTTTTCGTAAAATGCTGCTAGCACCAGCCTGTGGTCTTACTCAGTTTTAACATCTCTTGGCATCACTTTGTGTTACTTTAGTGAGTGCAAGCATGCAGCAGAGGTCTCCAAAGGTCACTGCTGGGCAACAAAAGACTTTTGGTGATTCACACAGCAATACCTGTCGTGATTGTTTTCACACTCTTTGCACCTTAGTCAGGATCAGAAAAATTAATGTACAATTGTGCACGGACAGCGATTTTCCCAGAAGAACAGTTTAGACTGAAAAATTTACCTTATCCAAGAGCACTGCTACAGACTGAACAACGCACAGTTTGCTTCCTTCAGTTTTGAAAATGTTTGGGCATCAAGCACACCTGGTAGCAAGCATGGAAAAGACTGCCCAAAATCTAAAGGTGCCTCCTTTTGGCACCAAGTAGTTACAAGTGGGAAACTACAGAGGCCTCCCCTCATCTTGCAGGTAGCAACAAATTAAGTGAAAACATGGACTAAGACTCAGTTTTAGGTTCTTGATTTCACAGACATTTATTCTGCAACTGTAGGTGAGTTCCTCTATGATCAAACTTCTGACCTGATGCAAAACAGTAGACTTAACACTTCCTCAAATGATGGTATGAGGAAAACTGTTGCTTTCCTTTTTCCTCAGTGGGCTCCTAGCAGGTAAAGACAGACGTACCAGTTGCGTTTATCAGAGTCCTTTAATCTCCCTCATGGTGGAAAAACCGATAACCAGATGTGTAGTGGACAACGTGGCCAGACCCCCCTGCCCCCTTCTTGCCTCCCTCTTTTATCCCTCTCCTCCTGGTGGGCAGGGCGAGAGCCCAGCTAATAGACAAATGACGAGCCCGTGACATGTGGCCAGTCCTGGGTGAACAGGGGAGGGATAAGTGGAATGCAGAGCGGTGAGTGGCCAGGCCAGGCCAGGATGTCCCTGGTGGCCGGCACACTACCACAGAAAACGTACCTTAAAATTCAAGATGATAAGATGCAATGGCACATATGCTGCAGAGAAACACCTAGGAGTGTTACATGTTTATATGTAATGGCTATTTGGATAGATTTTACAACAGAAATGGGCATATATAGGTGATATGAATTGTTCCAGAGTAAGAGCAGGACCATATTTAGTCATGACATTTTATTACAGACAGCCTAGTTTATCACTTTTATTTTCTTACCTTCTCCTATGCCAAGTACAGATAGAATTATATCAACCCTTACTTTGTTTCAGCTCCTTCGAAAAAAAAATCTACCTACTTATATCAGAGCCAAACCTGGCTTGTTTTTAGTTTGGGCAGGAATATCAGCAATTCAACTACTTATATTGAATTTTCCTATCATCATCCTATCAAATAATTTCCTGTCAGAAATTATTTGCTAGGATGAGAGTCAGGCATCTCACTCTAAAGTGTATGTTGCTATAGTAACAATTTTTAAAACTCGGATAATTTAATCAAAATATGCCATTACCACAAATGTTTGGGCAAATTAAGTATGTTGGGCTAGATCAAATACAGGGGTCTGACTTGTGTGTATGTAGTAACTGATCAAAATGTGTTTGCAAAATTGTTTGTCTCCTCCTCTTCGAGTGCAATTTAAATAGGAAGTACAATGCTTGAAAACTATCTGAGCTTTCCTTAAATTAGCATTACTCACAGGAGCATCAGTGAGATCTTTGTGAGTATATTACAGTCAAGAATAGTAGGATCAGCAGAACTGGTCTGTTTGTGAAGTGACAAAACAATCAAATGTTAACTTTCAGTGGTTTCATAGTTCCACTAGTTTAGTAATTATCCTTCTATCCTTTATTCTTTGCTTTTAATCTATGCTCAATGGACTAGAGTATGCTTTTGGTCAAATACTTCGTCAGTATAATTTGATTTCTACTTAAATGATTACTTTACTCTATGTGAAAAACACTACTTCAGTGCCAGATCATGTAAACACCTGGTCAGGTGATTTTAACACTGGTGCAATTTTACTGAGCTGTATTTTCTGTATTAGCAAACTTTAAATTGCAAGTAATGAAGAGGTATTTGCTGTGATAGGCCTGCAGAGCAACAACCTGCTGTGGAACACCCATGTCAATTAGAGAAGTCATTTGACAGGTAATCCCAAAATAGTTATTTATCGGTCCCTTCACTGCTGACCCTGGGCTTGCAGATATCACTTTCATAGGCCAAAAAATAAACCCCAAATAAAGTTGTTAGATGGCCTGTGGTTATTAAAACCCACAATACCTACATGTTTCCACAGCTTACCTGTGGAGGTATATGGAATGCTGAAAGGCAGCAAATCTCCAAGAACTGCTTGTAGGTGCTATCAGCCACTGCCTTGTGCTGTGGCTTCCAGTGCTCCTCAGTAAACTCTAGCAAGCAAACCAGGAGCTGTGACTGCAGCACAGACAAGCACCTGCATGCTGGCTTTAACCTAACTAGATGAAGTGCCTGCAGCAGCCAAAATGTAACAACCTGAACATGGGAGCAAGAGGCAATCTAGGAATGCTGCTCTCTTAATTAACAATAAAGCATTTACATTAAAAGGGTGATCATTCCCAGATTATTCCCAGTATTTTGTTCCTCCAGTTCTTTCACTTCAGTAGAATTAGGTATTTATCTCTTTTATAGACACGTATCTGCCATTACCCTATTTTGAAATTTGATACTGGTAGGAAAGAAACACTACATTTATAATCAGTGTATTTCTTATTTATAAGTTTCAGATTATTTCACAAGGGAAAGGACTGAGAAGTTCCTTAATGAAAGCTGAGATTCTTCCATGTTTCCATGTCCCAAGAAGTTGAGGTGGAGTAATGCCAAAAAACACTGAAATGTAAAAGTCTCAGTTTCTATCTGAATTAAATGAAACAAGATAAAATGAGCCACCACTTTACACAGATTAATCCAGCAGCTGCTTTGCAATATGGTACCACCCTAAACACAGGTAGTCAACAGAAGTTCTCTGTACCCTCAAGTTTAGTAGAGAGAAAGAGGAAGAGCACATTCCTCACCCTGTAGGTTCAGTTTCTGCTGTTCTCCTTCCCCTGGGCACTGTGGACACCGAGTGGCTCATTTGCCCAGGTGGATCACCCTGCAGGTTGGGTGACAACACCCTGCCCAGGCAATGGGTGTGAGGGAATCAATGCAAAACATCTCCTGAGGAGCTTCACAGAACTGCCCACCTCAGGGAGCCTGTTCACACCAGCTCTGCATGGCTCCTTAATTAATATCCCACTTCTTGACTCACATGAACACCTCTAATATGAGCAGTGAATTCTTTATTGAATACAGCAGGTCAGGCTGTGACTATGTGCTTCTCTGCACTTACAGGGATCATGGTGCAAGTCATTATTACCTTGACACCACACTATTAAAAGTGCTTCCAAGAAACTAATTTTTATTTGCTCATATAGTAACTGCTCTGAAGCCTAAACTTTTCTGTATTTTATGGCATCAATTTCTAATTACCATTATAACTTTGTCATTATTTTGCCTTCTCACAGTTAAGTTGAAATATTAAAACCTGTAGAGACATAGACTACACACAAGCAGAGCTGTCAGTTCCCTGGTAGTCTAAAAGGTCTGTTCCCAATTGTCACAACTAAACATAGGCTTGATGTGTTGCCCAAGCTCTCTTGAGAGGTTTCAAAAAAAAAGAAATAGGCTTCAGAATTTAAAGACTGAATTTAAATAAATCTTCACAAGAAGAAAATTCAAAGAACATATTTTCTATGCAGTTTAAGGTCTTGCTTTTCATTTTCAGAATGTCCTGAATGACAGGAATTCCAGTTTCTGCCCAGTTTATGCATAGAATATCTTCTCACAAAGTCTTACAGTCAAGACTTCAAGGACAAAACACTTTAAAGAAGACTTCTGAATGTTTTTTTTATGTCTTTATAAAGATGGATAGTATTGAAATCATCTGATCTCATCTATGTATCAATGCAAGATACAGATGTCAGTTTTCAGCATAAGCGATAAAGAATCATGGAGGCTACAAAAATGTTATGACAGAAAAACCCCAGGATAAATGAAAATAGAGACTTATATGAGACTCAGTCCATCTCTCTGAGTTGCTCTGGTGAAATTCAGTAATCAACATGGAAGTGGACAGTAGGCAAAAGCAGAATTTTTAAAAGCTGACCCTTCTGAATGAAAGGATACATCATTGTTCCAACTAGAACATTTATTTAACAGCTGCTTCAGATAATCTGATTCATTGAATAACCTTTTTTTGAATGAAAATAAGAGTTCTCAAGTAAAGAATTCCTCCTATGTTTTAGTGGCTGTTCTTGGTGGGACATTGCTTGACCTTCTCAGCAAAGTCTGCAGTTCTGTCTTGTGTGGGAACAATCTTTGAACTCCTAATGGACTAATATTACCTTAAAAAAAAAAAAAAAAGTTTGAAATAATCTTTTTGTATTTTAAGCTGGGCAGACTATTTTGGCTCAATCTTCACTCAAGCTTAACAGGGGCTCCCTGAAGAGCACAATAAACAACACAATAAACACAATAACGACTTGTCTTCCCTAAACTCACCCTGGAGTTTTCACTGTGTAGGTGTACTGGTTTAGCTGGGATAGAGTTTATTTTCTTCACAGTGGATAGCATAGGGTTGTGCTTGGATAAGTGCTGGAAGTGTGGGTAATCCAGGGATGTTTTTGTTTTTGTTGAACAGGCTATGGTCTAACTACATGACTAATTTGGTTGTTATTTTTTCCCTGTCTCATTAATACACAGAGTTCTGCAAATATGTTAGATAATTGTGGAGCAATTTATGCAAACAAATTTAAGCCTATTAGGTATTCATGAATTGCTCACTTCAGCTATTCACTATTTATAGTGTGTAACTGCCATTGTTACTGTTCCCAAAGCTGGGTGGAGGAGGACAATTTTAAGATGCAAGAACAATATGTAAAAGGTAAGCATTCTTTTGTTTTTGTCAAAATAGATGCATTTATGGTTCTATTTATAAATTTGTACTTGCCATCTTCTTGTATATTCTTGCATTTCACCTATAATGTTACAAATCCAAAAATCTTCTCTCTTGTCAGTGGAAATTTATTAATTTAGCTTCTATCCTGGGTGATGCAACCAGTATTAAACATCATGGCTTCACATTCACACCATCCCTCTGAATAAACAAATTGCCACATAACAATTAGAAATTGAGACTTATTAGGTGATAGGACATTTCCTGTCATGCTGTATAATATTTTATCTTAAAATCATTCAGAATTGAGATGCATGATAAAGATCTGGAATACATTATATATGCTTATATCAAAGTGCCATGCTTGCTGCAATTTAAGAAATTTCACATAAATAATAATCTGGTGGACTCATCCTTCTCAATTCAACTCATATTTATAGAACCATAAGTTCACTGTTACCCAGTTAAGGATTCATGCATCAAGGCTACCATTAACATTATAATCTCCACCACAGATATCAAATAATTCCATGTGATCAATGAAGCAGTTTTGTCTGGGCCACAGTAACCTGTGTGGGGTTACGTGCTGTACTGCTCCATTTGACAAGCAGTTGCACACACGACAGGTGGAGAAGGCTTATTTGTGGCTCTGATGCTTAAATGAGGTTGTTTTGTTCAAAATATTTCAGGTGGGATTAAAAGCATGACAGTGTTGGGTGCAACTTAAGTCATGCATGTTTCCTTGTCTGAACCTGCTGATCAAATGACCCCTGTAGTAGGAGACTTGTAATGTCTGGATCCCAGTCCATTCTTCTGGTAGGTCAGCCCCAAACACTGATAACAAGGAGTCTTGAAGCAATTTCTGTGTTGCTTGATAGTACCCAGAACCTGTAACTCTACACTTATGGGACTCATACACATTGACCCCAAAACTGCTTCAGATTTACAGGTTATATACTTTATAATCCCCAGAAAACAAAAAACCAGTGGATTTTCAAAGGACATCTGGGAAGGAATCCCTTGCAGAAGATTTTCAGGGACTGAAAATAAAAAGTATTTTCTATAATTGGAAGACGATACAGAGAAGCATGTAGAGATGGTGAGATGGTTAAGAAAGGTAGGCAGACGTTAAAGCAAGGTTTTGCAACTAATTTAGAGAACTTGCTTCATAGATTAGAAACTGTGATCTGAGACTTTCTTGTTAGCAATATGTGTCTGCAAATAACACTATAATTTACAGGACTGCTTTTTTCCCTACATCTCTCCAATCCCAACGGGGGATGTCTCAGCTGCATTAATGGCAGCACGTTAACTTGCCTTCTCTGCCAGGAACCATGAGCTGTGCTGGGAAAAAAAGGACAAGTGACTGAGCAGGTTGAGAGCCAAAGGTATACGCAGCAACTTCCCTTCCCAACAGGTCATCGCAATCCATGAATTCTACGTACAAAGAGCCACGGGGTGCCTTTCATATTTGATCCTGTGTTCCCTGATGCTTCATACAATTTAGGAGTAAATGGAGGAGATGCTGAAATGGGGCAATTGTAAGTTATGTGAACCTGAACCAGAACGGGTGCATATTTGAATTTCAGGAGATTTTATGTCTTCCTTTAGGGACAGTGAAGTCACATGCATATTTGGCAAATCACACAATGCCTGACTTAAAACCCACCTCTGGTGCCTACTGTGTGATTTGAGTGCAATTTTGGTATTTAAAAAAGAGAGGGGAAAAAAACCAAAATCAAAACTGCAACCCCTGAAGACCACACAGGTGTGGAGATGAGACAACAGATTTTACCTGTGAAGTAAAGAATGCAGGGGGTAGTTGTTGATGTGCTATGAACTGTGGTACCAACTGCCTGGATACAAATACTTTACAGCTCTAGCTGTGTGCTCCTCATCCATAAAAACATGGGAATGCTAATGTGTGTTCTCATTGTGGTGTTGCAGCTGTAACACAGTAATGGCCCAAATAGAATAAATGAAATTAGTTATAATGGTGAAATGAATAATTTTCCTGGACTTCTGATTAACAGATTTATGGCTTCTTACTTGTGGGAATTAGGGCTTTCAACTTATGGGATTATGACTTTTCCCACAAATTCTTGAAAGCCATATCATGGAGTTCTTTTGATTTGTATTTTCTAACATTTTTACATTCAAATCCTATGTTCTTTTGACTTCTCAGTTTTTTATATTTTTACATTTTAATCCTGTATCTTCTGTGTTTACTACTCGATCCAGAAACCTACAGTTATTATCATGCTATTTCTTCTTGTAGCACTATTCTTTTATCACTTTACAAAGAGATGAAACCTATATGAGTGTTATGTATTTTCCATAAAAAATCTAAATTTCTGCAGGTTGATATTTGTGAGAGGGCTGCTTAGAAATCCTCACAAGTTAGCACATCATCTAATAGTTGAAAACAAAAATTTGAAATCAGAATTGCCTCCAACAAAATGTAAAAGATAATGACTTGGATACCACAGGACTGAAATACGAAATAAACCATCTTATTTATGCTGTTTCTTGTTACTTATGGAAATGCTTCTAGCTCTTTTCAGCTGTATCAACTGAAGATATGCCCAAGTGGAGTTTGAAACATCTGCTCGTACAATATATGCAAAGTGTAATGAAATAGCTTGTTGAAAACAAACAGTAGTATTTGAAGACTGCTTAAAATGAAGGGGGAAGAATAAAAATGGAAATGGGGTGGTTTTTTTACATTTGTATGAAAACAAGTTATTAGCTATTTTTTCTTTATTCAGAGTTTGGGTTTAGGTGACATATTGTTGGTTTGGGGGATTTTTGGTCTTTTGGGGTTGTTTTGTTTGGGGCTTTTTCCTTAAGAAAACCCTTTTTTAGTGACTTGACCAGAGTGCAAGTTTGGTTTGACAAAAAATTGTCACAAGCCTCACTCACACACACCAGTGCTGCAGCTGTCAACTGTCACAACATTCAGTTTAGAAATTTGTATTGAACCTTAATTATAGTCTTGAGAGATCCTCTGGTCAGGTGATGTATCTCAATGAAATCAGACAAAGGTGCTGCCTTCCTGATTTCTCAAGGAAGCTTCTGTAACAGAGCCCTCAGACTGCACTGCTTACACAGCTGCCGTGTTAATTTCCACCTTTGCTTTTCCATTTCTCCCTAGACATGGTTGGTCCTTCTCTTAAAATAAATGAAGACCACCTCAGCCAAAGAGAATATATTTTACCTGGAAGTAAGCCAATTTGTCAAGTAATGACACACTGATTACAGAATCCTTGGTAAAACAAATCCTCTCTTCTGCACACCTCTGTTAGATTTGCCTCTCTGAGGGGCTACAGAGAATTCAGCGTCAGAATAATAAGCACAGGATGACACAGTTCAAGTCATACAATGTTTGTGATTTATTCCAATACCTGAACTGCCAGCAGTGGGGAAAGCACTGCCATTTCTTATCTTTTACCCTCTTCATATTTTAGTGCATACAGACAGCTTTCCTTTAATTCATTACTCTGTAGCTTAGAATCTCTCTCCCTCCAGAAGAGTAACTGTCACACCTAATGATAGCATCACATCATACACATCTGAAAACAAAAACTTCCTAAAATGCAGAGGGGGACCACTTTCAGAGATCCCCAGGACAAGCTTCACAGACTCTCGATTTATGCAGAAACCTGGCCTCCTCTGCTCCATCAAGGCACATCTCCAGATTTCTTTAACAGGCTGTAAATAATGGTTTCCAAAGAGGAGGGCTATAATCTCAGGATAGGTTAATATTTACCTCTACACCACTGTTCAGAAATGCCAACCCTTTGTAGGGTTGTGTTTTAGCTTTAGGTATTAAATGCAACCTCACAGAGCAAAAGGTTCTGGTCCTATTTCCCATCTTGCCCCTCCACATTTATATGCACCCCAGGCACACAGAGCTCCTCCAGGCTTGCTTAAAGCCATGGAGAAGACAAATCACTGCAACAGGAAAGGAGCAAAATGTGCATGGATATATTGGTGGAAGAATATCTGAGGCTGAGATCATTTCACAAGAGTTCCTGTCAAGCAATTCAAAGCTAAACATGTGTCCTTTGTTTGGGTTTTTTTACTGAATGTGTCACCTAAAGGGTATTATCACCCAGAACTACTTGTTTAACAGTGCAATGTACACAGTAGGTTGAGCTTCCCTGAATGGCATAACAATGAGTTGAGCTTTATATTTTTCTCTTTTTATTAGATGATCTTTGTAGTTCTGAAAAATAAGCTGTAAAGACCAGAAATAAGTGTTTCTGAGTACCTATAAATTAGGTAAGGAAGAAAGAAATGTAATACATACTGTCAATTCTTAAAATCTCAACCAAAGGTCTGACTTACTCAGGGATAACACAGCAATTCAATCTAAATAATGACAGGTAAAAAATATTATTCTATATTAAGTGATTTTTACACAATGCCTGCACTACACAATGATAAAATACAATATAATTAAATACAGATTTTAAATAACTTTATGTACATAGGGCAGGCTTTTATAATGGTAGAAAGGGAATTTTTTTCCTTTTCTAAAAGTTGTCCTGACACAACCTATTTTTTTTTATTGTTTCTTTGCAAGGACTAAAACAGCTAACAAATTTATTTTTCAGTAAAATTTCCACTTTCAGTGACAGGTGTCTGATTTCATAGCTTCTGGAGTAAAAATCTATTGGTAAATTAGGCAGAAAAAAAATGTTTTAGTTCTTTCTTATTTTGTAGATCATTTACATAAAAAGAACTTCTTTGTTCCCCATTAGACACTATGCATTTGATGGATTTCTACTCAAAAGCCATTTCTTTTGGATTGTGGTGAATCGGACAGTGGAAGCCAGACTCCCCTCACACGAGGGAAAGCTGAAAATAAGCAGTGGAAAATGCTAAGGTTTACTGCCTAATTTCTTTATTTAAAGTAATTTTGACAGAATTTTTTTTTAATCTCTCAGTAAAAACATAACAGTGTGAACTGCATATGTATGAGATGATGACGTGGGTGAAGAAAAATGAGAAAGCCAGGAGAAATAATAGGTAGTACTGCAGGTGGAGTGGTATTTCAGTGGCAGTTAAGAAATTACCATTTCCCTTTAATTACCAAGCAGTGGCCTATATGTTGTGCATGTGTATGTGTGTGTATGTGTAAGTGAATGAATAACTGAAGAGAATGTGTGAGCTAGCTGACAGAAATATTCCTTTTTAGTGATGAACAGTGATGTGCAGTTGACTGTTTTCACGTAGGCTTACATGTGACACAATTCTTTCTCTGTTTTGAAAAACTGGGAAAAAATCAGAACACTAATACAATGTGAGGAAAAAATTGACCTTAAATATACATACAAATGTGAATATATTTCACACATTTGTAATCTGAAGAAAAAAGGATACTGCCTTAGCATGTCATACAAATTGATGTATCATGTCAGGCTCTTGCTTTTTGGTGGACCAGGTATGTGTGCTAAACTTTATCACTCACAGATATCTGTCCACTATGAGACTATGAGTACTGACAGTTACTGCACCATTGGAGTTAGATTAAATATAGATATAGATAAATATAGATACAAATAGATACAGCTATATAAATATAGATATATACACATAAATGTGTGTGTGTGTACATATATATATACATATAGCATATATATATAATCTCTACACCCTCATATATAAAGTTTATAGAGAAACAGGCATATGGAGGCAGGAGGCACTTAAAATATAAAACACATAAGGTCACATGGCAATAAATAGAAGGTTTAATTTTATAGCTACAAACATAACATCATTTTCTCCTGAAGGCGTGTAGTGGATTGAGTTCGTTCACCTGAGTTTTTTTGGCTAAATGCCAGCACACTTACCAGATTTTATTCAATTTTGCTGTGAGATAAGGATTAGGAGTAGGTAAAGCAGGCTCAAACTTTAAAGAATATAAAGAAAGTTTATTAACAGATCTAAAAGGAAGGAAAAAAAATTAAGAACCAGAACAAAACCGTCAGAACACTTTTGCTCTTCCCACTTCTCCATTTTTTC